>CANJKZ010000960.1:1200000-1547500 GCA_947471745.1 Closterium sp. Naga37s-1
TCATCCAACACTGGTTGCATCGGCTCTCCATCAACGAACTTGATGTCGCGCAGCCGCCGCGCGAATAGCACGATGCCGGTAGCGTGTGTTGGTGAGTGCACATCCAGAAGCTTCCTCCAAGCCTTGGGGACACACTCTGGATCATCCAAGAGGTCCTTGATGTGGTCAAGTTGTCGTCCGCCAACCGCTTGCACCATGAGCATGTACGCGTCGAACGATCGCTTCATCCACGCTCCTTTCAGTTCCGCGGCCTCCGGCATCTTCTCCTTCCCCTCCAGCCTCTCTACCTCTAGCCATCTCGCCACTAGAACCTCCGGAGTCCGTATCAGTCATATTGAGGCCTTATGAACGGTGAAACTTGAGAAATTGTTTGGAGAGAATTCTGCCATAAATTTCGATTCTACAAAAAGCGTCGTCGCGGACTGGATACTTCGAATTAGAACGCGGTTCGACCACCAATCGAAACTTCGCGAGCAGAGCTACTTGAAACGGGTCTCACTCGTCAACATTGGTTGAGAATTGATGACGATTCGTCGCTTCAAAGTCGACCACCAGCTCTGATACCACTTGTTGCATAGGATCCGGTCACTTTGAAGATTTACGACGAACTCAAATCTCAACTAAACGCAAATCCGCTCGGTAGGATTGTGCGTGCTCGTCATAGCTACCATTTGCAAGTTGAATCACTTGACTTCATGGTCTAGGGAGTGAGAACGAAGTAAAAACGTATAGCCGCTGCTTTTTCTAGAAAGGATGGAGGAAGAACAAACATTTAAACTTGAAGAAAAACACAGAGATGATAATATCCAACAGCCATGACAACGACATATGCTCATGAAAATAATGCAAACATAAATGGCACGAGCACTCGGCATGACGTTAGGATGACATGCACTCAGAATGACGTGCATCCAACAATCTCAACATGTAATGCAGCTCACCATGTAATGCAGCTCACCATGTAATACATCTCACCATGTAATGCATCTCACCATGTAATGCAGCTCACCATGTAATGCATCTCACCATGCAATGCAGCTCACCATGTAATGCATCTCACTATGTAATGCATCTAAGCCTATGCAAGAATATTCGATATTTGAGAATTATTCGATATTCATTCGAATACCTGAATTCGAGAGAATAAGAAATGGCCGTGTATTCGAAAATATTCGCATCACGAGTATTCGTGGATGTAGAATATTCGGCTAACGGATATTCAGGGTATTCGTTAATATTCGGTATTCTACCATTAACATTCCCCCCCCCTCCCCCCTTCCCACATGCGGCTATCATCTTTGGCGGTCTGTCTACAAGAGGCATCATGAGAATGGTGCTCAAACGCCCAGCAGGAATAGCCCAAGGATCAAAATTCATGATGGGAGTAGCAGCGAACTTGTGAGAAAACGCTTAGCAGGATAGTTGCTTGAGCGGGATTAGGAAAGGTCTTGGTGCGGGATTGAGTCATGGTGTTGATATTATAAGGTGCATTGTATCACCCTGTGTCAAACATGCATTAGCCTTTCGACACTGGCTATACAAAATATATTATTACTCGACACTTATTCGTATTCGATTCGAATTCGGCAGTATTCGAATCGTATTCGTATTTGGTTTTCGGTCAATATTCGAATCGTATTCGTACTCAGCTTTTGGTCAGTATTCGGTCAAATAAGAAACCACCCAGTATTCGGAGAATATACAGGAAAAATATTCGTATTCGTATTCGTATTTGTATTCGTTTGTACAAGCTTAAATGCATCTCACCATGTAATACATCTCACCATGTAATTCATCTCACCATGTAATGCATCTCACCATGTAATGCAGCTCACCATGTAATGCATCTCACCATGTAATGCATCTCACCATGTAATGCATCTCACCATGTAATGCAGCTCACCATGTGATACATCTCACCATGTAATGCATCTCACCATGTAATGCATCTCACCATGTAATGCATCTCACCATGTAACGCATCTCACCATGTAACGCATCTCACCATGTAATGCAGCTCACCATGTAATGCAGCTCACCATGTAACGCATCTCACCATGTAACGCATCTCACCATGTAATGCATCTCACCATGTAATGCATCTCACCATGTAATGCAGCTCACCATGTAATGCAGCTCACCATGTGATACATCTCACCATGTAATGCATCTCACCATGTAATGCATCTCACCATGTAATGCAGCTCACCATGTAATGCAGCTCACCATGTAATGCATCTCACCATGTAATGCAGCTCACCATGTAATGCATCTCACCATGTAATGCATCTCACCATGTAACGCATCTCACCATGTAATGCATCTCACCATGTAATGCAGCTCACCATGTAATGCATCTCACCATGTAATGCATCTCACCATGTAATGCATCTCACCATGTAATGCATCTCACCATGTAACGCATCTCACCATGTAATGCATCTCACCATGTAATGCATCTCACCATGTAATGCAGCTCACCATGTAATGCAGCTCACCATGTAATGCATCTCACCATGTAACGCATCTCACCATGTAATGCAGCTCACCATGTAATGCAGCTCACCATGTAACGCATCTCACCATGTAATGCAGCTCACCATGTAATGCAGCTCACCATGTAACGCATCTCACCATGTAATGCAGCTCACCATGTAACGCATCTCACCATGTAACGCATCTCACCATGTAATGCATCTCACCATGTAATGCATCTCACCATGTAATGCAGCTCACCATGTAATGCAGCTCACCATGTAATGCATCTCACCATGTAATGCATCTCACTATGTAATGCAGCTCACCATGTAATGCAGCTCACCATGTAACGCATCTCACCATGTAATGCAGCTCACCATGTAATGCAGCTCACCATGTAACGCATCTCACCATGCAATGCAGCTCACCATGTAATGCAGCTCACCATGTAATGCATCTCACCATGTAATGCATCTCACTATGTAATGCAGTTCACCATGTAATGCAGCTCACCATGTAATGCATCTCACCATGTAATGCATCTCACCATGTAATGCATCTCACCATGTAATGCATCTCACCATGTAATGCATCTCTGCATAGTCTTGTCCCGGATACACTCGAATGACCTGCAAAGCAAGCAGACAGGTTGCAGGGCAGTGGAGGGAAGTTGGGAGAAACACAGCAATGGCATCTCGGTGCTGCCAGTACCAAGCCAGTGCAGAGCACAGTTTTTCTCAAGCAGCAAGGTCATACCACCCATCCGGCCTGCATGCAAGGAAATCACTCCGTGCAAGTAAGGGTGGAAAACGAAGCAAAGACCTCCCCAACTAGCACACCAACTAACTCACCTCTGACAGCCGCCCACCTCTGCCAGCCGCCCACCTCTGACAGCTGCCCACCTCTGCCAGCCGCCCACCTCTGCCAGCTGCCCACCTCTGACAGCCGCCCACCTCTGACAGCCGCCCACCTCTGACAGCCACCCATCACATCCACCCACCCCACCCACCTCGGACAGCCAGGGCGCCAGTGCTCGGTGAAACTCCTCCACTAGCGGCCCCCGAAGCACTCGGATTGGCACCTGCCGAGATGAGAGAAGAGCGTGAGTGCAGGGAGGGAGAGAAGAGCGTGAGTGCAGGGAGGGAGAGAAGGGGTGATGACAGGGGTGATGGCAGGGGTGACGGCAGGGACAAGAGGTCGGAGTGAGTGCAGCAAGCGATGGCGGCAGGATGAGTGGAGCAGATTATGGCTCATGATGGTAAGGAGCGTGTCAGGATGCTGCCTGTGTCAGTGATGCTCTGGTCAGGTTTAGAGTGCAGGGAGGACCATGTGTAAGTAAAGGCTGATTGAGTAAGTATGGGCTAAGCTGCTCTGCCATGCCACCGACTGTGCAGCTTGGCTTGGTTTCACATGCAATCCTAGCTTCTTGCGTTCTCCTCATAGATTCTTCTGCCTGGTGCCAGCCAGCACCGCTGACGGCACTTGCCTGTTGGCTCATGTTCTGGGCAGACGTGGCTGCATGTGGGGGGTTGAAGATGTACGCTCCTGCTGCCTGCCATGCCATGCCATGCCATACCACACCATGGAACGCCATGCCATGCCATACCATGCCATACCATGCCACACCATGCCACGCCATGTCATGCCACACCATGCCATGTGGGATGGTGGGGCAGTGATGGGAAGGAGTTGCGAGATGGAGAGCATCAGCAGTTCTGTTGTGCAGGATGCCTGGGTGCTACGAATTGCAGGCAGGGGGTTGAAGATCCATGCCCTGCTGCCTGCCATGGTATGGCGGAGTGTGGGGCGAATTGAATGTATTGTAAATGTACAGTGTCGGAGTGGTATGGAGTGGCATTGACAAATAGGATCAGATTGACATGAACGGAAAGGAAAGAAGACAAACAAAAATGAGTAGGGAGGAAAAGGGAATGCTGCAAGGAGCTCTGGGTGGTGCAATAGAGGAGTGGAAGGAGGTGGAGGAGCAAGGGAAGAGCGTGGGTGACCAAAGTGTCTTTTAAGGTGTAAACACCCATGTACGCACATGCTTTGAAATGTAGACACCCATGCCCGTGCCCACTTGCTCGTCTGAAAGCTGCAACAAAGGAAATAAAGAATTATCCGATGAGCGAAGCAAGATAGCATGGATGGATCGATGGACAGATGCAAGAGGGGTTAGGGAATGGAATGGAAACCAAGAGCAGAAGACGAATGCCACAGGCCAGAAAGCAGAGGCAACTGAGAGCAATGCACAAGGACTGGTCAGCAGCACAGCACATGATGCAGCACAGCACATGATGCAGCACAGCACATGATGCAGCACAGCACATGATGGAGCACAGCACATGATGGAGCACAGCACATGGTGCAGCACAGCACATGATGCAGCACAGCACATGGTGCAGCACAGCACATGGTGCAGCACAGCACATGGTGCAGCACAGCACATGGTGCAGCACAGCACCATATCTTACCACTGTTTCGCCTCCCTGCTGGTTGCGGGCAAGCAATTGCAGGCGAGCCAAGCCGTATGCTCCCTTCGAGAAGAGCACTCGCAGTGCTGTCTGTGAAGAGCCACTTTGTGCATTAGAGCTCCCTGGCGCTGTGCTCCCAGGGGCAGTACCACCCTCCCCATCACTAGCAACACCAGCCGCACCAGCAGTAGCAACATCACCAACACTGCCAGCAACAGCACCATCGACCTCAGCAGCACCACCACCAGGTCCACTAGCAGCCCCATCCCAGCCTCCCAGCACAATCACATCACCACCACCAACCCCTTCACCCTCCTCATCTACCATCACACCTTCTCTCTCCAAACCCTCCCCTTCCTCCCCTCCTTCCTTCCCCTCCTTACCCTCTTCCCCCCGTCCTCCCTCCTCCTTTCCTTCACCCGCTTCCTCCCCCTTGCCCCACTCCCCGCCCCCACCTCCCGGCTGCACCTGTGCCTGCCACTCGGTGCTCTGTACTGCAGCGCCGGGGGTGTTAGGGGAAGCTGGAGAGAGGAAGAAGGTGGAGTAGCCGAGGGGTGGCACCTTGGCACGGAACACCACTGACACCACCACGCCTTGCTGCTGCTGCTGCTGCTGCTGCTGGTTTTGCTGTTTATTCTGCTGCTTCTGCTGCTGTCGCTTTTGCTGCTGCTGCTTCTTCTTCTTCTGCTGCTGCTGCTGCTGATTCTGCTGCTGATTCTGCTGCTCCTCCAGCTGTTGCTGCTGCTGTTGCTGCTGCTGTTGCTCTCTCACCTCCCTCCCTTGATTCTCCTCCTCGCCCCCCCCCACCCTCTCCTCGCCCCTTTTGACACTCTCGCCACCCATCTGCACATTGATGTACCTCTCACGGGTTTCCCATGGAACCAGGGCCTCGGGAATGGCCTGTGAGGGAACGGTGTTGCCATGGGCGTCAGTCACAATGACTGCAGGGGAGGAGACCTGGGGGGGCGGGGAGGAGGAGAGCGATTATCATGTTCGGAAATGTAGCAAAGATAGGCTGGTAGGACCTCGGGAATGGCCTGTGAGGGAACAGCATTGCCACGGTCATCAGTCGCAATGACTACAGGGGAGGAGACCTGGGGAGGCGGAAGGAGAGGAGTGAATTGTGCTATTTAACATGACAAGAGAAGGATGGCAGGACCTCAGGAAGAGACTGGCGAGGGACCAGTGATGCGCTGAGCATCCAGTTAAGTTAAGTGACTGAAAGGTAGGATGCGTGGCGGAATGGGAAGGTGTGGCAAGAAGGGTGGTGGCGGAAAGGTGGAAGATGGCAAAGCGTGGGTTTGACAGAGAACGAGGGAAGGGGAAAATGGTGGGAAAGGAAGAGTGGGAAGGGGAAAATGGTGGGAAAGGAAGAGCAGGAAGGGGAAAATGGTGGGAAAGGAAGAGTGGGAAGGGGAAAATGGTGGGAAAGAAAGAGCGGGAAGGGGAAAATGGTGGGAAAGGAAGAGCGGGAAGGGGAAAATGGTGGGAAAGGAAGAGCGGGAAGGGGAAAATGGTGGGAAAGGAAGAGCGGGAAGGGGTTGCGGGGGGTAGACATGAGCACAAGGGCGAACACCTGTTCGGTTCGCCTCGAACACGTTCGAGGCGAACCGAACATGTTTGTTTTTTTTGCTTAAATTGTTCGCCGAACAGTGTTCGATGTTCGCCCGAACACGTTCGTGTTCGGGCCGCTGCTGCAATTTGCCCCGCGACGAACACGAACGTGTTCGATGTTCGCCCGAACATGCCTTCACAGGCGAACGGCGAACACGTGTTTTTGCTTAAAGTGTTCGCCGAACCGAACACTGTTCGGTTCGGCAAACGGATGTGTTCGTCTAGGGGCGAACACGAACATGTTCGTGTTCGCCCCTTGCTCATCCCTAGCGGGGGGAGGGTGGGAGGCTTGGCTGCGCAACAGAAGGACGAATAACAGGGAGAAAGAGCAAAGGCGGGTGCCAAACTGAATGGTGCACTTTGATGCTAACCAATGGGGCCCCAATCCGTTCATTTGTGGTTGCATTGCCTCACAGGAATGCGGATTATCTCGTCTCGGGCCCAACCGAGTGGGTTGTACGCAGCAATAACCTGGCCATAGACATGGGCATGGGGGTGCATGGGCATGGGCATGGGCATGGGCATGGGGAATGGGCATGGGGAACGCATGAGCGAGAGTGTGTGGGAATGGGGTAGACATATGGGTGTTGATCGGCTGAACCAGCTTGGGCCAGCAAAGGCACTCTCACAGCTCCTGAAGCACACAGATTGTGTCAAGTTGGTTGATTGATGCATCGAGTTACATCAACAACTCGAAGCAATCTGATGAAGACGCAAATGAGGGTTGATTGATGCATGGGCCAAAGGTAGGGGAATGGACCAAATGAAGCGACAGTGGTGTGGTACAGAGCACAGTACCAGTGTGGTGCCGTGGGGGATGGGGTGGTGCGTGGGTGGGCAGTAGGAGATGTTGAGTAGTGGGCACTGCGAGGGGGAGGGGAGGGACCATGAGGAATGGTGTGGTGAGTGAGTGGGAGAGCAGTAAGAAATATGAGCAAGGGGCATTGCATTGCAAGACGAAGGGAGAGCTAGGTAGAGAGCGAATTAGAGGGAGGGGAGTGGGATGGATGAGAGAATGCTATGCATGCAAGATGCTCATTTGATGGGACAATTCGAAACACATATGATGCGCATATGATGCACACGTGTTGAGCAAATGCTCAAGAGATAAATACGGAGAGAGGGACAGAGGGTGGAACACAGAGATAGATTACCAGCTGGAAGTCCAGTCCAAGCCTCAGCGCTCCCTCTGTGCCTCTGTTTCCCAGATTCTCTGTCTCATTATAGAGTGTCTCGGCAGGAGCAGCAGGTTGAACTGTGGTGCGAGCAGCAGGAGCAGCAGGAGTGGAAACAGCGGCGGGTTGGAGGTCCAGTGCGCCCTGAGTGATGAGGTGAGCGAGGGACGAAGTCACTATCACAGACGCCTGCAGCGTGGGGAGGTAGAGGGATCAAAAGTGCATGGGGTGCAGGAGTATCAGCAGCGGTGGGTTGCAGGCCCAGTGCTCCCTGAGTGATGATGTGGGTGGGGGACGAGGCCACTATCCCAGACGCCTGGAACATGGGATAGGAGGGATAGGAAGTGCATGGGTTGCAGGAGGGAGCAACGGGGAAGTGAGGAAGAGGAGTGGTAAGAGTGGATGTTGAGGAGAAGAGCAAGTTGGTTCATTACTCAATTATAGCTTCCAGTGGAAGCTGCACTGTCACTGTGTCTTCAAACGCTCATTCACAATGCCCTCTACCCCCACACACCCTTCCCTACCCACGCCCTTCCCCACCCACGCCCTTCCCCACCCACGCCCTGCCCTCCTCGGTGCAGTCAAGTCAATGCTTTCGGCCATCCTCGCTCGCACCGCCTCCATGTTCTCACCTCCTGTGCTCCCCTGGCCATGTAGCGTCGCAGCGTGAAAGAAGTTGATCTTCGAGACGTCTCCATGTAAGGTCGCAGCGTGTGCTCAAACTTCAACTTCTTTCTCGCTCGCACCGCCGAGTTGACTTTTGAGTTGACTCAAAAGTCAACATGTAGGGTCGCAGCGTGTGCTGAAAAGTCAACTTCTTTCTTGCTCGCACCGCCTCCATGTTCTCACCTCCTGTGCTCCCTTGTAGGGTTGCAGCGTGTACTCATCATGCCCAACTTCCCCTTCCCCACACGTCCTACCTCCTGCACTCCCCTGTAGAGTCGCGTGCAGCCATCATTCACGCGCTGCCTTGCCGTGCCTGTTGTGGCTTCATGCTGCTGTTCCACCGCCACTGCCTCTTCCGTTCCCAATGGCCCCTATCCCAAACCATACTCTACCTGCCCCACCATCCCCCCCTCCTCCCCCTACTACTACTCGTTCCTTCCTCTCACCTCCTGCACTCCTCTGTACAGCTGCAGCGTGTAGTCGTCAGACACGTGCTGCTTCGCCGTGCCTGTGATGGCGCCATGCTGCTGTGCCACTGTCCCTGCATGCCCACATTCTTGATGTTCCCTATCCTGTGCCATGCCAGGCCCTACCTCCTGTGCGCCCTTATAGAGCTGCAGCGTGTAGTCATCATTCACATGCTGTTTCGCCGTGCCTGTGATGGCATCGTGGTGCTGTGCCACTGCCACTGCCTCCTCCAAAGGGAACGTCGAGGCCAGGCGGGACGCTGGGGGCGAGGGGGCGTGGATAGTGGTGAGGTTGGTGGAGAGCAGCACGGGCACCACGAGGCGGGAGGTTTGGTTTCCCCACGCTAGCAGCTTGGACTGGCCCACTGTTGCTTCCAGTAGCGTGGCTGCCTGCGGGAGGAGCAGCGTGGGGGGGTGGAAGGGAGGAGGAAGGAACGGACGTGGGGTGGAAGGGTGTGGGGGGTATGGATGGCGCAATGTTTCGTTGACAGCAGCACTGCAAGCGCAGCCCTTTGGAGGCAAGATCCTTCTGAGGCAAGATCCTTCTGAGGCGCTGAAGAAAACGCGGCCCTTTAGGGCTAAGAACCTCTGTGATTCAACAGGGCCTTGACGGTGCGACATGCAGATTGATATGTCCGTAGAAACGCAGCAGCAGCAACGCAGCAGCAGCAACTCGGCAGAAGCAACTCAGCAGCAGCAACTCAGCAGCAGCAACTCACCTGCAGCAGCAACTCACCTGCAGCAGCAACTCACCTGCAGCAGCAACTCACCTGCAGCAGCAACTCACCTGCAGCAGCAACTCACCTGCAGCAGCAACTCACCTGCAGCAGCAACTCACCTGCAGCAGCAACTCACCTGCAGCAGCAACTCACCTGCAGCAGCAACTCACCTGCAGCAGCAACTCACCTGCAGCAGCAACTCACCTGCAGCAGCAACTCACCTGTAGCAGCAACTCACCTGCAGCAGCAACTCACCTGTAACAGGCTGCTGCACATGCGAGCATAGCCCTTGAAGGCCGGGCGGCTTGAGTAATACCCAGTCCAGTACTCCGTGGAAGCACTCGCGTACCTGCCAGTGAGCGAGCAGACAGTCAGGCAGCCAGGCATGCCACAGCGTGGGACAAGGACCAGAGCAGATAAGCTGGTAGGCACTGGGCATTGGCAGGGTACAATGTGAGCCTTTGCGGACCACAGCGCCTCGGTAGCTTGCTGTGGGAAGCACATGGAAGGAAGGAGCAGGGAGGGCAGGGCCACTCACGGGAAGAAGTCGGCCTCTTTGAGCGGCCACGACTGGTTGCTGCGGTGCTTGGCATCCAGGTAGCGCGAGGGCGTGGAGTAGAGGGCATTCACACGGCCGTCCTGTTTAGAGTAGGGGTAACAGTGATGCACATGCACGGGTGGGAGGTGAAGATGGAAGAGAGTACTGTGGCATGCTGCACCTCACCACAACTTGCCACAGCGCGCCATGACTCGCCACATTAATCATACCATGCCATACCATGCCTTACCATGTTGACATAGTGAACAAGCTTTTCCATGTTCTTGAACCACAGGGCAGCGCTGGTATTGGTCTCACGCCACACCACCCCACACCAAACCCCACCACACCAAACCCCACCACACCACACACCACCACACCCTACCACCCCACATCTCAAGCCATACCAGGTAGAAGTAGTGAACGAGTTTATCCATGTTCTTGAACCACAGGGAAGCATTGGCATGTCATATATATCATGCTGCTGCACCATGCCATACCAGCTGGACTATGTTGGAATCTGCATCGTATGGATTGTCCTGTCAAGTGAGGGGAAAGAGGTGGGTACTGGGGCACAGGTGGACCCGTGGGTGGGTGGGTGGGTGGGAGGGTAGAACCACTCTGGATCGGTTTCCAGTTCACCAGGGTTTCCCCCACCAGCTGCACTACATTGACATCACCCTCCCTCGTATGGGTCGTCCTGGGGGGAAGAGATATTTGGGAAGGGGAGGCGTAGTAGGTGGGTTAGTGGGTGAGTAAGGGGGATGGGATGAGCTACTGGCTCGTGGGAGGGGGGGTTGGGTACAGTATGTGGTACAAATGGCACGTTTGCATGGGCATGGGCATGAGAGAGTCACTTGTTCGTGGATGCTTCCACTTCACCAGCTCTAATCTTGAGGCGACTCACAAATAGCTTTGAGCCTTGTTTACGAATACTGCAATTATTCTATAAAAAAAACTCGGAAATGCGCCAGGTTCGACGTGCCATATGGGATACAGTATGTGTGCGTCTCATATGGGGTTGTCGTGCATGTGGGCTGCGTTAGAGGGTAAAGGGGTGAGGGTGACTACACCCACATGTTTCAAGACGCTTGGAAGTTGGAACACTATCCAGCCACACGCAATAGCACCCATGTGACTACACCCACGCAATAGCACCCATGTGACTACACCCACGCAATAGCACCCATGTGACTACACCCACGCAATAGCACCCATGTGACTACACCCACGCAATAGCACCCATGTGACTACACCCACGCAATAGCACCCATGTGACTACACCCACGCAATAGCACCCATGTGACTACACCCACGCAATAGCACCCATGTGACTACACCCACGCAATAGCACCCATGTGACTACACCCACGCAATAGCACCCATGTGACTACACCCACGCAATAGCACCCATGTGACTACACCCACGCAATAGCACCCATGTGACTACACCCACGCAATAGCACCCATGTGACTACACCCACGCAATAGCACCCATGTGACTACACCCACGCAATAGCACCCATGTGACTACACCCACGCAATAGCACCCATGTGACTACACCCACGCAATAGCACCCATGTGACTACACCCACGCAATAGCACCCATGTGACTACACCCACGCAATAGCACCCATGTGACTACACCCACGCATTTAAGAAAGCTATCCAAGGCAGGGCTATTTAAGTGAGCGAGCCCACCTTGACAAGGTTGGTGAGTGGATCATATGGTTCGAAGCGGAATGGCTCCGGGGCGAAGTAGCCGTCCCAGTACAGAATGCCTGCAAACACCTGATCTTGCACAGGTGGGGGGTGGGGGGTTTGTGGGGGGAAGAGGGAGGAGAAAGAGAGTGTGGCAGGGTTGAGTGAAAGCAAGGAAAGGGTGGTGGGGTGAGGGGTAGGAAAGACGAATGGTATGGCGCATTGGGACAACTCCAACGCCCAATATGCAATGTTTTCCTCATTTGCACTGCACTGCACTGCACTGCACTGCACTGCACTGCACTGCATTGCACTGCACTGCACTTTTGACACGTCTCAAAAGTCATTTGCACTGCACTGCACTCTCCCAGCAGGAGGCCCTTTTTACCTGTAAAATAAAGAGGTCTCCATCTCGTCTCAGCCAGCCCAGCTAATCTCAACTCATCCCAGCCCATCTTGTCTCAGCCAGCCCAGCTTGAAACCCATCGCACTGAAAGCCCACAGTTTGAAATTGCAAGCTTTCGACACTCTTCAGAGAATGGACATGAGTTACCACACATGTAACACATAACACTTACTCACTCACGCACTCACTCACTCACGCACTCACTCTCACTCACGCACTCACTCTCATTCACTCACTCACTCACCCACTAAATCACGCACTCATCTCACTCACCCTCTCACTCACACACTCTCACCTCAGCCTGCCGGCCAAACGTCTGGGAGGCACGCCACACGAACTCGGTGCTCCTCTCCCTCTTGCACTGCACTGTATCCTCTTACTCCGCCTCCCGTTCGAATTATGTGTCGATTCAATCAAATGACACCTGCAGAAACTGAGTCACATGTAACACTTAACACTCACTCATGATCTCACTCTCACCTCAGCCTGCCGGCCAAACGTCTGGGAAGCGCGCCACACAAACTCCGTGCTCCGCTCCCTCTTGCGCCGCGCTATGTCCTCATGGTCTGCCCGCGCAAAGAACACCGCATCCAGCCCGCCCTGCTCTGGCAGAAAGAGGGGCCATCACAATAGGGTTTACATGACACAACCACAAGGCAGGGGGGCATGATAGGTTGAAAATAGTTGAACATAGTCCGCCCGTGTGAAGAACCCGTCCAGCCCACCCTGCACTGGCAGAAAGAGGGGAGGGGCCATCACAGTAGGGTTTACGTGACACAACCACAAGGCAGGGGGTCATGATAAATTGAAAATAGTTGAACATAGTCCGCCCGTGTGAAGAACATGTGCAGCCCGCCCAGCACTGGCAGAAAGCTTGTCCATCACAGTGGACTGTACACGACAAAAGGCAGGGCGGCATGCTGGGTTGTCGATAGTTGAACCATAGTCCGCACCGCACCGCACCGCACCGCACCGCACCGCACACACAAAGAACATCGCATCCAGCCCGGGCGAGGTGCATCCAGGCTGCAGTGCAGTGCAGTGGATGGGAGGGATGAGATCACACACCTTGAGGCGCTTCAACCCCACCTCTTAAGGAGCCTCAATAACACACCCGCCCTAATCAGGCAGGGAAGGCGTCATGCCTTGAGGCGCATCTATTTCACTGATGGTCCTCCTCTTTCTCTTGCTTTCATTGGCCAGCTTCTTGAGCCAACTCAAGAGCCACACACACATGCACGGCACGGCACCACCACACGCACCAGGCAGTGCCATGCCTTCCCTCCCTTCATCGCGGCGCACCTGGGCCGTGATGAGTCTGGCTTGGGTGGCGGAGTGGCCGAAGGCTGTCCATTTGCCAGGCGATGGAGGGGGAGGCGTTGAAGAGCCAGCACATGCGTTATGCAAGGTACCCGCCCCACACACACCATATCTGCATGCACATGGCCGCACCATGTCTGCATGCACATGGCCGCACCTGAGCGGTGATGAGGCTGGCTTGCGTGGCGGAGTGGCCGAAGGGGTCGATCTGCCAGGCGATGGAGGGGGAGGTGTTGAAGTGGCGGCGCAGGAAGCGGTGGCCCAGCGACATGTGGTGCAGCACGTCCCTGTAGTGGCACACCGCCTCATCGTGCATCACCCACCCGCCGTTGCTGTGAGCAGGGGGTAGCAAGCAGGGGCACAGGTAGGAAATGGGGTGGTAGGCAGGCCCAGCGACATGTGGTGCAGCACATCCCTGTAGTGGCACACCGCCTCATCGTGCATCACCCACCCGCCGTTGCTGCACGCACGCACGGAGAGGGAGGCATGGGGAGGGCATGTGATGGTAACCACAGCGACATGTAGTGCAGCACTTCCCTGTAGTGGCATGATGCACCGTTGCTGCACGCAAGGAGGCCGCAAACAGGGAGCAGCAGCCAGGGGACAGGGAAGGCAAAGAAGGAAACAATAGGAGAGCAGGATAGCATCATAGCAGTTCCTTTGAAAGGAAAGAGCTGACTGACTCACATGAACTCGAGCTGCCCCGAGTGCACGAGAGCACGCACGCGCTGCCTTTTGAGTTGACTCAAAAGGCACCTCGTTACAATGGCACAAAGGACAGAGCTGATTGACTCACATGAACTCCAGTTGCCCCGAGTGCACGAGAGCACGCACGCGCCGCCGCATGCCCTCCGACTGCTGCTGCCACCAGCGGTAGAAGAAACCCTGCCGCCCGCCCGCCGTGATTGGTGGACAGACACAGAGGAGGAGCGTGCAGCATTGTGGATGGTGATGTGCCGGGATTGCACGTTCATGTGGGTTGTCAGACGCATTGGCATACGGCACATCCCAGCAGCACATCGTCCCATGTGATGTTCATGGGGCAAGGTTTGTGGGTGTGCTACTACTAGTACTACTTACACAGCAGAATAAGAATGAACGTGACGTACAAAGGAGAGAGCTCTCAAAGTCGGTTTCTGAGTCACGGGTTCTGGTCTGTGCTGCACGTGCTGCCACAACTGCAAGTGCGTAACTGGAAGCGAGCTGCGAAAGAAAGAAGCATGCCTGTGCACATACGACGACTCCCTCATGGCTGCTCTGCTCTCGTATGCCTCCTTCACAATCACTCTGTCAGATGAAGAGGACCGGCTGCTACAGCCGTATTCTGCCACGTCACCTGCTCCACTTGGATGAATCGACGGTCAGGATTGGCCTCCAGCTGGTCGACCACCGTCTCTAGGATGAACTGGACGGCCGTGATCTGATGCCAGGGATGGGGGAAGGGAAGGTGGGATGGGAAGAGTGGGGGGAGGAGGGAGAAAAGGGGCGATGATAATGTAATGTTCTTCTGATGGCTGAGGGAGTGATTAAGGCAGTAACTGCGGTACATTCGGACGAGTTGAGGGGGTTTGAGAGAAATGCGGTAATCTTCAAGGGCGAGGGTGGGGGCCGCGAGAGGGAGGTGGGGGAAGGAGGGAGAACAAGAGGCGGAGATGGAAGTGAAAGGGGATTTCCCCCCTCGCCGTGCGATGTGAGGGAAGAGGGGGGAGCCAGAAGGCGGTGCAGAAGGGAGAGACTGTACTGGTGCTGAGTGGTGCCAGCCTGAAGCTATGGTGAGTGTCATCAATGGTGAGTCCTGGCGCTACTATTCTCACATAGTACTGTTCAACCGTGTTGAGCCATCCCAGGTCGTCGTGCGAGTGCGGCACCAGATGCACGTTCACTTTCCCCGCCACAATCCCCGAGCTCGTATTGTACGCGCTGCTGCTCCCTCCGGTTCGCACGCCGTCATTCGCGGCGCCTGATGCGGAGGATGAGCCGTACGTCTTACTACTGCTGTCAGCATCTTCTCTGGCAGAATTTTCGCCGTTGTTTATAAAGGAGAATGAGGGATAGCGACGGTATGTCGGCTGCGGGTGATCATTCTGCCAGTCGCTGGCGGTTGTGCCGGCTAGACGGGAGGAAAGCGATTGCTGGAGCAGAATCATGCAAGCTCCGACAGCAATGCCGACCACGAATGGCGGCACGAGCCTGAAGCGAGATGATTCCGCTAGCGAGACACGTGGCTGCGGCATGCTTTGCCGAATCTGCGCCTATTGGTCATTGGCATGGGTAGCTTCTCTACGGGGTTGTATATCATTGTTTGTCAAGCTAAGAGCGTGTTACGTACCCCTCTTTTTCATGACAGGTCGGGTCGTCTCGCACGGTCGGTTTGGGTTGAACGTCAGGTTACCGAACTATCTGTACATGTACAGTGTACCGTAATCGTTTTCGCAAGATGTTCGATTCAAGGGATCACAACGTTTCAAAGTTGTTCCGCCAGAGTTACGGATGTCAGATGCTAGCCAATCTTCGTGCAATGCAAAAGAATTGCAAACCGAGTTTTGAAAATTGGTGGCCCAGACGACTAGCGAACCCCATAAAACATCAACCAAAGCGAACCACTATGCAATGTGTTACAAAAACACCTGGTTTGACACATGAAGCGAACCAGTACGTGTTTCATGACACCAGATCGGGCCGTTCTGACCCTCGGGCAAACGCAAGACTGGAACGCGCATGCAGTTCGTTTGGAGACTTCTCTTCGATGGCTCTGAAATGTGTTAGAAGGCATTCGTAGGCAATCCATAGCTATTGCTTGCATCAAGTTTCGTAGCCATCCACATTTCTTTCACCATGATTCGAGTCCGTTTCCGAAGCTCTTTTATTCCTATACTTCTCGTCATTGTCTGCAGTGCGGTTATGATGCTTCTGGAGTCCTCCCTTATTATTCCGGAGGTCCGTATTCGTCAAAGTGCGAGGTATTACTCGCAGTACGCATCTTACCTTCTACAAAACACCATTCCCCGTGTGTTTTTTCCGGAAACGAATATGGGGAATTCTGGAGAGGAAGACTTTCAAACTGGTAATTCAAAAGTTAGTGGCTTTAGCAGGATCAACGGACGCTCTCAACTTGGTGTTTCGTGCAGGTGAACTTGAACCTCCACTCTCGTCAAACATCACAAGCAAAGGCAGGAGATTGCAAGGAACGCTGACGCGGAACTTGCACTCCACGCGGAATGTGAGCCTCGAGGACGACGAGGCTGAAATTCGGGAGATGCTTGAAGCTCTCCGTGCAAAGGCTGCAGAGCTCAAATCCGCTGCAGATGTGCGTCGACAGAACGCCTCGCCGATCAATACTTGAGCCAATAGTCTGTTGTTTGAACGAAATTGTGAAGAGAAAACGCAGGTGCAGAAGTATGACCAAGCAGTTTGTGTACATGGCAGGCAACTCCATAAGCTAGAGGGTTTTCAACTCGTACGTCTCTTGCCCGTTCTTTGAGGTCTGTTTTTTCACAGCGCAATACGGTGAAGCTCAAACCTCTTTACACCATGTCAAACCGCCTTGAGTCAAGTTAACCCCCCTTAGGGCATCATGTTGAGCAACCTAAAGGAGCTTGCCATTGGAGTGGAGATGTGTGAGCAAGGATATTATTTTCATAGCTTCTTCCCCAAATCTGAGATGAAATGGGGAGGTGGTTAGGTTGAGAAGAGAATTTGCAAACACACAGCTTTTCGTGCTGAATGGTGTGTGAGAAATAGTAGGTTTGGAGTACGGAGTATGCCAATGGTGTATGTGATTAGAAGGTTGAGTTGAGGCAATTACCAGGTATTACATTTGTTTCATATACTTTTGTCGCTATGTACAAAGGTATTTTAATTTCGTGTAACATTCGTGTTACCTCCAACTTGACTTCGCGCCGACCGTTGCGACACTGTCTTGTCTTGAAAGCAGCCACACCAACTAACCACCCCACCCCTCCCTCCCTCCCTCCACCCAGCCCAGCATTCCGTACTTCCCGCTGCCCTGTCCTGTCCTGTCCTTCCCAGCCTGCCGTTCCTTCTTGACGCTCTCGTGCTTTCTCATCGCCATGTCTTCCGCTACCACCTCTATCTTATTTCGTAAACCAGTTTGCAGGTGATCCAGTTTATAAATTATTCTCAGCTTCGTTTAGATTCCACTTTCTCCATGTCGTCGACAGCTAGCTCGTTGTTACGTGGCGGCAGCAGCAGTAGCAGCGGCCAGCAAGCATCTGAGGGAAGTCCCGTGCGATTAGACCAGGATGAGACGCGGCCGTCGCTCGCTTCGTCTATATCAGCAGCATCTCCCGGCGGAGAGATTTACAGACGCCACACGCCGCTGAGCCCGAATGGCAACAAACCAACCCCATTTTCTCTCGCACAATCCATCCCTGACTCTTCTCCCGCTAAATTAACATCTTTAAATCCGATCCCTCCATCTGATCGAATCAATGCTTCTCCTTCGCCGTTCACGTCGCGCGCGGCGAGACACGGCAGTCTGGGGAATCAGCCTGACATGTCCGTGCGAGCGTTACTCGCGCGGCACCAGTACCTGCTGCGAACAATGGCGATACTCGTCGTGCTGTGCGCGGTGTACCTGTATTTCGCCATCTCCATGGACCAAGAGGGCCTCAGCTGCCAGGGCCTCAGGGGAGAGGCGCTCGCGGAGTGCAGGGAGCAGCTCAAGGCGAAGCGACTCGCGAACAGGAAGGGCCGGGGAGGTGACAACGCCGGAGTTAAGAGCGGTTCAGACAGTTCTGGTGGGGTTAGAGAAGGTAGAGAGGGTGTGGGTGGTGGAGAGGTTGGAGGCAGCGGAGAGGGCCAGATTGGGCATGTGAAGGCTATTCAGATGCGGCAGCAGGAGAGATATGCCAACGGTTATCAAGTAGTCGAAGCAGAGGAGCGAGGGGTTTCAAAAAGGCATGGAGACAAACGAGACGAGACAGAAGACGTTGGTAGAGAGGAGTTCAGAGAAAGCAGGTCCTAACGCTGCTGTGACGTAACATCACGGATTGCCATTGTGACAGGCTAATGTGTATAGCAATCGCATCACAGATAGCCATTGTGACAGACTTAAATATGTAAAGCATTTGTTGCTCAAGCGTTTCAGACCACTGTTCCTGAAGCCTAGTCTCTGCTCCTGCATTCTGAGTGTCAAGATAGTAGGCTAATTAGGAGCCATAGGGTTTGGGAAGTGAGAGGGAGTTGGCCAACAAAGAAGGGCTTCAATATGGAGAGAGGTACAATATATAGGAAAGGTGGCAAAAGGGGGCATACCACCAAAAGACTACACTACTCGCTATACATGCAATTATATAAGAATATTATATTCTGACACTGAGTCCTGTAATGGTCCCTGCTGAGTCCTGTAACGATCCCTGCTGAGTCCTGTGTTGAGATAATATCAAGACTTGTGCACTTCAAGGAATTCGTGTAGTGTAGTTAGTACAGTAAAAGTACCGATAGGCTGACGTCAGCAAAGCGCTACGCGCCCTAGGATGACGTCAGCAGTAGCTGTAGGTATCGCGAAAAGTTACGTACCGTTTCAAGATAAGAACAGCACAGTACAGTAGACGAACAGGTACTTTACTCTAACTATATATTCTGTATGTTTGTCATTTTATAATATACTTGACTTCAGAGACATTGATCCTGTTACAAGTCACTCACATAAGACTTCCACTGCTACAGGAAGCTACTATCCTAAGACTACGATCCTATTCAGACAGCTTAAATTCTAACATGGTATGAGAGAAACTTAGGATTATCACAGCTTCCACCTGCCTACTCTACAACTATGTCTGGATCTCCAAGGTCCAACAATGGCTCTTCTGTTACGAGCCCATCACGCCCAACAGCGTCTCCAGCTGCTGATAATTCACATCTGCAGCAACAACAACAACAACAATATCAGCAACTACCGATGTACGGCATGCCATTGAGCAATCAGCCCGTACACGCAGCAGCGGCATCATCGACACTAGCCGCAGCAACAGCAGCAACAGCAGCCACAACAGCTGCAGCTGCAGTCACTGGTTCTTCTAGTCAACCGGGACAATAGTCCAACTTCGTACCGACTGGACCTTACCAATATCAAGGTGCTTACCAGCCAGCAAATCTTCAACAACGTGTTAATGCTGCCGTCTTGTCGCTTAACCAGATGTTTCCAACTCCTATGAGCATTGATGGCTCCAGTTATCAGCGTGGTCAGATGCCACAAGGAAGTGATGGGTCGAACAACTCCTTCTCTTTTGGTCCTGCTGGACAAGGACAACAAACACAACAAGGGTCACAAGTGCCATCACTTTATCAGCTACAATCAGCTGACGGGACCGGAAATTATATTCCTGCTTCTGCAAATCCAACGAAAATCAAAACAACAATGCCTTTTAACGGTCAAGACTTTTATACCTGGAGCTTTGAGTTTGAGCTTCTTGTTCAGACCGCGGGGTTCTGGCAGCTGTATGACGGCACATCACCTTTTCCGTCTCACGGGTCACCACTTCAACAAGCCACTTTTCGATCGACGTCGCTGACTGCATACACAGTTCTCGTTCGTAATCTGACACCAACTGAACAGCTCGGAATTCGTTCATTTCGTACCAGTGCCGCTCCTGCTGAAGCAGCTTGGTTGTACCTGCAAGGGGTTCACATGGCAAAGGACACTGTCAACCAGAGTAAAATTTTGGCGCAGCTGTCAAATATACAGATGATAAACGGCGAGTAGGTGACGCATTATATCAACCGCGCTCGAAATTTGCGTGATCAACTTCAAAAGTGTGGAGGGTACTTCCCCGACGCTATGTTTCACACGGTGCTACTCGCGGGTCTTGGACCAGAATGGCGACAGTGTCGCTCTATACTCCGGATGCAAGCACAGTTGTCCGAAGGGGCACTCTGTGCCGCTCTCATCTCCGAGCAGCAGGATATGGATCTGCACAACGCTCGAGGAGGGAAAAAGGTGGTAATAATACAGTCAGCTTTTATTCTAATCCACGTCGCAAGCCCGTTTGTTCTTTTTGTCGAAAAACAGGACACACTATTGATACCTGCTGGTCGAAAGACAAACCATCTTGGAAGCGGTCTGCATCGAAACATACCAAAGATTCTTCAAGTGAAGCTGAGAAGCCGGAAGCTGAGAAGCCGGATGCTGCGAAATAGAATTCTGCGAAGCCGGACCCTGCGAAGACACAGTCAAAGCAAGTTATTACCTACATGACATCTGTTTCAACGGTTTATGATCCTGATGCTGAAGAGCGGATTCACAACCGGTTCAACAACGAACTCAACACACCGATTCCGCCTGAGGTCTATGCAAATCTTGCACATACTATTGCAGGTCCCAATACTTGGTACCTCGACAGTTGCTGCGGTCAGCACATGTGTTCGTCCGAGACTCGTTTCATTGTGAATCAACGCCGTCTGCAGAATCCCGTTGTCGTCACGGTTGCCAATAACCAACGGCTTACAGCTCACTGGATGGGAAGTATCGTTCTGGACTCAGTTGAAGAAGACTTTAGTCTTCACCTGAACGAAGTTCTTCTGGTCCCTCGGCTTGGCTTCAACCTCATGTCATCTGCACAGCTCATGAAGAACGGGATTACACTTCTCGGTGAACCTGGGAAATTCACTCTGAAGTACGGCGACAAGAAACTCGGCACGGCAGTTGAACAAAACGGTGTTTTCGTTTTGAACTTCATACCTGAGCGTACTACTGCCGACTCTGATAACATTCTCTCGCTTGGGCCTTGGGAGCATCGCGACGACATTAATTACACCGACGATACAGTTCCACGTGAGGGAGTTGTCCCAACGTCTTCAACCACGGCTGCCGCTGTCATGTTGACCTTCGACGATCAAGGCTTGAATGATGTTCAGTCCTCACGGGAATACATGGCTGCTGTTGACGGTTGGGGTGATTCGACGAACATGCCGACTGATGACGGCATCTGGGGGGCTGACGAACCCGATGAAACAACTTGGGGCGAGACGCCTGCTGAACGCGATGCTCGTCTTCTCGCTGAAGCTGAGCACCGCGTCGCTGATATGGAGATTCTTGACTCGGGTCGTCTCGTTGGAGTTGAACCTGTACCTGCAGCATCCGATCAAGAAAGCGGCGAGTTAGTACTTGCTCCAGGCGAGTACGTGGATATTGAGGTTCGTGTTCCACCACCAAATCTTACTCGTTACGTCGCACCTGTTTTCGATCAGATTCGCTCCGATGGTCATCAGCTTCTGTTGTCGTTCTTCGCTAACGCCGAGTATTACCTGCGCGCACAAGGTCACAAAGCCACGGGAGAAACATGGCATAAGCGACTTGGTCATCCGTCGCAGTTTACGCTAAACAACACGATCAAGGCTGCAGTGCTTGACAAGAATTCGTTACTCTTACCGAGCGGTCTCGAACTAAAGCCGGTGAATCGCCCGGCACCCTGCACCATCTGCCCTACAGCGAACCTACTGCACGAGCCGTTCCCGACTCATTTTCCTGGAGCTGCGGATTATCGATTGATGGAAAAAGTTTACAGCGATATTCTAAACTTACCTGCGGAGGGTTTTAACGGCGAAAAATACGTTATCACGTTCACTGAAGCTTCTACTCGATACGTTTGGACTGGTAACATGACTAACCGTTTTCTTGCTTTCACAGCGTTTCAGACATGGCTTCCACTCGCAGAACGCGAGTCTGACACAAAACTCAAAAGCTTCCAGTGTGACGGAGCTGGGGAATATCGCAGCCTCGAGTTTACCACGTATCTGCAAGAACGAGGCATACGGCGCCTGTTCTCACTTCCTCACGCTCACCAGCAGAGCGGTGTCGCTGAACGTCTCAATCGTACCTTGCAAGAAAAGATGCGAGCACTACTCGCACAGTCTCAACTCGGCCCACTCTACTGGCCCTTCGCGATGGACCATGCAACGCTGTTGCACAACCTCCTGTCTACGTCAGCTTTACCCAACAACGCATCACCTCACTTGTTGTGGACAGGAAAATTGGGCACTACGAAACTTCTTCGCGTTTTTGGGTGTATCGTACAATATCGTCCTCCTACTGCTCCGCTCGGAAAGTTCGATCAGCGTGCTATGTGGGAGCTGCATCTCGGCATTGAAAAACAATATCTTGCCTGGCGTATCATGGATTACCGCAGTCGTCTCCTTGTTCCTGCTCGCGACTGTATTTTCTACGAAAATCTGACGCTGCCCGTCTTCGAACAGCATCTTGCCACGCAGCAAAACCCTGCCACACTTTTCCACGGTGTTCGTTCGTTCGCTAGCGCCGATGCCGAACTTGCTGCCAACGAAGAACCTGACCCTGACGGTGCACGCGAAGCTGCTCCCGACCCACCTGTCCCTGTCACGTCTTCCGGAATTCCGGAGTTTATTCCTCTTGCTGACGCGGCACCTGAGGATGTTCGCGATGTTCATCATACTTACCTCGTGGATGAACAGCGCCAACCAATGCCGGTGGTTTCCGATAGCAGCATCCGTGTCAACCCTGACGAAATTGGGGGGGCAAGTGGAGACCAGAATGATTCTGTCAATTTCGCAGGTCGTCCCGACGATAATCCGCATTATCAGACCGGACTGCAAATTCTGGGACTCGCAGCAGCGGCACAGCACAGTTCTACAGTGAATTTGGAGCCGAAAACTGCCCGACAAGCTCTCTCAAAGCCTCATCGCGAAAAATGGCGTGAAGCGATGGATCGCGAACTGGCTGCCTTGGAGAAAAGGGAAACTTGGGATCTTATACCTATTGAAAAAACGGTAAACAAAAATGTTCTTACCGGTGAGTGGGTCTTCAGGGTGAAGACGAAAGCGGATGGTACTTATGAGAAACACAAGGCACGATGGGTGGTTCGCGGTTTTGATCAGACTCATGGGATCGACTACACACTTACCTTCGCCCCGGTCAGTCGACATACGAGTGTTCGACTCGTTCTTTGCGAAGCAGCCGCGATGAATTTTCCACTTCGACAAATCGATGTTTCTAACGCTTTTCTGTACGCCGACGTTGATGCCGAAATCTACGTCGAATATCCGCACACCTATCCGACAAATCCGCCGAGTGTCTGCAAGCTCAAAAAGTCACTGTACGGAATCAAACAAGCACCGCGACTGTGGCAGCAGCATTTGAACAGGAAGCTGACAGAGGTTGGATTTCGACAACTGCCGCACGATCCCGGGATGTACCGGCTAGACGACAAGGGGAGCTATGCGTTGTTAGTGGCTTACGTGGACGACATCCTCTACGTCAGTTCGTTGACTTCGCTGGGTGATCGTATCGAAACCGATCTGAAGAAATCGCTTGACTTAACCATCTCCACTAAAGTAACTCAATTTCTGGGGTTAAACGTTTCGCGAACTTCTTCCGCTATTCATCTCACGGCTTCGAAGTATGCGGAGTCACTCGCTAAGCGTTTCAACATCTCCACGGATTTTGTTGCTACACCTTATCGATCTACACTCACCGGGCACGTTCCCAATCTGAAAAATCTGTCAGCAGCTGGTCTTCAACTGTATCAGCAGCAGCTGGGATGTCTTCTTTTCGCAGCAGTCACCTGTCGCCCTGATCTTGCCTACGTCGCAAGTCACCTTGCGCAGTTTTTACGCTGCCCGAAAGAAGAACACTCTCTCGACTTACAGCGTGCACTACGCTACTTCGTCTCTACACCAAGAATCGGGTTGATTTTCAACGCTGGGAAGCCGACCGACAAAATGTACCTCAGCGGGTACGTTGATGCGGACCACGCTGGCGACACGTCAGATCGACGGTCACGCACGGGTTATATTTTTCGTCTCGAGCCGATTGGTGCGATCTCCTGGAATTCCTCGAAACAGGAACTCGTGTCACTTTCATCGGCTGAAGCAGAATTCATCGCCGCCTGTGCTGCAACTCGCGAAGGTCTGTACCTGCAGGAATTGCTTGACGAAGAAAAATTCGTCACGCCGAATCAGTTCACGTTGCAGTGCGACAACCAGAGTGCAATTACCATCGCCAACAAGCCTGGTTTCGTCAATCGCACGAAGCACATTTCGCTGCGTTACTTCTTCGTAAAAGACGCGATCGACAAGGGGAGAATGCGCCTTGTCTACTGCCCCACCAGTGACATGGCCGCTGATTCGCTTACTAAGAAGCTCACACGTCAGAAATTTCATCACTGCAACCAGCTCAGTGGCATTTCCGAGTCAACAGGGTGACTACACCGAACTCCTAGAAGTGAAGGGGAGTGTTGAGATAATATCGAGACTTGTGCACTTCAAGGAATTCGTGTAGTGTAGTTAGTACAGTAAAAGTACCGATAGGCTGACGTCAGCAAAGCGCTACGCGCCCTAGGATGACGTCAGCAGTAGCTGTAGGTATCGCGAAAAGTTACGTACCGTTTCAAGATAAGAACAGCACAGTACAGTAGACGAACAGGTACTTTACTCTAGCTATATATTCTGTATGTTTGTCATTTTATAATATACTTGACTTCAGAGACATTGATCCTGTTACAAGTCACTCATATAAGACTTCCACTGCTACAGGAAGCTACTATCCTAAGACTACGATCCTATTCTAACATCCTGTAACGGTCCCTGCCAGGGCTGACTTTATCAGACTAAAATAGTCTGATTGTCTGAAATCTCAGGGTATTTTCCTACGGATCCTGATTTTTCAGACTTGTAAGATTTTCAAACATGAGTGCCTCAGACTTACTTGGTTTTGGATCCTGAGATTTTCAGAGTACTGACTTAGCCGATAATGGGTCTTCATACTACAGGGAGTACGGATCCTGAAATGCGGATCTGTGATTTCTACGTACATTCCGCTACGTCATATGTTGCCAGTGTACGAACACACTTCATGGCGCTGTCACGCGCAGAATCTGTCCTTGGCAACTTTTGCCACCCTTTTCCCTTAGAAATCTGCCAACTTGGCTCACTCTTCCACTCACGCGGGACCATCACTGCAGCTACGCGGTGTCAGCGAGGGAAACTGGTTAGCGTTGCGCCCCACGTGCTACATTTGTGGCAGTACTGTACTGCAGTGGTTGTAGTGTGTTCTGAGTACTTCAGACTTGTGTTTTTGCGGAACCTGAAAAATCAGAGTGGCCATTCTCTGGGAAATATGCCTCAGACTAATTTTTTTCAGAGCCCCCAGAACATCAGACTGGATTTTTTTGAATAGTCAGCCCTGGTCCCTGCTGAGTCCTGCAACAATCCCTGCTGAGTCCTGTAACGGTCCCTGCTGAGTCCTGTAACGATCCCTGCTGAGTCCTGTAACGGTCCCTGCTGAGTCGTGCAACAATCCCTGCTGAGTCCTGTAACGGTCCCTGCTGAGTCCTGTAACAATCCCTGCTGAGTCCTGTAACGGTCCCTGCTGAGTCCTGTAACGGTGTCATGGACTTCAGTGCAGGAGAGCATGGGTATGATGAGGCATCCATGTGTGTGTGGTTGGTGGTTTGGTGTTGACTCGGCACACGCCTCTTCTGATATGCTGCCTCTGTCACGACTCACCACCACTTGACCTCTTCGCAAAAAGCTTCGCAGGGTTTCAGTAGCTCTAGGCTGATTCCTCATTCAGTTCAGGGTTGATGTGTCGACAGTATTCACAACCTCCCAGCGTTTCTAGCCAGCTACACACCGTGCAAGCACATAGCTACTGTACATTCCGGAGAATCCGCACCGCAGCTGATTGGTCAACAGTCTGGTGGGGAGGTCACTCCACGCGGTTGGTCAGTTCCCCGACATTCTCGATCTGAATGCGCACTGAATCCCCTGGCTTGAGATGCCTTGGTGGGTCGAACCCAGAACCCACGCCTGTGGAACAGTGTTACAGTGGGGGAATGAAAAGGGATATATAACACAAACGTCTGGAGGGTACTTCCACTCTCTACCCATGTGGTTCTCTCCCCTCTATCCCACTCCCACTCATTGTGGGAGAACCACTTTGAAAGACTGCGTGTGGTCACAGGCATGTCGATAAATATAGACTGTAAGAAAGGAGGGGTTACGCAGGCAAGCATGCATGCATGGGTGTGCATGCATGAATCTAAAGCGGGGTAGGTTTCAAGAAACGAGTACACCAAAGAGGTGCTAACCAGGCATTACAGCGCAGGCAAACACAAACTGCAGTATCAGATGAGTGCTTGCTCACTTGCAGTAGCGCGAAGAGAAGTGCGGAGAAACGCGGACGTACCAAGCTTTTTTCAATTGTCTTGATCTGACCTACCTTCCATGTGCATGGGTGTGAGCTTACCTGCAGGGGTTCCAGTGGCAATGATGCCTTGGAGTTGTATTTGAGGTCGACACAAAGTTCAGCATGCCAGATTGGTTCTCTGGCTGGCTTCATTCATCCGACCTACCTCTCCGCTGTATGTGTGTTCGCCCACCTGCAGGGGTGCTGGTGGCGATAATGTCTCCGGGATGGATTTGAGTCGACTCAAAAGAAGTGTATCGTAGAGTCAACTCAAAAGAATGCGACTTGCCAAAATTGTTCTGTGCCTTCACATGACCTAGCATTCCTCTGTTCAGGTGAGAGGTCACCTGCAGGGGTGAGAGGTCACCTGCAGGGGTGAGAGGTCACCTGCAGGGGTGAGAGGTCACCTGCAGGTGTGCCGGTCGAAATGAAGTCGCCAGGTTGCAGAGTGATGCCCGCAGAGATGGTGGCGATGAGTGCAGGGATGGGGATGTGAGACGACTCAAAGCGCACCTGCAGGGGAGGTCACTTGCATGGATGAGAGCTCACCTGCAGGGGAGGTCACTTGCATGGATGAGAGCTAACCTCACCTGCAGGGGTGCCAGTGGCAATGATGTCGCCGGGTTGCAGAGTGATGCCCGCAGAGATGGTGGCGATGAGAGCAGGGATGGGGAAGATTAGCTGTGTGGTGCGTGCATTCTGCATGGCGGAGTTGGTGTTGGGTGGGGATGGGGGGGGAGGGAGGAAGGGAGGATGGAAGTAAGATGAGAGAAGAAGCAAAGGCATGGAGTGGTGGCGATGCGTGGAGGGATGGGGATGGGTTTGGATGGAAGGGATGATTTGGCAGCGGGTCGAGGCAGGGAAGGGGGAGGGAGGGGAATGAGGGTGGGGATAAGGGGAGGGGGGAGGAGACAGGCAGCGCATGCACCCGTGCGTTTTGAAAGGTCAGGGTTCAATACCTGCCGGAGCTCCTCGTTGATCCAGCAGCGAATGTGGAGATCCTGGCCGTTGATATCTGTTGCTGGTACGATCCAAGGGCCCATGGGGCAGAAGGTGTCGCAGCTCTTGCCAAGGAACCACTGCAGTGGGCAAGGAGGGGAGGTATTGCAGGGGTATGGGATGGGGCGAGATGCAGCATGGGGTGAGATGCAGCATGGGGTGGCATGGCAGAAAAAAGATGGTTGAGTGGCTGCGGCATCTATTTTCTTGATGATACTTGTAGAGGAGCCTCAAGAAATAAGGGAGCATTAAGCATTGAGAATTAAGCAAAGTCAGCATTCAGGGAGAAAGAAAGAGGCAGCTGGAGAATGCAAGTGGCGAGGGCGAGAGTGAAAACTCGAGTGGGAGAAAGAACGAGAGAGCGAGTGGGAGGGAGAGAAGGAGAGCGAGTGGGATAGAGAGTGGGAGAGTGAGTAGATGAGAGAGTGGGAGGGAGTGGGCAGACCTGCTGGTGCCGCTTCTGCACATCTCTCGCTGTCACATCGTTCAGAATGGTGTAGCTGAGTGGGAAAGAAGAGAAGAGTGCGAAACGGGCAGGGGGTAACAAAACAACCATTTGCAACAAGAGTGACAAGAACAGGTGAGCCATAACCAAATGCATGGTTCATCATGCCACCTTGTGCTTGTATCACCTCTGAGAATTCCGAGAGAACAGATGCTACAAGAGAAAGCTAGTCATGCCCAAGGTCATGCCCCATGGCGTTTTCTGCTTGCGTCACTTGTGGGATTTTTCAAAAGCAAGTGCGCCGACACGAGCAAGCGAGACATACCCAAAGTCTTAGTCCATGGCATCTTCTATGTATGTCATTGTTAAGAAATCGTAAGAGTGACAGAGACAAGAGTGACAGAGACAAGAGTGACAGAGACAAGAGTGACAGAGACAAGAGTGACAGAGACAAGAGTGACAGAGACAAGAGTGACAGAGACAAGAGTGACAGAGACAAGAGTGACAGAGACAAGAGTAACAGAGACAAGAGTGACAGAGACAAGAGTGACAGAGACAAGAGTGACAGAGACAAGAGTGACAGAGACAAGAGTGACAGAGACAAGAGTGACAGAGACAAGAGTGACAGAGACAAGAGTGACAGAGACAAGAGTGACAGAGACAAGAGTGACAGAGACAAGAGTGACAGAGACAAGAGTGACAGAGACAAGAGTGACAGAGACAAGAGTGACAGAGACAAGAGTGACAGAGACAAGAGTGACAGAGACAAGAGTGACAGAGACAAGAGTGACAGAGACAAGAGTGACAGAGACAAGAGTAACAGAGACAAGAGTGACAGAGACAAGAGTGACAGAGACAAGAGTGACAGAGACAAGAGTGACAGAGACAAGAGTGACAGAGACAAGAGTGACAGAGACAAGAGTGACAGAGACAAGAGTGACAGAGACAAGAGTGACAGAGACAAGATTGACAGAGACAAGAGTGACAGAGACAAGAGTGACAGAGACAAGAGTGACAGAGACAAGAGTGACAGAGACAAGAGTGACAGAGACAAGAGTGACAGAGACAAGAGTGACAGAGACAAGAGTGACAGAGACAAGAGTGGCAGAGACAAACAAGAGTGACAGAGACAAGAGTGACAGAGACAAGAGTGACAGAGACAAGAGTGACAGAGACAAGAGTGACAGAGACAAGAGTGACAGAGACAAGAGTGACAGAGACAAGAGTGACAGAGACAAGAGTGACAGAGACAAGAGTGACAGAGACAAGAGTGACAGAGACAAGAGTGACAGAGACAAGAGTGACAGAGACAAGAGTGGCAGAGACAAGAGTGACAGAGACAAGAGTGACAGAGACAAGAGTGACAGAGACAAGAGTGACAGAGACAAGAGTGACAGAGACAAGAGTGACAGAGACAAGAGTGACAGAGACAAACAAGAGTGACAGAGACAAGAGTGACAGAGACAAGAGTGACAGAGACAAACAAGAGTGACAGAGACAAGAGTGACAGAGACAAGAGTGACAGAGACAAGAGCAAGCAATTCATACCCAAAGACATGGTTCATGGCATCTTCTGCCTTGATGCCTTGACCGGGTTTCCCAATGATCACTGCCAGCTCTGTGCATGGGCCATGGGGATGAGTGATGGGGATGGGCCATGGGGATGGGTATGGGGATGGGCGATGGGGATGGGAAATTTGGATACAATGGCATTGAGTGAACATGAAGAATGCGTTTCGAAGGCTCCCTTTTCATCGGGGGAGGGGATGCTCGACATGACAAGTGGCACAGACAGGTGGCGTGGGGTGGGGTGGGGGGCAGAGGAATGGAAGGGAGGAGGCTGCAAAACATTGGGTAAGATAATAATTCATCAGAACCACCACTTCGTGACCACTCCAATTTTTCTTACGTACATGTGATGTGGGCTCCAGTTTTGGGTGTTGATAACTCACGAAAAACCTGGTTGGTTCCCAATCCAAGCCATTGACAACTAGGCAGCTGCCTTGGAATCGCGCACCTGCCTGCCTAGTAGCCAGAGACTTAGGAGTGTCCCTGCAGAAGAAGGGTGGGTGGCTGTGACGCGCATCAACTCACAACTTACCCGGCACACACTTACCCGACTCACAACTTACCCGACTCACAACTTACCCGACACACACTTACCCGACACACACTTACCCGCAAGTTGCAACGCCCACCTTTCCCACAACGCAATGCCCACCTGCCTTGCAGTCATTAGCCTCGGTGTGGCCATGTGGAAAGCAATGCCTTCTGAGCCAACTCGCAAACTGCCCGACCCAAACTACCTCAAGACACCCACCTCTGCTCTGCAGCAACTCCCACCTGCCTCGTCGTCGACCGACTCGGAGTGGCCGTGTGGAATGCAGATGGCCGTGCCTTTTGAGTTGAGTCCACTTACAAACCACCCAGCCCAAGCTACCTTACGACACCCACCTGCCTCGTCGTGAACCGACTCGGAGTGGCCGTGCGGAAGGCCATGCCTTTTGAGTCCACTTACAAACCACCCAACCCAAGCTACCTCACGACATCCACCTTCCCCCGCAGCAGCACCCACCTGCCTCGTAGTCAACCGACTCGGAGTGGCCGTGTGGAATGCGGATGGCTGTGCCGGGCCCTGTCACAGACTGGGGTGCCTTGGTGAACACGATTGGGTGCTGGTAGTAGGGGCGCGTTGGGGGAGGTGGGAGAGGAGGGGGGAAGAGATGAAAGGGGAAGGCGGAGGGAGGAGTTGAATGCAGTCATGATGCTGCTGCTCTTAGTGCTGCTGCTCCTAGTGCTGCTGCTGCTCCTAGTGCTGCTGCTGCTCCTAGTGCTGCTGCTGCTAGTGCTGCTAATGCTCCTAGTGCTGCTAATGCTCCTAGTGCTGCTAATGCTCCTAGTGCTGCTAATGCTCCTAGTGCTGCTAATGCTCCTAGTGCTGCTAATGCTCCTAGTGCTGCTCCTGCTGCTGCTGGTGCTAGTACAGCGGCTGGACTCACAGTGGGGATGCTGGGTTGGGTGATATGGGGAGCTGTCTTCCACGTGTCCACCTCCCTCACATGCTCCTCATAGTTCTTCCCAATGCACATGATGGCCCCTGCAGGCCGGGGGAGAGGCGCCAGCAGGTGGCTCTCGCACAGCAGCTGCCCCTGCCCCTCGGGCAGATTCTCAAAGTTTAGCCTGCCCGACATGGGTTCAGAGAGGCATGTGCGGACATAGGGCAGAGAGGCTCTAAATTGGGACGATTGGTGCTATCACAAGCTGTAGAAAAGCAATAGGCAAGGTGGAGCTAAACAGTTAAGTTTAAAATGTACATAAATGTTTTGAGAGTTTTTCAGAAAACAGTCACTCGTGCAGAGATGCACACAGTGCCAGTGCATGCAGGCTCACATTTTTTAGTCGTCTGGAAAAGCTCTAGTCTATTTTTAAGTCGACGCAAAAGTCCCTAGTGCGGAAATGCACACAGTGCGTGGCAGTGCAGCTGGTTCACATGTGCAGCTGGTTCACATGTGCACTTCCCCGTGTGTAACTGCGTTGAAAGCATAATGGTTTTGAGTGTCAAGTAAGGCAAATTTGTCAGAGAGAGACAACGTCGTTCCTTTGGCTTCAGAAGCGCACCCACCCAGCCCATTCCTCTCACCTGATTCTTCTCACCCCACTCCTCTCGGCCTACTCCCCTCACCCCACCCTTCTCCCCTCACCCCTCTCACCTGGCACGAATATCCGACCAGGCAGCAATGACGGACGCCATGCAGTGCAGGTCGACGGAAGCAGGCAGAGAGGAGGGCTGCTGCACGCACTCATGCAGCGGCCAGATGCGCGCATCTCGAAGCACCCCCACTGTGGCCTCGCCACTGCGCTGCTGGAAGGACGCCAGGCGAATGCGGCCGTCTGTGGGGTGGGGGTGAGATGGACGAGAGGACGGGTGAGAGAGTGAGAGGGAAAGAAGGTGAGAGGGTGAGGGGCAGTGGGTTGGGGTGAGAGGGTGACAAGAGTAAACTTCTGAACCCACCCCCACCGTGGGCTTGGCACCGCACTGCTGAAAGGACACCAGGCGCATCGTCTGTGGGGTGTGGAGGTGGCGAGATGGTGAGGTGAGAGTGGTGAGCAGTGAGAGGGTTGAGAAGGTAAGCAGGAAAGTTCTGGGTGGACGGAACTGGGAGAAAGAAAGGCAGGGAGGAAGGGAGAGAGGGAGGGAGGGATGCACCCCCCCCTCCCCTCCCCCCTCGGGGAACTGCTGAATGTTGCTCTGCCATTACACGCCCCCTCTTTCTCCCCCCTCCCCCCTCTCACCCCCCCCCCCCCCCCCCCCCCCCCCCGGCAACCTGACCTGAAGTCATTGCGATGGCAGCATCTGACACTGCGCCATCCGTCATCTTCTCCCTCCCGGCGCCCTCCGCTGCCATTGCTGCTGCTGCGGAGGGCCGTGGCGCGTCCATGCGATGCGCGGAGAGCGGGCGCGAGAGGAGATAGGGGTGTGCGGAGACGGGCGGGGAGGAGAGGCACGGAGCGCGGTGCGCGGCGTGGGGTGGGTTCCTCTGGCTTGAATTGGGATGCCCTGAACAGACTTGGCGGGTGCCGGACAAGCCTACGACGGCGCCACGATGTGCGCCGCTGCCGTTCGACACTAACGAGGATCGGGCGCGTGAGACGATGTGCCCAGCGGCTGTGGGAAGAGTGCGCAGGGAAGCGACGGCGACTCGGCCCGCCGGATACATTCCCTGTGCGACGAGAGCGACGAGTTTGCGGCGATGTGAGCGACACTGACCGACTCTGATTGCAGGTGCGAGGAATTTGCAAATGATCACCCAAGCAGGTGTTTTCGGGAAGGATAGGTCCTCGCCTGTGAGTTACCTGAATTTACTACATTTCACAACTAGGTGTAGATCTCGTCAAATGCTGGGTATATCATGTGCAATGTATGCGTTCACCAAAAGTTATTGCGAAACTTTTGTTTTTGCGAAAACGCCCTTTCGTCAACACCCTGTGTCACCAAGAGTTCACTCGTCGTCCAGTTTCGCGCACACGCCTCGCCAGCGTTCGCCTCGGCTGAATTCAGCACACCTTCCTCCTAACAGCTGTATGATTATTCGTCCTGCTTGAACAAGCCTTGTTAGGATGTCCCACGGTCCTAAAAGAACTGCGACCGACATGGAGCAACTTGCTCTTTCATTCTCGTAGCTCTGAACAGCAAACTGACTTCACTGGAGCGACAGCTGACCTATTTGGAAGCTCAGGTTCTCTCCGCTGATGGGGCAGGCGAGAGTGTTGGACGGGGTGAGGCTTTTGGGCCTGGTGGGATTCCACGGGCAGGTGAAAGTTCAGGGGCAGTTGAAGGAAGCCGTGGAGATGCAGCAGCAGGGTCAGTGGCAAGGAGGGATTGATTAAGGCAAGAAGTGAATATTCTTAAATGGTGATGTGTCAAGGGTCATCATGTTTACCGTTTGATCTTCAAGCGGTGCTTTGTAACCTCTCATCTGGTTTTACTTCGGTTATATGTATTAGTAGTTGATCTGGTATTAAAACCTACTTGCACCCAAACGCGTACATCCGCTTTGGTCTGCTCCCAGCCCAGGGCTCCCCCATTTTGCTGATTCCATTTCTGTGTGGTGACTGCTGGCGCGTCAGTGGCGAAAAGCGTAACCACTTGTTCGCGCTTGCGACAATGAGCATCCTGATCTGATCATCACGTGGGAGGTGTAGGTAGGATGGGCCAAGCCGCAAGCAGCAGATAGCAGAGCCAAGTTGAAGTAGAAGCGCCAAGTGCGCTCTTAGGTAGCCACAACACTCCCCTTGACGTATTTCTAGCCACTCCTCCGAGCTTTGGAGTTGAATCCCCCGCATCTTCCAGACTTCTGTCGCCAACGCTCGTTGCTTTCGCCCCCGGGTCGAGTCGCTCTCACGGGCTTAGCCGCTTTGCATTCTCATAAGTCGCTCTCTCATTTCACGAAGAATTTGAGCTCAGAGGCTTCTCACGGCTTGCCTCCATTGTGATTCGTCCTACAGCTTTGTCGCACAGACCAGCCGGCGTTATGGACGATGGTCGGAGGCTAGCCCCGCCGGGGAGCATTCCTCCGCCGGATGAGCGCGTTATCCCCGCGTCACGGCGACCGGACGGAACGTTGCGGAAAGAGATTCGTGTGCGCGCGGGATACGTGGCACAGGAGGATGTGGCGACCTACGTGGCCCGCGGATCACGTGTAGGTCGCGTTATCATCACCTGTTTTGGGCAATTCTTGCTGGGACGGACCGCGGGGAGTGTGTGTTTGAGTGTTGTTCTGCAGTTTACTACTTGTTATGGTGTCGTCTTCCCTTCTCGTCGACTGTGAATCCATTCCCTGTATTTGATTTATTCGGAAGTACCTGATTATTAGAGTTAAGTAGGAGCGTTGCATTGTGAGGCTGTAGGTCGAATGTCAGCACATGATTTATGCCCATACAAAATGATTTTCGATACATTTGTCCACGAAATCTGATGCGTTTCATTGACTGTATTGCAGCCCAAGGGTAACGGCCCGGATCTTCCTCCTGGTATGGACCCTGAACTGGCTGCGGAGATGCAAAAGAAGAAAGCAGCTGCAGCAAAGAAAAAGAAAAAGGCTCAGGTGAGTGGAAAGTCGCTGTTGACAAGAATGATGTCGTACTTGATGATGGCAAGGGCTGGCTGAACCTGTAGAGTATCGGTTAACACAAATGACTATGTTTCGTATCCCAAGGGCATGCCATGTTCTACATTGTGCACACATATACATTCATCCTTGCTCCCTCCTCAACATTTAGGGAGCTGGAGGTGTCCATTCGGCTGCTGGTGCCTCCAACAGGCGAAGTGCAGTCCAACAGGAAGCTAACAGCCAGCTTGCAGAAGCTATGGATGACCTCACTGTTTCCGGAGCAAATAAGCATGGAGGACGTGCAGATAGCAGACCAGACTCAACTCAGTCTGGATCAGATGATTCAGTTGGTGGTAAAGCTGAAATCGAAAAGAAGATACGTGCATTGAAAAAGAAGGTACGGCTGTTGCATAATTTTGTGCTTTTGTGGTTGCCTCGTTGAAATTTGCTGTGGCATCATGCATAAGCACCTAATGCATGTGGTATTTTGTTCTGGTGTTCCATGGGTTACACTCAAGTAAACCTTACAGAACACAGTAAATCTTCTGGAATTCACTCAATCTCACCATTGTCCTGTTTTGTGATCAGATTCGCCAGGCAGAAGCGCTGGAATCGGCTGAGAATTTGACTCAGGAGCAAGTGGAGAAGCTTAAAAAGCTTCAAGATTGGCGCTCAGAGGTTGAAGCAATGGAGCAACAGCTTGCCAACATGTAGCATACTGGATATAGGTGGTAATCCACAGGCCAGTTCTTGCCAGCACGCAGCATACTGGATATCGGCGGTAATCTACAGGCTGGATTGAGTGCCATGGGTTACGACTTAGCAAAATGCAATAAAATACCATTTATCAGTAAGTGTATCCATGTGGTGCCTCATAAATATGTTGTCATGACCATTGTTGGGCCGAGAAAAAGTTGTTGAACCGTGAATCATCTTTGGCCAAATCGTGCACCCATTTGTGATGGGGGCCTCTGCAGTGCCGGAGAAAGAAGCAAATTCCGCAAAGCATTGTCTTTGTTCCCTTGGTTGGAGGGGGTTGAGAAGAACCCCTGTGTATCGTTTCCTTCAAACGAGGGCTCAGGACGGCTGAATGGGCGTCCGCCTGATGCTGGACTGTCAACCCCACGGCTATGTGTAGGTGCACGGAGGCCAGGAATGTGAAATGGACCTGCAACAAAAAAAACGGTGGTCAGAGATATACAGATTACGGTAATTCTGCATGAGAATGAGTTGTACCTTGGTTCTGCCGCTTTCTCCCAAGTTCCATACTGTCAGGTGTAGGAACATATGCAGCTTGTGCTCTCACTCGAGCAGTCGAAGGGCGCGCTAAGCCTGGCGTTCCTTGCTTGAGGGACTCATACTCGCCCCTCAATGACTCGTACATCTCTTCAAGCTTTCGTTTTTGGCTGCATAACCACAGCAAATTATCTGCCGCTGCTTGAGAGAAGCAACGTACCGTAATGTGATGTGAAATCTACTGGTCTTACCGTGCCTTTTCTGCATACTTCTGCTGGAGTTCCGAAACATCCTTCTCCATGTTCTGTTTCTCCTTTTGTAACACATGGTTTTGCTTGAGAGACTTTTGCAGCGCACCGTGAACTTGTTCCATTTTTGCCATGAACCTGCAATACATACCATGCCGGGCTTAGGCCAGAAACAGATAATGATTACAGAAAATGCACCACGTACTTCTCTTGCATTTGTTTCAGCATCTGCTTTGACTGTTCTGCTGCTTGTAGTGCCATCTGATTTTCAACTTCCATCTGGCCAATATAAAAGCCGATGCCCTTAAAGGCGCATTTCATAACTGAAAGACAGCCAAACGCATGGTCCTCGATTAGAAAGTGGACGCTCATTAAAAAGAATCGGCCGAGAAAACTTACTTGATCCTGGAGGGAGCCCTGCGAGCAACATCTGCTGACAAATAGGCGGTCATTTACATTCACATTGAAGGCTACTGCTGAGTAGAAAAAATGACAAAGAGGTTTACGGTAGCGGTAGTGTCGTCAATGCTTGTCGTGATAGCCTTCATGTTCCTGGTTTATTAAGAACGGAATTATTTCGGTTCATCGCACTCTTAAAAACGTGACGAAATAGCATTGCCTGACCCTTTCGACAGTATCTTCTCGCATCTCGGGCATGATGAATCCGTTGATATGATCTTTTTTGCATCGTCCAGGCCTGACAGGTAATTGCCGTAAAAAACGTCAATCACCTGTGCGGTGGGAAGATATCGAGGGAAAAATACTGCTAATCTCACAGAAGACATGTCCGCAATGCGTCGCTATAGCTTGCCCTTCAATATCGGCCCAACAGGCGTTGCATTTCATGACTGAAGTCGAGGAATGAGGAATAGACGGGTTGAATGAACTCCCTCTTGCCTTGAAGCTCGTTTCTAATGAAGCTAGACACGGATCGAAGTGCTCGGCATCTAGTGCTCAACGAGCATGAACGGACAAGACCGCACAAACAAACAGCACCAACAAATGACCCCCAAAAACAACACAAAAGAGAACTCGATACAATTATATCACCAAAATTTAGTCAGGGTTCAAAATGATATATAGGTAGTTACACATTCACCATACAGAAATGGAAATACTGGTAGTTACACATTCACCTTTGCAATTGGTATCAGGCTGGCTGATAGCTATAGCGTCTGTTACAACGAGTGTAATTCTGTAACATCTCTGGCGAAACTTCTACAGCACAAAGTACGAGGAGCAACTATAACGAAGCCCCAATTATAAATCAATTAAAAAAAAAAAGTCATGAAAGACACAAAAGTGCGGGAAACAAGAGACAAACAGTTAACGAGTCGCATACGGTTACCAAAATTGTTAAATTATACCGTAATCACCCGGATATCAGGCCCTCGGATTGGTTTTAGGCCACGCTTTTCTATCAGTGTTGGTAGTGAAAAATAAAAACTGAGCATCTGCGTCAATTAAGAAAAAAACGTTAGAAAATCAGGGTTGGTGTAAAAAAAAAAAATTATCAATCGGTGTTGGTACAATTTTTTAGGCTGATAAACATAGTAAGGGTGTTGGAATCACTGAAAGATTATCGTAACATTTCCGAAGGCTCTCCACTCACGCGTCACTGTTAGAATAGTAGTGACTTAGGAGCCATGGCTAGTGAGTGTCGAGAGAGTTGAGTGTCGAGAGAATTGAGTGTCGAGAGAATTGGAAAGGAGAATGAGGAGAGGAATGAATGGTTTCACTATAGCACACAAGGTACATATAGCAAAATGAACAAAGGTGCACCACCAAACAATAGGAGCTACACTACAGTAAATCCTACAAGCAGTTATATAACAAAACATATAATTATATTTTCTGACAGTCACTTCATAACGAAGCAACGCGTCTGTATCAGTACCGCAATAGCTCATACAGAGCATGCGGAAGATCGAGAGTCACCGGAAGATCAACAGTCGAAGACAGTCAACGATCATGACTCTTGACCGTCCACTAACCGCATTGTCAGAATGTTATGTTGCTTACTATCTGTAGGCTATGGTGGGGTAGCCCATAAGGGGTACAACCCAATTAGGGTTCGTAATTGTACCCAACTGTTTCATAGTTCATCCATTCTCGTTCATTCTTCTGACATGGTTTCAGAGCAAATCCTTCGCTAGGACCGATTTTTTTAGGGCCCACCATAGAGCTGCCCCACGAATCGCCCCTAGCAGCTAGTCGCGCTGCCCGTAGCAGCCCACGACCCGCCCCTACCGCTAGCGCGCTGCCCTTGCAGCATGCCCGCCCCCTAGTCAAGGCCCTCGCGCCGCCCCTGCAGCCAGCGCGTCGCCCGCTTGCGACCCGCCCGCCGCCCGCTTGCGACCCACCCGCCGCCCCTAGGCCCGCTCGCCTCCTCCTCACGGCCCGCGTGCTGCCCCTGCAGCCCGTGCGTCGCCCTCCTTGCGGCCAGGGCTGACTTCTCAAATTTAGGTACCCTGATTTCAACCTAATTTTTTTTTTTTTTTACCCTGAAGGCACATTTTCCAGAAAAACAGCACCCTGATTGCTCAGGGTTGAGAAGTAGTGAACTCTGAATGTTCAGGGTCGAGAATTGAAAATCAGGGTCGTAGTAACGCGCTCTTTCTTTACCGAGGACAGTAGATGGTGGGTGTATGGGAACGAAACTTCGAAGAAACTTCGTCTCGATAAAGCGAGGGGGGGGGGGGGGGGGGGGGAGGATTGCGCACGTGGGGGGCACTGAAATCAATGCGAAGGGGTTATCAGGAGGAAATTTCCGAGAAACTTCGCCCCGATAACATCGCATTCAGGGTCCACAGGCCTCGTACTCTGTATTCACAGGGTCCGTGAAAACCCTACACTGAGAGTGTACACAAAATTTCAGGGTTCGCTAAAGCAATACTCTGAATGGATCAGGGACCAAAATGTGAAAAACCTGATTTCTCAGGGTCCAGAAAGTGACAAGTCTGAAATCACCCTGAAATCAGGGTAATTACCCTGATAAAATCAGCCCTGCTTGCGGCCCGCCCGCAGCCCTTAGGCCCGTGCGCCGCCCTTGCGGCCCGCTCGCCGCCCGTACGACCCGCGTCGCCCACCCTCGCAGCCCGCCAGCCGCCCCTGCCGCCCGCTCGCCATTTGCCTGCGGCCAGCCCGCCGCCCCTGCAGCCCGCCTCTGCCCTCGTGGGGCCCGCTAGCCGCCCCCTGCAGCCCGCTCGCCGCCCCTGCAGCCCAGCGCGCTGCCCCTGTTGCCCTCGTGCCGCACCTGCAAACCCGCGCGCCGCCCCTTGCGGACCGCCCGTCGCCCCTGCTGCCCCGCGCGCCGCCCCTTGCGGCCCACCCGTCGCCCCTAGGCCCCGCGCGCCGCCCCTGCTGCCCTCCTTGCCGCCCCTGCAGCCCCGCGCGCCGCCTTTGCTGCCCTCCTTGCCGCCCCTGCAGCCCCGCGCGCTGCCCCTTGCAGCCCGCCCGTCGCCCCTGCTGCCCCGAGCACCGCATCTTACGGCCCGCCCATCGCCCCTAGGCCCCGCGCGCCGCCCTAATGCCCTGCTTGCCGCCCCTGCAGCCCCGCGCGCCGGCCCTTGCGGCCCGCCCTTCGCCCCTGCAGCCCGCGAGCCGCACCTGCAACCCCGCGTGCCGCCCCTTGCGGCCCTCTCGCCGCCCCTGCAGTCCCGCGCGCTGCCCCTTGCGGCCCACACGCCGCCCCTAGGCCCGCCAGCCGCCCCTAGGCACGCGAGCCGCCCCTCTTGCAGCCTGCGCGAAGCCACTTGCAGCCCGCTTGCCGCCCCTTGCTGCTGCCTGCCCTATTCCTTGCGCTGCCCGGCTCCTGCCCGCCCTGCGTGCTGCCCTGCTATGGCTTCTCTCCGCGTCCTCGCGTTCGACCATGAGGGCCGCCCGATCCAGTTCAACGCGTGGCTCGACGATTTACACCTGTACCTACTGAGCAACTCTAGAGACGACGTTTCGTTGTTTGACCACACGTCTGGAGCCTCTCTCACCCCTCCCGAGACAGCTGACAGTGCGACTCGCTCACAGTGGCTTACTCGTGACGCTGCTGCTCGTTTAGCCATTTGCAACCACCTGCCGTTAGCCGAATGCGCTCACTTCGGATAGCACACGACTGCACAGGTACTGTACAATGCTGTAGTTGCCCGTTACTCCTCGCCTGCCACTGCTGCTCTAGGCCGTCTTCTACTGCCCTACCTGTTTCCTGAGCTGTCCGCCTTTGCCACTGTGGAGGACTTAGTTACCTACCTTTGCACTAGCGACGGTCGCTACCGCGCTGCCCTCCCAGCAGAGTTCCTTGACAGGAACCCGCCCCCGATGTACATCACTCTCTACTTTGTAGTCACCCGCCTCTCTGACACTCTTCGCGTTGTCAGGGACCACTTTCTCGCACTTGACCCCACAGACCTCACTGTTGACCTACTCGAGCAACACCTCCTTGCAGCTGAGACTGAGAAGAAACGAGGAATGGATGAACTATGAATGAATTGGGTACAAGTACTAACCCTAATTGGGTTGTACCCCTTATGGAGTACCCCACTATAGCCTACACAATATGCATGAGCTATAATGTTCTGACACACCCCCATAGGCAAAGTGGGGGAGAACAAGGGGTCACAAGACCAGTCAAGCAAAGCAAAGCAAAGCAAGCTCAGGGTGGATCACAAAGTCACCACACATTCCGAGCACAAGTTCAAGGCCACAAGGCCAGTTCACAAGCAGGAGTACACATATATATAAAAAGGCTAGACAAGCAAGAGCAGGTATATATATATGTAACAGTACAAGCAAGGTCAAGAGGTGAGCAAGTGAGGCAAGGTAGGCACAAGGCCCAGCTGAGTACAGAAGCGCTGATGGTCACAAGGCGCAAGTGCCTTGGTGAAGATATCAGCAGTGTTGGCCTCAGAGGCCACGTACGCAAGACGCAGCTGACCACGCTGCTGCAGCTCACGAGCAAGAAAGTAGCGGAGAGCAATGTGCTTCGTTCTGTGCTCCAGTCGCTGCTCCCAACACAAGGCCAGCATGGCCTTGTTGTCTACGTACAGCACTGGAGGAGAACGAGGCAACTCTCCGAGGTCAGTCAGCAGGTAGGTGAGCCAGCGAAGCTCCTGTGCAGCCATGGCTCCTGCGTAGATCTCAGCCTCACAACTGGAGCCGAGAACAGAAGACGAGCGAGTAGCCCGCCACGAAACAGAGCCGGAACCAAGGCTGAAGGTGTAACCCTGTGACGACCGCTGCGTAGCCTGGTCGTCAGCCCAAGAAGCGTCTGCGTGCCCAGTAAGGACCACTGGACTCTGCCCTCCAAGCACAAGCCCCATGCCCGACGTACTGCACAAGTAGCGCAACACCCTCTTCGCTGCAGCCATGTGCTCCGGTCTGTGTCTCCCAGGAGCAACATAGCGTGCAAGAATGCTAAGAGGGTATGCAAGGTCAGGTCGTGTGCAGGTCATTAGGTACATGAGGCAGCCAACAAGCTCTGGGTACGGGCCACTCGACTCTACGGACTCATCCGAAGGCAGAGCTGAGAGCGAGTGGCGAGTAGGCAGAGGAGTGGCCTGAGGCGAGGAGTACGTGAAGCCGAAGCGCTGAAGGACCTGCTGCACCATGTGTGACTGAGTCAGGGTAATGGTGCGGCGTGCTCTGTCCCGAGTGATCTGCAAGCCAAGGTAGCTGCGCAGTTCACCCAGGTCAGTGCACGTGTGTCTCTTCTGCAGCTCGGACTTCACGTGGGCTAGTCCTGCAGTGTCAGCTGTGGCAAAGACCAAGTCGTCGACGTACACGAGGATGTAGAACGGCGGCAAAGAAGTGTCGGTGCGCAGAAACAGCGACGGGTCGGCAGTAGAGGGAGCAAACCCAAGAGCCGCAAGTGTAGTCCTCAGTGTGTCGTGCCACTCACGCGGTGCCTGGCGGAGACCGTAGACTGGCCGCCGTAGGCTCCACTGGGTGCCAGGAGGAAAAGACCCAGTGAAGCCAGGTGGGCGACGCAGCCAGATCTCCTCGTGCAGGCTGCCCTGCAAGAAAGCAGTGCAGAAGTCAAGAGAGTGTAGCTCGTAGTCACGGTGAGCAGCTACGTGCAGCAGTACCCGAAGAGTGGTCATCTTCGGGGTGGGAGAGAAGGTCTGAAAGTAGTCAACTCCCTGCCGCTGACTGAAGCCACGAGCCACGTAACGCGCCTTGAAGACAGGCGGAGAACCCGGCGGTCGCTTCACCCTGAAAATCCACATGCCACTGACGATGTTCGCCCCAGGAGGGGGAACAGCGTCAACGTAGGTGCCTGTGGACTTCCAGGAAGCCATCTCTGCGTCCATAGCTGCCTGCCACTGAGAGGAGTAGGGACCCTCTATCGCCTCCGCGTAAGAGCGCGGAGTCGGGATGTCAAGTGCATCCGGGTCTCCCTCAGGGGTAAGCAGTACGGACACGAGATGAGGTGAAGCAGCGGCCAAGCACTGGAACTCCTCCTGCCTGTCCTCAAGGACGTCCGTGCCAAGGGCACACTCACCCCCGACGGACGGAGGACAGACAGACTCAGACTCAGCAACAAGACTGGCGACGTAGTCTAGGCGACAGCGAGCAGCAAAGTCGACGAGCTCAGCAACTAGAGCAGACGCAGCAGTGGACTCAAAGGAAGGGTCAGTGACAACCGTAGCAAGGAGACGCGTGACAGTAGGACTGGCAGCGCGAAGAGAGTCCGACTCCGGGTCGGCAAGAGTAGGAAGAGAAGACTCAGGAGGAGGACGCTGACGCGAACCGCGACCACTAGTGCGAGCAGCACGGACAGGCGACGCAGGGCGAGACGCAGGCTCACGACGCTCAGCAAGACCTCCAGTAGGACCAGTGTAGGGAGACGGAGCAGGCAGTGGGGAGGCCAGCTGTAACTGTAACTGCGACGGGACAGGCTGTGGACACTCTAAGGGAGGAGGAGGACCAGTAGAAGGCGGGAGACCAAGAACCTGCTGAAGGAGCGGAACGAAGTACGGCCGAGGCCGCGCGGCGACTCCAGACACAGGAGGGACAGCACCAGCACCCCCAGTGGCAGCACCAGCGCCAGTAGCAGCTCCAGCTCCAGAACCCCCAGCAGCACCAGTAGTACCCCCAGCAGGGCCGCCTCCAGGACCGACAGCAGTAGCCTCCGCGCCAACACCCGCAGCAACTCCAGCTCCAGAAGTACCCGCAGGTCCAGCAGCTCCAGTACTCCCAGTACGAGCACCTCCGGGACCCGTGGCACCAGCTCCCTCAGCAGCAACAGAACCTCCAGTACCCGCAGCACCTCCAGCTCCAGCAGCCCCAGCAGCTCGCCTCCAGCGCCGGGCAAACCACTCACGCAGCTCCTGGGGAGAGAGTGGCTCCCGGCGAGAAGGAGCACCCGGAGAACCGCCAGGCACAGCACCACCAGGCGTAGCACCCCCAGGCTCAGCACCTCCAGGCGTAGTACCCCCAGGCTCAGCACCCCCAGACGCAGCACCCCCAGGCTCAGCACCTCCAGGCGTAGTACCCCCAGGCTCAGCACCCCCAGTCGTAGTACCCCCAGACTCAGCACCCCCAGACTCAGCACCCCCAGGCTCAGCACCCCCAGGCGTAGCACCCACACGCTCAGCACCCCCAGAGTCAGCACCCCCAGGCTCAGCACCCTCAGCAGCACCAGAGTCACCAGCGACCTCGACAGGCTCAACAGCGTCTACCTGGGACACACCTGAAGGGGCAGGACCCTGAGGGGGGAGGGGGTCTACCGGGGGGGGACCTGGTACAAGGAAGAGCGGTGGCGGGGGGAGGGACGGAGTGCGGTAGGGGAAGAGGCGGTAGTAGGGGACCGACTCGTCGAACGTGACGTCCTGGGAGGACAGAACACGGCGAGAGGTGGGGTGGTAGAACGATCAACACCTCAGTGACATCACCCTTGCTGCGCAAGGGGAAGACTGTGGTGTAACGCGAGTAGTCGTCAACCACCAGCAGGAAGTAGCGCTCGTGACCCTGTCCACGGACGCGGGCCGGGCCCCACACGTCCATGTGAAGCGTCTGCAGCGGGGCCTCTGTCGGAGGAAACTGGGAGGAGTGAGGGGTAGCCCGCTGCCGTCCCTCGACACAGGGGACGCAGGTAGGGCCAGGCCCCGGAGGAAGGGGAGGGAGGGACCGGGGAAGACCAGAGACAAGGACACGGGAGGCCATGCTCCGGAGACGAAGCAGGGAGGGGTGACCAAGGCGGTGGTGCCAGAGGAGAGTCTCGTGAGACAGGAGGCGACACGAGCAGGGGGCAGACTCAGGACCAGACCTGGACGCTGCAGCAAACACCTGACCCGACGCAGCTACCTGACCAGACGCAGGGACTGGAGGAGACGCAGTGGTCAGTGTGTACAGGCTCGACCCTGGCCGACGTGTAAACGTGGCCAGGTGGCGGCCTGTCCGAGCGTCCGTGCAGTGGGTCACCCGCTGACTCGCAGGAGTGAACTGGTGAACCCCCGCATCCTGTAGGTCAGCACCACTCACCAAGTTCGTAGAGAACGAGGGGAGGTAGAGACCAGACAGGGCGCCAGAGGGGGCCGCCGGACACGGGAGGACAGTGGAGAAGTGAGCAAGGACAGGACCTCCAGAGGGGTCTGCCAGAGAGACCGCAACTGGCCGGCCAAGCGGCGTGAGTGTGGTGCGGTCTCGAAAGAAGGAGCGAGAAGCCCCCGAGTCAAGGGTGAAGGTGTGGGAGGCCGAAGCCGACGCAGAACCTGAGAGAGCAGACTCACCAGCACCTGAGGGAGCAGACGCACCTAGAGCAGCAGCCTCGCTAGCACCTAGAGCAGCAGCCTCACCAGTACCTAGAGCAGCAGTCTCAATGCCCGGGTCGGGCGGAAAACACCGGTAACAGTCACCCTCATCACTAATAGTCACAGTATACACGGCAGCAAGAATAGCATCAAAGTCAAGGTCAAAGACAGCTACACCCGCCCTAGACAGCTCACCCCAGCAGGGGATCTCAGTGGCCTCAGGGAACTGGTGACGCCAAGCGTCCGTCAGGCGGCCAAAGCAGCGCTGGGTGGAGTGCGCACCCCCGCACTGCTCACCCGCGCGGTCGCCGGTGCGCAGGACGTAGGTGCACGGACTAGTACCCCCACCCCTCTGGCGTGCAGTGTACCACTCACAGAGCTGCTGAGGGGAGGGGACGTCACGAGTGCGCTGCTGCTGTTGCTGCTGGTGCTGCTGGCGCTGACCACCACCGGAGCTGACCCTCTGCGCAGCGCCACCCCGACCAGCTCCACCTCCTCCGCCGCCTCCTCCTCCACCGCCGCCACCTCCGCTCCCTCCGCCACCGCCGCTGCCTCCTGCGCCTCCACTGCCGCCACCTACACCTCCACCCCCGCCACCACCCCCACCGCCACCCCCACCTCCTCCACCGCCTCCACCGCCGCCTCCACCGCCCCCGCTAGCTCCTCCAGCGCCCCTGCCCCCCTTGCCCCTGCCAGGGCGGCGTCTCCCGCTAGGGGTAGACGCTGCCCCAACCGACTCCAAACCAGCGAGGTCGGCCGCAGCAGCAGAGGCAACAGAGGGCAAAAGAGGGGAGGGGGAACACCCCTCAAAGATGGGGGTGCGAGGGTCACCACGAGAGGCTCCTACAGCGACTATGCTCTTTTCTGCTGCTAGGAGGGCCTTCTCGAGGAGGTCAACGGTGAGAGTGGTGGGACAAACCGAGAGGAAGTGGTCCCTGACTACGCGAAGGGAGTCAGGGAGACGGGTGACTATGTAGTAGAGGGTGATGTACATGGGGGGGGGGTTCTTGGTGCAGAACTCAGCAGGAAGCGCAGCGCGGTAGCGAGTGTCACTAGTGCGGAGGTGCGTAATGAGGTCAGCGACTGTGGGAAAGGCAGCAAGGTCAGGGAAGAGGTACGGTAGCATGAGGCGGCTCAGTGCAGCAGTGGCAGGGGAGGAGTAGCGTGCAACTACAGCGTCGTACAAGGTCTGAGCACTCTTGTACTGGCTAAAGTGCGCACGCTCAGAGGTAGGTAGGTGGCGACGCACAGCAAGACGTGCAGCAGCATCGCGCGTGGCCCACTGTGAGCGAACAGTGGCGTCAGCATCAGCAGCGGGGGCAGGAGAGGCACCAGAAGTGAGGTCAAAGAGGGAGAGGCCGTCTGCTCTGTCGCACTGTAAGAAAAGCTGCAGGTCATCTACCCAGACGTCAAAGTCAATGGCCCGACCCTCAGCGTCAAAGGCGAGGACACTAGGGGTAGCCATGACAGCAGTAGACTAGCAGTGCAAACAGTAGGGCGAGGGCAGTGCTGTGAGAGAGGCGCTGCTCTTACCGGACAGGGCGGTTCGGGCGGCTCGGCTGCAGGGCGGCTCGGCGGCTCGGCGGCTGGGCGGCTCGGCGGCGGGGCGGCTCGGCTGCTGGGCGGCTCGGCTGCGGACAGGGCGGCTCGGCGGCTCGGCTGCTGGGCGGCTCGGCTGCTGGGCGGCTCGGCTGCTGGGCGGCTCGGCGGGGCCGCTGAGAGGGCGGCGTCCGGGGCCGCTGGGAGGAGGCGGCGGGGCCGCAAAGGTAAGTGGCGGGGCCGCGGAGGTAGGTGGCGGGGCCGCACAGTGAGGTGGCGGGGCCGCGAAGGTAGGTGGCGGGGCCGCGGAGGTAGGTGGCGGGGCCGCACAGTGAGGTGGCGGGGCCGCGAAGGTAGGTGGCGGGGCCGTACAGGTAGGTGGCGGGGCCGCGGAGGTAGGTGGCGGGGCCGCACAGTGAGGTGGCGGGGCCGCGAAGGTAGGTGGCGGGGCCACACAGGTAGGTGGCGGGGCCGTACAGGTAGGTGGCGGGGCCGCGGAGGTAGGTGGCGGGGCCGCGAAGGTAGGTGGCGGGGCCGCACAGTGAGGTGGCGGGGCCGCGAAGGTAGGTGGCGGGGCCGCACAGGTAGGTGGCGGGGCCGCGGAGGTAGGTGGCGGGGCCGCACAGTGAGGTGGCGGGGCCGCGAAGGTAGGTGGCGATGGGCGCGACGGGCGCGACGGGCGCGACGGGCGCGACGGGCGCGACGGGCGCGACGGGCCGGGAGGGCGGCGCGACTCGGGCCGGCGCAAAACGCGCTCCGGGCAGGAAAAATTTTTTTCGTGGTGGTGGGCCCTAGGAATCGTTCCCACTAGGGAACCTGCTCGATACCATGAGAAAAAACGAGGAATGGATGAACTATGAATGAATTGGGTACAAGTACTAACCCTAATTGGGTTGTACCCCTTATGGAGTACCCCACTATAGCCTACACAATATGCATGAGCTATAATGTTCTGACAGAGACTAGTGTAGTCGCGGTAGGTGCCACTCGTGGCACTACTCGCACACCCTTCTTTGAGGGGTGTTCCCCCTCCCCCCTTGCCCCCTCCTACGCCTCTGCTGCTGTTGTTGACGTCCTTGGTGCTGAGGATGTCGGGGCTGCTTCTGCTAGTGGGAACCGCCGCAGCAGCAAGGGCAAGGGTGGTAGGGGTGGTGGCGGTGGCAGCGGGGGTGGTGGTGGGGGCAGCCATGGAGGTGGTGGAGGAAGTGGAGGTGGTGGGGCGGTGGGGATGGCGGTAGTGGCGGCAGTGGGAGGGGTGGTGGTAGGGCCGGAGCTGCTCAGCGGGGAGGTTCTGGCAGTGGCCAGAGGCAGCTGCAGCAGCGTCGGAGTGAGACCCCGTCACCCCAGCAGCTTCGTGAGTCGTTTTCTCAGCGTGGGGCGTCTAGGGGTAGTGGTAGCTGCCCGTATGTCATTCGCATGGGTGACCGTGCTGGTCAGACATGCGGGAAGCCTCACACTCAGCACCGCTGCTTTTCCCGCCTAGACGACGCTTGGCGCGTAGAGTTTGGTGATGAGGCAGAGCGCCCCCACTGGGCAGAGCTGCTTAGGTCTGGAGTAGCTATCTTTGACCTAGACTATGATGCTATCCTTACTGCTATGTATGCCTTATCTGTTAGTGCTGAGGGTGACTGTTACTTGTGTGTGCCGCTTGACCCAGGTATAGAGGCTTCTGCTGTAGGTGCTAGTGAGTCTGCTCTCCCAGGTACTGCGCCTGCTGAGGCCTTGCACACCTTTACACTTGACTCATGTGTTTCACGCTATTTCTTTCGCGACAGCACCACCCTCACTCCTCTCTCTGCACCTGTACCGGTCGGACTGGCTGACCCCTCAGGGGGCCCATTGCTTGCCCGTTCCTCCATTGTGCTCCCGTGTCCGGCGGTTCCGTCCAGCTCACTGTCAGGTCTTCACCTCCCCTCGTTCTCTACGAAATTGGTGAGTACCGCTGCCCTCCAGGATGCGATGGTCACTACCACCACTCCTGGGGGCCAGCGTGTGTCGATCTGCACATGTACACGGACGGGCCGTCACCTGGCCACGTTCACTCGTTGACCTGGGTCGAGTCTATACACCCTGGCTACTGAGCCTCCTCAGGTAGCTGCATCTGCCCATGTGTCAGCGTCAGGTCCGGTAGCACCCCATTGCTCGTGTCGCCTCCTGTCGCACTAGACTCTTCTGTGGCACCACCGCCTTGGTCACCCCTCCCTGCCACGCCTTCGTGGCATGCACTCCCGCCTCCTTGTTTCTGGTCTTCCATGGTCTCTGCCTCCCCTCCCGCCCTCGCATGCCCCGCCCGGCCTTCTTTGCGTCGAGGGGCGACAGCGTGCCGCACCTCACTCCTCCTCGTTTCCCCCGACAACTGCTCCCCTGCAGACTCTCCACATGGACTTGTAGGGCCCAGCCCGCGTCAGTGGACAGGGCCGCGAGCGCTACTTCATGCTGGTTGTTGACGACTACACGCGTTACACCACGGTCTTCCCCTTGCGCAGCAAGGGTGAAGTCGTTGATGTCTTGATCCCTTGGATCCGCGCAGTCCGTCTCCAGCTCCGCGAGCGTTCCGCGAGGACCTTCCTGTCCTGCGTTTACACTCTAAGAGAGGTGGTGAGTTCTCCTCCTACCTCTTGCGGGCCTTTTGTCATGGGGAGGGCATTCTCCAGTCGTTCACGCTTCCGGACTCCCCTCAGCAAAATGGGATTGCTGAGCGCCGCATTGGCTCAGTCATGGAGGTCGCTCGTACCTCCATGATCCATGCGGCTGCTCCCCATTTTCTGTGGCCGTTTGCGGTCCGGTACGCTGCGCATCAGCTCAACCTCTGGCCCCGTGTCTCCTTGCCGGAGAATTTGCGGACACTGCGTTGGACGGGGAAGGTTGGCGATGCGTCGGTGTTCCGGGTCTAGGGCTCTCGTGCCTTTGTTCGCGATAATTCCGCGGACAAGCTCTCCGCCCGCGTTATTTCCTGCGTCTTCCTTGGCTTCCCCCCTGACGCGCCTGGCTGGCAGTTTTACCACCCCACCTCGCGCCGTGTCTTCCCCTCTCAGGACGTCGCGTTTGACGAGTCAGTTCCCTTTTCCCGTCTCTTCCACTATTGCTCTGCCCCTCCCCCACCCCCGCCGCTCTTCCTTGCTCCAGGTCCCCCTCCGGTAGACCCCTCCCCCCCTAGGATCCTGCTCCCTCAGGTGTGTCTGAGGTAAACCCTCTCCGTGGTACTGTGCCCGTTGAGGTAGCTGTCGCCTCAGGTGCTTCTCGAGGTGCTGCGTCTTTGGGTGCTGCGTATGGGGGTGCAGAGCCTAAGGGTGCTGAGGCTGAGGGTGCCGATATGGGGGTGCTGAGCCTGGGGGTGTGGAGCCGGGGGTGCTGAGCCTGCGGGTGAGGAGCCTGGGGGTGCTGAGCCTAAGGGTGTGGAGCCTGGGGGTGCTAAGTCTGAGGGTGTGGAGTTTGAGTGTGCTGAGCCTCGGGGTACTGCTTCTTCTGGAGGTCCTGCGGGTGCTTTGCCACGACTGTCTCCCCGGCCGGAGCCTCTCTCCCCGCAGCAGCTGCGCGAGTGGTTTGCTCAGGGCACACGCCTTTAGAGTGGAGCTGCCGGAGCTGGAGACTCTGCTGCTGGAGACATTGGAGCTGGAGGTGTTGGAGCTACTCGTCTTGGAGGTGCTGGAGTTACTACTGGAGCTGGTGGAACCGGAGGTGCTGCAGCTGCTTGTCCTGGAGGTGCTTGTACCAGGGGTACTGGAGCTACCGGGACTGGTAGAGTTGGGGGCGCTGGAGATGGAGGAGCTGGGGCTGAAGACCCTGTGGAGCCTGGAGGTGCTGGGGCTGGAGGCACTAGAGCTGGAGGCACCGGCGCTGGTGCCGCTGGAGCTGGAGGCGCTGGAGCTGGAGACACTGGAGCTGTTGGCGTTGGAGCTGGAGGCACTGGCGGTGGTGGTGCTGGAGGTGAAGGAGCTGGAGCTCGAGACACTGGAGCCGATGACCCTGGAGCTGGAGGTGCTGGCGCTGGGGGTGCTGTGTCTGGTGGTACCGGTACTGGAGGCACTGTGCGGCCGCGACCGTATTTTGTTCCCCTGCTTCAGCAGGTTCTTGGTCTCTTGGTTCTACCGGCCTTACTCCTCCCTTGTTGTGTCCACTGCCTGACCAGTCGCAGCCGCCGTTACAGCCAGCCTCCCCAATTCCTGCTTCTTCTCCTTGCACTGAGCACATCGGAGGTCTTACAGAACGTGGTGAGCCTGTGTCTCGTCCTGCCTCGCCTGTTCGCGCTGTTTGCACTGGTCGTCTGGTTCCTCGTCCGCGTCCTCCTCCTGTCCCCGGCACACACGCTATGGCACTTCGTCCTTCCTCTAATCCACTGCGAGTTCCTCTACCTCCTCCTCTTGAGTCCTCTCTTCCTGCTGTCCCTGACCCTGAGTCTGACCTCGCTCATGCTGCCAGTCCCACCGTCTCTCGACTCCTCGCCACTGTTGTCACCGACCCTTCTTTTGAGTCCACTGCTGCGTTTGCCCTCATTGCTGAGCTAGTTAACTTTGCTGCTGCCTGTTGTCTAGACTACGCCACTGCTCTTGTTGGTGAGTCTGAGTCTGCCAGTCCTCCGTCCGTTGGGGGTGAGTGTGCTCTTGGGACGGATGTCCTTGAGGACAGGCATGAGAACTTTGAGTGTCTTGCACCTGCTGTACCTCATCTCGTGGCCATGCTGCTTGCCCCTGAGGGAGACCCGGATGCACCAGACATCCCGACCCCGCGCTCTTACGCAGAGGTGATTACAGGTCCTTACTCCTCTTAGTGGCAGACAGCCATGGACGCCGAGATGGCATCCTAGAAGTCCACCGGCACCTATGTCGACGCAGTTCCCCCACCTGGGGCGACCATAGTCAATGGCATGTGGATTTTCAGGGTGAAGCGGTCGCCATGTTCTCCGCCTGCCTTCAAGGCGCGTTACGTTGCTAGAGGCTTGAGTCAGCGACAGGGGGTCAACTACTTCCAGACCTTCTCCCCCACCCCAAAGATTACCACTCTTCGGGTGTTGCTGCACGTCGCTGCTCAGCGTGACTACGAGCTGCACTCTCTGGACTTCAGTACAACTTTCTTGCAGGGCAGCCTGCACGAGGAGATCTGGCTGCGCCGCCCACCTGGCTTCACTGGGTCGTTTCCTGCAGGTACCCAGTGGAGCCTTCGGCGGTTTACTATGGTCTCCGCCAGGCGCCTCGCGAGTGGCACGACACACTCAGGACTACACTTGCAGCTCTGGGGTTTACTCCTTCGACTGCTGACCCGTCGCTGTTTCTACGCACCGACAATTCGCTGCCGCCGTTCTACGTCCTCGTGTACGTCGACGACCTGGTCTTTGCCACTGCTGACACTGAGGCGCTGACCCTTGTGAAGTCGGAGCTGCAGAAGAGACACACCTGCACTGACCTGGGTGAACTGCGCAGATATCTTGGCTTGCAGATCACCCGGGACAGAGCACGGCGCACCATCACCCTGACTCATTCACACATGGTGCATCAGGTCCTTCAGCGCTTCAGCTTCCAGTTCTCCTCGCCACTGCCCACTCCTCTGTCTACCGGCCACTCGCTCTCAGCTCCACCTTTGGACGAGTCCGTAGAGCCGAGTGGTCCGTACCCAGAGCTTGTGGGTTGCCTCATGTACCTGATGACGTGCACACGACCTGACCTCGCGTACCCTCTCAGCCTCCTGGCTCGCTACGTGGCTCCCGGTAGGCACCGAAAGGTGCACTGGGATGCTGCGAAGAGGGTACTGCGTTACTTGTGCAGTACATCGGGCATGGGGCTCGTGCTTGGAGGACGGGGTCCAGTTGTCCTCAGAGGTCACGCAGACGCTTCTTGGGTTGACGACTTGGCTACATAGCGGTCGTCACAGGGTTACACCTCCAGCCTTCGTTCCGGCTCTGTTTCCTGGCGGTCTAACCGCTCGTCTTCGGTTCTCAGTTCCAGTTCTAAAGCTGAGATCTACGCACAGGAACTGGAGTTGTGTTGGCCTCACAATTGGAACTGAGAATTGGAGCCTTGCAACCGGCTGGTAGGTGAGCCAACTGGCAGGTAGGCTCAGTCCCAGGTAGCAGAACTAAGCCTACCTGCCAGTTACGTTGGTTCACCTACCTGCTGACTGACTTGGGAGAGCAGCCTCGTTCGCCTCCAGTTCTGTTTGTAGACAACAAGGCCATGATTGCCTTGTGTCAGGAGCACAGACTGGAGCACAGGACGAAGCACATCGCTCTGTGATACTTCCTTGCTCAAGAGTTGCAGCAGCGTGGTCAGCTTCGTCTTGCATACGTGGCCACTAGGGCCAACACTGCTGATATATTCACCAAGGCACTTCAGTCTGGTGATCATCAGTGCTTCTCTACTGTTTTAGGCCTTTTGCCTTCTTTGCCTCACTTGCTCACTGCGTGATTTTGCTTGTACTATGATATATATATGTATATATATACATACACCTGCATGCGTACTCTTGCTAGGCTATGATCACTGTACTGTTTGTGCTCTTTATATAACTCTGCATGTGAACTGGCCTTGTGGCCCTTTTCTTGTGCTCGGAATGTGTGGTGACTTTGTGATCCACCCTGAGCTTGCTTTGATTTTCTTGAGTGGTCTTATGACCACTTGTTCTCCCCCACTTTGCCTATGGGGGTGTGTTAGAATGTTATATTGCTTACTTTCTGTAGGTTGTAGTGGGGTAGCCCATGAGGGGTACAACTGTTTTATAGTTCATCCATTCTCGTTCATTCTTCTAACACGCACCTGGTAGTTACGCGATGCAACATGGTAACTGTCAAGAAGAGCAATAGTCGTGGTTACTGTAGCAATGCAATTCAGTTAATAAGGGAATGTACCCCTCAGAGTACATGGCTAGCTAGGATTGCTATTTATATCCCTGTACTCCTATCTTATAATCATCTTGTTCTCTTTCAACTTTATTAACAAGGTCATTACAGAGAATTCATTGTCTTCTCTCAAACTTAGCAGACTTATCCTATTCACTGCGATCCTTCAGTTATAACAACATCATATGAGCGCTAGAGTGGATTATAAGGCCTGTCAAGTTCTTGTTTTCCCTAGAACAAACTCTTTATAAATGACTAATTACAAACTACTACTCTGCATCACAATGGCTCTCGAAGGAAAAGCCACTGCAGACTCTCCGTGCCCACCACCAGCAACACCTACTGCGCCATCAGCGGTGACCTCTTTCAGCGCCGCTCTTGTTGATAAGCTAGTCACTCGCATCAACGCTCTTGAGAGCCATCAAGCCATGAGCATCGATGGCTCAAGTTACGCAAGGGGAGTTGCTGGACTCCCTCTCCCTGGAGAAGACCGCCGCGTCAACTCCGAGAGGTCTTTCACCTTTGACAACCGTCAAGCTTCAGCTCCTGCACATGAAAGTCAACAACGGGTGCATTCAGAAACAATCGCAACCCTGCAAACAAAGTTCGTGTTGACTTCGAAGCTGAAGACCTCAATCCCTTTTCACGGCAAGGATTTCTACACGTGGAGCTTTGAATTCGAACTCCTCGCAACAACCGCTAAGATCTGGATGTACTACGATGGAAGCTTACCTTTCCCATCGGAAGGAAACATCCAGGAGAAGCATCAATACTACCACGAATCTCATCTTGCGTACACCACTCTTCTCCGAAACCTCTCCCCCTCCGAGAAGCTTGGCATTCGCTCCTACAAGTAAGAGTGGGCACCCGCGTATGCATCTTGGGAGCACCTGAAAAATTCATACATGGCAACAGATCCCGTTACAATGAGTCGCCTACTAAGCCAACTGACATCGGTTAAAATGCAACAAGGGGAGAAATCGGGACCGTATATTAATCAGAGCCGCAATCTGCGCGACCACAATAAGAAGTGCAGCGGAACTGTCCTCGACGACATTTTTGTCTCGATGGTTGTCTCCGGCATCGATAGGCGCCAATCCCAGTTGTTGCTCCGCACTCTGTCAGAGGTCCACTGGAGATCCTCGATTGATCCTATGGAAGGGTTACAGGCTCGTTGTCCTGGGGGGTTATGGGTGCACTGACCCGCTACTTAAAAAGCCCTTTTATCCCAATGGTCTAGTGGTTGGGATTCTGACATGGTATCAGAGCGAAGGTCTCGGGTCCGAATCCCAGTGTGTGCACTTCGGGCATCCCAGTGCAGGGGGGTGTCAGAGGTCCACTGGAGATCCCCGATTGATCCTAGGGAAGGGTTACAGGCTCGTTGTCCTGGGGGGTTATGGGCGCACTGACCCGCTACTTAAAAAGCCCTTTTATCCCAATGGTCTAGTGGTTGGGATTCTGACACGCTCGAGTAACTATTTCCGAGTCTGCCCTCTGCGCCACGCGTCTCTTCGAGCAGAAGGAGATTGATCTGTACAATGAGAAGAACATCAAGCAGGAGAAGTTAGTCTTCTTTGTCAAACTAACGAACAAGAATGAATGAACTATGAAAGAGTTGGGTACAAGTACTAACCCTAATTGGGTTGTACCCCTTATGGGCTACCCCACTATAGCCTACACAAAGTAAGCAATATGACATTCTGACACACCCCCACAGGCAAAGTGGGGGAGAACAAGTGGTCACAAGACCAGTCAAGAAAAACAAAGCAAGCTCAGGGTGGATCACAAAGTCACCACACAGCCCGAGCACAAGCAAAGGGCCACAAGGCCAGTTCACATGCAGTGTTATATAAAAGAGAACAAACAATATAGTGATCATACCCTAGCAAGTGTAAGCATGCAAGTGTATATATAGATCACAGTACAAGCAAAGTCACGCAGTGAGCAAGTGAGGCAAAGTAGGCACAAGGCCTAACACAGTAGAGAAGCGCTGATGATCACCAGGCAGAAGTGCCTTGGTGAATATATCAGCAGTGTTGGCGATAGTGGCCACGTACGCAAGACGAAGCTGAAAACGCTGCTGCAACTCTCGAGCAAGGAAGTATCGCAGAGCGATGTGCTTCGTTCTGTGCTCTAGTCTGTGCTCCTGACACAAGGCAGTCATGGCCTTGTTGTCTACGTACAAAACAAGAGGCGAATAAGGCTGCTCTCCCAAGTCAATCAGCAAGTAGGTGAGCCAGCGCAGCTCCTGTGCAGCATGACCCCGGCGTAGATCTCAGCCTCACAACTGGAGCTAAGAACCGAAGAAGAGCGGGTAGACCGCCAGGAAACAGAGTCGGAATAGAACCTGAAGGTGTAACCCTGTGACGACCGCTGCGTAGCTGAGTCGTCAACCCAAGAAGCGTCTGCGTGACCAGTGAGGACAGCTCGACCCCGTCCTCCAAGCACGAGCTCCATGCCCAATATACTGCACAAGTAACGCAGTACCCTCTTCGCAGCATCCCAGTGCACCTTTCGGTGCCTACCGGGAGCCACATAGCGAGCCAGGAGGCTGAGAGGGTACGCGAGGTCAGGTCGTGTGCACGTCATCAGGTACATAAGGCAACCCACAAGCTCTGGGTACAAACTACTCAGCTCTACGGACTCGTCCGAAGGTGGAGCTGAGAGCGAGTGGCCGGTAGACAGAGGAGTGGGCAGTGGCGAGGAGAACTGGAAGCTAAAGCGTTGAAAGACCTGGTGCACCATGTGTGACTGAGTCAGGGTGATGGTGCGCCGTGCTCTGTCCCGGGTGATCCGCAAGCCAAGATAGCTGCGCAGCTTACCCACGTCAGTGCAGGTGTGTCTCTTCTGCAACTCTGACATCACAAGGGTCAGTGCCTCAGTGTTAGCAGTGGCAAAGACGAGGTCGTCGACGTACACGAGGACGTAGAATGGCGGCAACGACGTGTCGGTGCGTAGAAACAGCAACGGGTCAGCAGTAGAAGGAGTAAACCCCAGAGCCGCAAGTGTAGTCCTGAGTGTGTCGTGCCACTCGCGAGGTGCCTGGCGGAGACCGTAGACTGGCTGTCAGAGGCTCCACTGGGTACCTGCAGGAAACGACCCAGTGAAGCTAGGTGGGCAGCGCAGCCAGATCTCCTCGTGCAGGCTGCCCTGCAAGAAAGCTGTGCTGAAGTCCAGAGAGTGCAACTCGTAGTCACGCTGAGCAGCGACGTGCAGCAACACCCGAAGAGTGGTAATCTTTGGGGTGGGGGAGAAGGTATGGATGTAGTCGACCCCCTGTTGCTGACTGAAGCCTCTAGCAACGTAACGCGCCTTGAAGGCAGGCGGAGAACCCGACGGCCGCTTCACCCTGAAAATCCACATGCCATCGACTATGTTCGCCCGAGACGGGGGAACTGCGTTGACGTAGGTGCCTGTGGACTTCCAGGATGCCATCTCGGAATCCATGGCTACCTGCCACTGAGAGGAGTAAGGACCCGTAAGCACGCGGGGTCGGGATGTTTGGTGCATCCGGGTCTCCCTCAGGGGCAAGCATCATGGAAGCGAAACGAGGTACAGCAGGTGCAAGACACTCAAAGTCCTCTTGCCTGTGCTCAAGAACGTCCGTGCCAAGAGCACACTCACCCATGACGGACGGAGGATTGGCAGACTCAGACTCAGCAGATTCAGCAACAAGAGCAGCAGCAGACGCACTAGCACCTAGAGCAGCAGCCTCAATGCCCGGGTCAGGCGGGACACTCAGGTAACAGTCACCCTCAGCACTATCAGTCAAAGCATACATGGCAGCAAGGATAGCATCAAAATCAAGATCAAAGATAGCCATATTCTGCCTTAGCAGATAACCCCAGCGAGGGAGCTCAACAGCGTCAGGAAACTGGGCGTGCCACGCGTCAGTCAAGCGACCGAAGCAGCGCTGCGCAGTGTGTGACAGCCCGCACGTCTCCCCACGACGACTGCCGGTGTGAAGAGCGTAAGTGCAGGGACCAGCACCCCCAGACCTCCCACGCCCAGCGTACCACTCACGAAGCTGCTGGGCCGACGGGGTCTCACGGGAACGCGGCTGCTGCTGGCGCTGGCTACCACCAAAGCCTCCACGCTGCGCGGCTGCACCTCGACCAGCACCACCGCCACCGCCACCTCCGCCACCACTGCCGCTGCCTCCACCACTGCTGCCGCTGCCTCCACCACCTCCGCCGCTGCCTCCACCACCTCCACCGCCGCCACTGAAGCCCCCACTCCCGGCACCACCCCCACCTCCACGCCACCCCCTCCGCCTCCTCCACCGCCTCCGCCGCCGCCCCCGCCGTCCCCTCCACCACCCTTGCTCCCCTTGCCCTTGCTGTTGCGGCGCCTCCCACTAGGGGCAGACGCAGCCCCGACCTCCTTAGTGCCAACGAGGTCGACAGCAGCAGCAGAAGCAACAGAGGGGAGAAGGGGGATAGGGGAACACCCCTCAAAGAAAGGGGTGCGACGGTCGCCGCGAGAAGCACCTACAGCTAAGATACTCTTCTCAGTTGCAGCGTGGCGCTCCTCTAGCAGGTCGACAGTGAGCTCGGTGGGGCAAAGGGAGAGAAAGTGGTCCCTGACTGAAGCAAGGGAGTCAGGGAGGCGGGTGACTAATTAGTAAAGGGTGATGTACATGGGGGGGGGGGTTCTTGGCACAGAACTCAGTGGGAAGGGCAGCGCGGTAGCGGGCGTCACTAGTGCGGAGGTGAGTAATGAGGTCAGCGACTGTGGCAAAGGCGGCATGGTTACGGAACAGGTACGGCAGCATGAGGCGGCTGAGGGCAGCAGTGGCAGGGGAGGAGTAGCGCGCAACTACAGCGTCGTACAAAGACTGAGCAGTCTTGTACTGGCCAAATAGCGCGCTCACCAGGCGGCAGGTGACTACGAACAGCAAGGCGAGCAACAGCGTCACGAGTGGTCCACTGCGAGCGAACAGTACAGTCAGCAGTGGCAGCAGGAGCAGTGGAGACACCGGACGTGTGATCGAAAAGGGATACCCCATCCCGAGATCACACTGAAGAAAGAGCTGCAGGTCGTCAACCCACACGTCAAAGTCAATTGCACGCCCCTCAGCATCAAAGGTGAGAAAAGAAGGGCTAGCCATAGCAGCAGTAGCAGCAGTAGCAGTAGAGGCAGCAGAAGCAGCAGTAGCAGCAGGAACAGTGCAAGAAGGAGGGCGGCGCGGCTCGGCTGGGCGGCGCGGCTCGGCTGGGCGGCGCGGCTCGGCTGAGCGGCGCGGCTCGGCAGGGCGGCGCGGCGCGGCAGCAGGCTGCGCGGCGCGGCAGGGCAGTAGGCGGCGGGGCGGCGCGGGTGCTTACCAGGGGCAGGTGCAGGGCAGGGCCGCGACAGGGGGAGCTGCAGGGCAGGGCCGCGATAGAGGGCGGCTGCAGGGTAGGGGCCGCGACGGGCGGTGAAGGCAGGGCCGCGACAGTGGGCGGCCGCAGGGCAGAGCCGCGACAGGGGCGGCTGCAGGGCAGAGGCCGCGACAGCGGCGAAGGCAGGGCCACGACAGGCGGCAAAGGGGCCGCGACGGGCAGGAGAGAGGCCGCGACGGGCGGCAAAGGGGCCGCGACAGGCCAGCTAAGAAAGGGCCAGCTAGGGAAGGGCGGGCGACTGCGTAGCTAGGGCAGGCGCGAGGCGCGCTTCGGGCAGGGCAGGAAAAAAAATAAATAGTTCGTGGTGGGCCCTAAAAAAAACGTTCCCACGAGGGAACCTGCTCAGAATACCATGTTAGAATCTGGAACAAATGAATGAACTAGAAAGCAGGTGGGTACAAGTAGGAAACCTAAAAGTGTTGTACCCTATAAGAACTACCCCACTACAGCCTAAACAGACTATATCACATAAGTTTGACAGTAAGGCCAAGAGAAGACGGGACACCAAGAACCTGCTGAAGCAGGGGAACGAATTACGGTCGCGGCCGCACAGTGCCTCCAGCACCAGTACCACCAGACACAACACCCTCAGCTCCAGCACCTCCAGCTCCAAAGTCAAGAGCTCCAGCTCATCTAGCTCCAGCGCCTCCCGCGCCGGTGCCTCCAGCCCCAGCGCCAACAGCTCAAGCTCCTCCAGCTCTAGCGACACCAGCGCCAGTGCCGCCAGCTCTAGCGCCTCCAGCCCCAGCAGCTCCAGGCTCCGTAGAGTCTCCATCTCCAGCGCCCCCAACACTACCAGTCCCGGCAGCTCCAGTACCCCTGGTACGAGCACCTCCAGGACCAGCAGCTGAAGCACCTCCGGTACCACCAGCTCGAGCAGTAACTCCAGCACCTCCAGCTCCAGTGTTCTCAGTGACAGAGTCTCCAGCGCCAGTAGCTCCACTCCGAAGGCGCGTGGGCTTAGTAAACCACTCGTGCAGCTTCTGCGGGGAGAGAGGCTCCGTCCGGGGAGACATTCGTGGCAAAGCACCCGCAAGACCTCCAGAAGAAGTAGTACCGCGTCGCTCAGCACCCCCAGACTCAGCACCCCCAGGCTCCACACCCTCAGGCTCAGCACCCCCAGACTCCACACCCGCAGGCTCAGCATCCCCAAACCCGGCACTCTCAGACTCAGCACCCCTAGGCTCCACACCCCCAAGCTCCACACCCCCAGGCTCCGCACCCCCACATGCAGCACGCCCACACGCAGCACCTTGAGTTGCACCTGAGTCGACAGCTACCTCAACAGGCAGAGTACCAGGGAGAGGGTCTACCTGAGACACACCTGAGGGTCTACCGGAGGGGGACATGGAGCAAGGAAGAGCGGCGGGGGTGGGGGAGGGGCAGAGGGGTAGGGGAAGAGCCGGTAAAAGGGAACCGACTCGTCAAACGTGACGTCCTGAGAGGGGAAGACACAGTGCGAGGTGGGGTGGTAAAACACCCAGCCTGGCGCGTCAGGGGAAAAGCCAAGGAAGACACAGGGAATAGCGCGGGCGGAGAGCTTGTCCGCGGACGTATTGCGAACAAAGGCACGAGAACCCCAGACCCGGAACACCGTCGCATCGCCAACCTTCCCCGTCCAACGCAGTGCAGGCGAGGTCTCCGGCAAGGAGACACAAGGCCAGAGGTTGAGTTGATGCGCAACGTACCAGACCGCAAACGGCCATAGAAAATGGGGAGCAGCCGCATGGATCATGGAGGTACGAGCGACCTCCATGACTAAGCCAATGCGGCGCTCAGCAATCCCATTTTGCTGAGGGGATTCCGGAAGCGTGAACGACTGGAGAATGCCCTCCCCACGAAAAAAGTCCCGCAAGAGGTCGGAGGAGAACTCACCACCTCTGTCAGAGTGCAGACGCAGGACAGGAAGGTCCTGGCGGAACCACTCGCGGAGCTAGAGACGGACTGCGCGGATCCAAGGGATCAAGACATCAACGACCTGACCCTAACTGCGCAAGGGGAAGACCGTGGTGTAGCGCGTGTAGTCGTCAACAACCAGCAGAAAGTAGCGCTCGCGGCCCTGTCCACTGACGCGGGCTGGGCCCCACACGTCCGTGTGGAGAGTCTGTAGAGGAGCAGTCGTCGGGGGAAACGAGGAGGAGTGAGGAGCGGCGCGCTGCCGCACCATGACGCAAAGAAGGCAGGCCGGGGCAGGCGAGGGCGGGAGAGGAGGAAGAGACCTGGGAAGACTAGAGACAAAGAGGCGGGAGTGCATGCCACGAAGGCGTGGCAGGGAGGGGTGACCAAGGCGGTGGTGCCACAGGAGAGTCTGATGCGACAGGAGGTGACACGAGCAAGGGGGTGCTATCGGACCTGACGCGGACGCCTTGGCAGATGCAGCTACCTGAGGAGGCTAAGTAGCCAGTGTGCACAGACTCGACCCATTCCGTCGAGTGAACGTGGCTAGGTGGCGGCCCGTCCGTGTACACGTGCAGATCGACACACGCTGACCCCCAGGAGTGGTGGTAGTGACCATCGCGTCCTGGAGGGCAGCGGTACTCACCAAGTTCGTAGAGAACGAGGGGAGGTGAAGGCCTGATAGTGAGCCGGACGGAACCGCCGGATACGGTAGAACCGTGGAGGAACGGGCAAGGATTGGGCCCCCGGAGGGGTCAACCAGTCCGACCGGTAGAGGTGCAGAAAGAGGAGTGAGGGTTGTGCTGTCGCGAAAGAATCAGCGTGAAGCACCTGAGTCCAGAGTAAAGGTGCTCAAGGCCTCAGCAGGCGCAGTACCAGGGAGCGCAGACTCACTAGCACCTAGAGCAGCAGCCTCTAAACCTGGGTCAGGCGGCACACACAGGTAATAGTCACCCTCAGCACTAACAGACAAAGCATACATAGCAGCAAGGATAGCATCATAGTCTAGGTCAAAGAGAGCAACTCCAGACCTAAGCAGCTCTGCCTAGCGAGGGCGCTCGGCCTCGTCACCAAAATCTGCGCGCCAAGCGTCGTCGAGGTGGGAGAAGCAGCGGTGCTGAGTGTGAGGCTTCCTGCATGTCTGACCAGCACGGTCACCCGTGCGAATGACATACGGGCAGCTACCACTACCCCCAGACACCCCACGCTGAGAAAACCACTCACGAAGCTGCTGGGGCGACGGGCGACGGGCCGGGGCTAGGGGCGACGGGCCGGGGCCTAGGAGTGACGGGTGACGGGCCGGGGCCTAGGGGCGACGGGCGACTGGCCGGGGCCTAGGGGCAACGGGCGACGGGCCGGGCCTAGGGGCCACGGGCCTAGGGGCGATGGGCGACGGGCCGGGGCCTAGGGGCGACGGGCGACGGACCGGGGCTAGGGGCGACGGGCGTAGGGGCGACGGGCGACGGGCGACGGGCCGGGGCCTGGGGGCGACGGGCAACGGGCTGGGGCCTAGGGGCGACGGTTGACGGGCCGGGGCCTAGGGGCGAAAGGCGACGGGGCGGGGCTAGGGGCGACGGGCCTAGGGGCGACGGGCGACGGGCCGGGGCCAAGGGCCGACGGGCGATGGGCCGGGGCTAGGGGCGACGGGCATAGGGGCGACGGGCGACGGGCCGGGGCCTAGGGGCGACGACGGGCCGGGGCTAGGGGCGACGGGCCTAGGGGCGACGGGCCGGGGCCTAGAGGCGACGGGCGACGGGCCGGGGCCTAGGGTCGTCGTGCAGGCCGCAAGAGGGCGGCGCGCGGGGCAGCTGGTGCGGCACGAGGGTCGCTAGGGGCGGCGCATGAGCCCGCAGGGCGGCTAGTGGGGCAGCGTTGTGCTGGGCCAAAAAAAAAAACGGTCCTAACGAAGGACCTGCTCTGAAACCATGTCAAACTAACAAACAAGAATGAATGAACTATGAAAGAGTTGGGTACAAGTACTAACCCTAATTGGGGTGTACCCTTTATGGGCCGTACAATGACCCCACCCTCAGCAGTTGGATGAATCGACCAACCGACATCTCACCTGAGTTCGAACTACCTCCAAGCACTCCAGAGTCTCCTCCTAGTTTTCCCGCGAGAAGATACATTGACCTCTCGCCGTACACTGGAGACTTCGACCGCATCATCACTCTGAAGATCGCTGGGATTGCGCGTCGGAACCGCGAAGACTACAATACCTGGTATCTCGCCAGATGCTGCGGCCAACACATGGTGGGCTCATCGACGTTCATCAGCAAATCAAAGCGCATGCGATGACCATGCGAAATCACCGTCACCAACAACAACCGCCTCAAGGCTAACGAAATCGGAGAAATTTACCTTAAGGCCGAAGACACTCACTTCACCATTCACCGAAGACACTCACTTCACCATTCACCGAAGACACACATGGTGGGCTCATCGACGCTCATCAGCAAATCAAAGCACATGCGATGACCATGCGAAATCACCGTCACCAACAACAACCTCCTCAAGGCTTACGAAATCAGAGAGATTTTCCTTGAGGCCGAAGACACTCACTTCACCATTCACATCAGAGACGTGCTAGTCGTTTCTGATCTGCAATATAACCTTCTTTCTTCTGCGCAACTCATGAGATGTGAAGTCGACATTCGGAGCAACTGCGAAGACAATACCTTCGAACTGTTTTACAAAAACGTTTACATCGGGAAGGCCGTTGACGACGAGGGAGTTTTCGTATTAAACTTCACGGTGGAAGGCACGACAGGCGACTCCGAACGGACTCTACTCCTGAAAACGACTCCCACCGAAGCTCCGACTTGGTCACACCCTGATGAGATGGACCTCGAGCGTCCTACCTCGGATGGACTTCTCCGCCTGCGCGCCATCCCAACCGCCTCTACCTCTAGTCCAGGCAACACCGGATCTGCATCATTGGAGGAAGACGAAAACAACGGAGGGTCAGCAACTGCAGAAGCTGACACCAGAGGATGGGGAACAACTCCAGCAGCAAGAACCGGCTGGGGAACTCCTAATCCTACAATCGGGCTTTGGGGAGTCATTGAACCAACCCAAACAACACCCGGAGGCGGCTGGGATGCCTTCCAAGAGCCAGAAGAAGCAGCGGAAGGGACCAATGGAGGAGACTCAAGCGCCGCCGAAACAACAGAAGAAGGATGGGGACCGCCATCAGTGCCGACGGGCGTCCCGGCGGAAGGAGGCTGGGGAACCTCCAACGCTCCCAACGAATAGGGTTACCTAGAAGCTCCAGGTCTTCCACTTGAACCCGTTGCCAAACTCGATCCCTTCTGGGCAACGCGCGGCACCAGCTGGGGCGGACCTCCTCTTCCGGACCAGTACGCTCCCGACACACCAGAAAACATGCAAGAGGAGTAGGAAGAAGAAGAAGTGGCCTACGAGTTCTTCAGTAAGGCAGCGGAACTACCCAAACCTACCAAGGAAGCGCCGCCGCCGCCAGAACAAGGACCTCACTTAATCTCGGTCACCGGCGATGAGTACCTCTACCATCGCGTCCCGATGGAAGGACTTCCTGCATCTGAATGGCCCGAAGCAGCATCCTTTCCGCAACCGCTCGTCACCGGCAACGCAGTTCACTCCGAAGATACGGATGACATCGCCAAATTCCCAAAAGAGGTCCTGGAGCACCTCTCCGTTCGAGCCTTTGCAGCAGATGCCGACGCCGCCGCCGACAAGGGACCTGAAGAGGAGCAGAACGACGCAGCAGGGAGGAACACTTACTATCAGAAAACCGTCGGTTACCGCGCGGAACCAGAAACTTGGCATCAACGATTCGGACACCCCTCCAACACCACACTCAAGAACTCACTCAGGGCCGGAGTCTTTGACAAAGGCGCGCTACTTCTACCTCGAGGAGGTTCCATCACAGCAGACGCAGCAGACGTACCATGAATTGTCTGCCCTGCCGCGTCGTTGACTCACAAACCCTTCCCTGACTTACCTCCTGGCTATGAACGCTACGATCCACTTGAAAAGGTCTACAGCGACTTCCTAATTCTCAGCCAAGAAGGACTCGACGGGGAATACTACACCCTGACCTTCATCGATGCATGCACTCGTCACGTCTCGGCGGTCAACACCGACTGTCGCTCCCTTGCCTGTGAGTGCTTCGTGGCTTGGATGAAACGAGCTGAACGCCAATCTGGACTAAAGCTGAAAAGCTTCCAGACAGACGGTGGCCTCGATTTTTTTTCAACCGAGTTCAAGGAACTCTTCACCAAGAAGGGGATCAAGCACCTCGTGTCCCTGCCCTACGCTCACGAGCAGCAAGGAGTAGCAGAATGGACAAACAGGAGCCCCACCACAAGGATGAGGGCCCTGATGAAGCAGTTGGCCGTCCTAACCAGGTACTGGCCATTTGCGATGAACCACGCTGTTCGGCTGCACATCTTGCTGTCCTCCCGAAGCCTCGAGAACAACAAATCTCCCAACAAGGGGCTTGGATGGGCAGAAAAGCGGACACGTGTCTGCTTCGGGTGTTCGGCTGCATGATACAGTACAGGCCACACATAGCAAGGACCGGAAAATTTGCTGACCGGGCACGCTGGGGCATCCACCTCGGAATCGAAAAAAAAAACAAGGCGTGGATCGTGCTGGACAACACGACACACGAAGTGACAAAATCACGTGACTGCATCTTCTACGAGAAGCCGACTCTGCCACTGTTCAAGAAACATCGCGAAGCTGACAAGGCGCCGGAACCGGTTTTTGAGGGGCACCGCAGCTTCACCACGTCAGAGGATCAAGCAAACCTGGCGGAAGATGCTGACGCAGCAGACAACACACCAACCGATCCATATCCCAACATCCCCCTTACAAGCCCACTCCAGACTCCGACATTCATACCTGTTCATCAATTCGATCCTGTCGATACAACTCGCGAAGCCCACAACTACACCAGTGAAGCGCGCCGATCCCTGGATGCCAAGTTACCACCTCCAAATTCCTTGCAAGACACCCTCCGCCTTGGCAACGACAGCGACGACGACGTCGTCGAAGTTACCAGCTTCCACGACCACGATCGCCTCCACTATGAAAAGACCAACGAAAGTGGTCTCTGCATCCTTGGGCTCGCAGTCGCTGTTCGTCACGCCTCCCCCAAGGAGCCCACCACCGTTAGCCATGCTCTATCCGACCCCGACAGTGAGAAGTGGAAGGCAGCCATGGCAGCAGAAGTTGCGGCGCTGAAAAGCCGCGGAACGTGGAAGCTGGTTCCACGTTCATCAGCAACGGGGAGGAAAATTCTTAGCGGCAAATAGGTCTTTCGCATAAAAACACTTGCAGATGGCTCCATCGACAAGTACAAAGCAAGATGGGTGGTACGCGGCTTCGAGCAAACTCACATGGTGGACTTCGACCTCACCTACGCGCCTGTCGGAAGGCACACCTCGGTGCGCATCCTGATCTGCATCGCAGCCGTTAAGCAGCGTCCGCTCCGCCAAATCGACGTCGGCAGTGCATTCCTGTACGCCCCCGTTGACGCCATAATCTTCCTCGAGCAGCCGCATGCCTTCTAAGAAAATGACGGCGCCGTCTGCCTTCTCCAAAAATCCCTCTACGCGATCAAACAGGCGCCTCGACTGTGGCAACAGTACCTGCACACCGTCCTAACAGAGCTCAGATTTACTCAGCTGCCACATGATCTCAGGACGTACCATAAGGAGTCGTGCGGCAAGTTCATTCTCCTTGTTGCCTACGTCGACGACCTACTCTACACCGGCGACGACACGGAGCTGCTGGATTGGTTCGAAGCACATATCAAGCAGAAGCTTGAAGTGACCATCAACCACAACGTCACACAATTCCTGGGCCTCAACATCACCCACTCCACCACCTCCATCCACCTCTCCGCCGCCGAATACGCGAAAACACCAGCGAAGAAGTTTGTTGTTTCTCCGATCAACCTCACCACCCCCTTCCGCACTCCTCCTCCCAACCACAAACCCGAGACCACACCACTCTCCATTGAAGATCATCGGCTCTATCAGCAGCAGCTGGGGTGCCTCCTGTTCGCCCCCGTCACGTGCCGGCCCGATCTCTCCTACGTCGCAAGCCAGCTCGTACAGTACCTGAAGTGACCTAAAGGGGAGAATCTACTGGATCTACGCCGAGCACTTCAATACTTCGTCTCTACTCGTTACGTCGGGCTCACCTACGAAGCTAAATTAACCGCTACCCTGCAGCTTCATGGTTACGTTGACGCAGACCATGCGGGAGACATTGACAACAGACGCTCCCGCACAGGATTTATTTTTCAAATCCAACCTGCTAGACTCATCTCTTGGAACTCCTAGAAGCAGGAGCTCATCGCGCTTTTGTCAGCTGAAGCTGAGTTCATCGCCGCCAGTGCAGCTGTTCGCGAAGGACTGTACCTGATGGAGCTCCTTCAGGAAGCGAAAGTGACGATGAACGGGCACTTCATGTTACTATGCGACAATCAGAGCGCGATCAATATCGCGAACAAGCCCGGCTTCGTGAATCGCACGAAGCACATCGCACTCCGTTACTTCTTCGTCAAGGACGAGATCGACAAGGGCAAGGTCAAACTCACGCATTGCCCAACTGGTGACATGGCAGCCGACTTCCTGACAAAGAAGCTGCCACGTCAAAAGTCCCAGCACTGCACCGACCTCTGTGGGATCTCAAAGAAATCCCACGTGGCTCACCTTCAGGAATGAAGGGGAGTGTTGGAATATCCGAAAGGTTATCGTAACATTCCCGAAGGCTCTCCACTCATGCGTCACTTCATAACGAAGCAACGCGTCTGTATCAGTACCGCAATAGCTCATATAGAGCATGCGGAAGATCGAGAGTCACCGGAAGGTCAACAGTCGAAGACAGTCAACGGACGTGACTCTTGACCGTCGAGTAAGCGCATCTGGTAGTTACGCGATGCAACATGGTAACTGTCAAGAAGAGCAATAGTCGTGGTTACTGTAGCAATGCAATTCCGTTAATAAGGGAATGTACCCCTCAGAGTACATGGCTAGCTAGGGATTGCAATTTATATCCTTGTACTCCTATCTTATCACCATCTTGTTCTCTTTCAACCTTATTAACAAGGTCATTACAGAGACTTCATTGTCTTCTCTCAAACTTAGCAGACTTATCCTATCTACTGCGATCCTTCAGTTATAGAAGCAAAGGGTGTATTGTGTTGGTTTGGGTTGGGTTGGATTAGGCACTGGTAGCGCGATTGTGGTTACAAACAAAACAGTGAGGGAGCGATTAGAGCAATAAACTTGATTATAGGTAAAACATCAAACTACCACATCTGTTCATCATCATCTGACCTAGCAAGGATATACATCGAAGTCTACCGGGTTGACAGCGTCTCCAACATCTGGCTCCTTCCCTCTCCGCCTCCGCTCGTTCTGTCTGGCAAGGTTGTTGTTGTTGAAGGGCTCCCTCTTCTTGGAATTACGCCAAATCTCAACTATCTCGTCCCACTTGGGCTCGTACTTGAGCAATGACATGCCATCAGGTGTCTGAGCCGAGCATCCTTCGGGCTGCCACGCTGCCAGGATTTGATGATGTTCTGGCGCGAGAAACCTTGCTCGTACTGGACGGTACACAGCGGCAAGACAGCCACCGCCACCTATAGCCACACCAGGTTCAAATAATGTTCCTCCCAGTCCTTGGTCTTCAAGATGGCAGTGAGACCTGCATGGAAACTGTCAGAATGTATTTGCTGTCTAGCCTGCAGTGGGGTACTCTGTAGTAATTACAACCCAATTTAGGGTTTGCTATTTGTATCCCAACTCTTGCTAGTGGAACCCCTCTTCGTCCATTTTCTCTTTCGTGCACCCTCCACCCTACTCATGGCTACTAAGTTCTAGCTAAGATTCTGATATGGTATCAGAGCGAGTACGCTCTTGGCCTGTGGGCCCACCTGCTTCCGCTGCTGTCCTGTCTGTCGCGTGCCCCCTGGCGTGCGACATTTTCTGCCCGCCGTGCGCCCCGAAGCGCGCGGCGGTTTCCTGCCCCGTTGACCAGTGCGGCCCCCTTCCCGTCGCCTGTCGTGGCGCCCTCGGGGGCCCGCGCGCGGCCGTCTTTCGTCGCCCGTCGTGGAGCCCTCGGGGCCCGAGCGCGGCCCCCTCCCGTCGCCCGTCGTGGCGCCCTCGGGGGCCCGCGCGCCCCCCCCCCCCCCCCCCCCCCCCCCCCCCCCCCCTCCCGTCGCCCGTCGAGGCGCCCTCGAGGGCGAGCGTGCGCCCCCCCCCCTCCCCCCCCCTTCCGTCGCCCGTCGTGGCGCCCTCTGGGGCCCGCGCGCTGCCCCTCCTGCAGCTCGCGAACCGCCCCTGCAGCTCGCGAGCTGCCCCTGCAGCCCGCGTGCCGCCCCTGCAGCCCGCGAGCCGCCCCTGCCGCCTCCTGTCCTCGTGCAACTGCGGGGTGGCGGGTATGGGGGTGGCGGGTGTGTGAACCGTCCCCTACTCCTCCTCCTCCTTCGTCTCCCACTGCTGCAGCTGCCGCTGAGGGGGGTGGGTGTGTGGGAGCCGAGGGAGTGGTGCTAGGGGGGTGACGTGGGAGTAGAGCTAGGGGTGCAGCAAGGGGTGTGTGAAAGGGGGGTGGGACAGTTGGAGGAGGTTGAGTGGAGGTTGCCGTCTTGTCGTCCGCAGCACCTGTAGTCCGGGGCTCTGCTGCTGGTAGCTCAGAGAGCCTGCTGCGCCTGTCGCCCGTGGGTCCGTTGCTCCTGCTGCTCAGAGTTAGCCGCAGAGCCAGTTACTCCTGTAGTTCGGGGCCCTTGCTCCGGTAGCCACCGTGCGCGCCGCTCCTGTTGCCCGTGTGTCTGCAACATCAGCCGTCGCCTCCTATCTCCTCTCCTCTCACAGTCTAGCCTCCTCCTCCTCACTTTCCCTTTGTGAATGCCTCTAACTTTGCTTGTACTGGTGAACCTGCTCTATGACTGCTTGTTCTGCTGATTATACGCCACTTTGACTATGGGGGTGTGTCAGAATAAATTTGCTGTCTAGCCTGCAGTGGGGTACTCTGTAGTAAGTACAACCCAATTTAGGGTTTGCTATTTGTATCCCAACTCTTGCTAGTGCAACCCCTCTTCTTCCATTTTCTCTTTTGTGCACCCTCCACCCTACTCATGGCTACTAAGTTCTAGCTAAGATTCTGATAGAAACCACGCTCGATCTTCGGTGCAGCTGCAATGACAGGATAGAATGTCCGAAGCTCCTGACTGCCCTCTCCTAGTTAATCCGTGCAATCAGAGCAGACATTCATAGTTTTTACACAGTGTATTAGAAACTGAATGAGCACATACTGGACACTGGACAATATAGGATTCGTTAAGCAAATAGCGGTCTCACCATTTTGGATCTCGTCACATTCATCAGCCCGGAACAGAGTCACCAGCGACAGAAGCCACTCCAGACATGATGAGTGGCGCTCATGTCTACCATGTGGCTAACTGTCGGGGGTGAACAGCCGCACACCAGACAACTTGTCCAAATCCCCCTACCGATCCAGAAGGTTGGCCACGATGAGCTTTGAGAACTCGGTGCAGATGTCGATGCATGCGTTGTGATGCCTGGGGCCTAGATCGGCATCCAGATGATCTCCGTGCACGGTGAATGTGAAGGCCGTGGGCTGTCCATCAGAGTCGACGCCATCGATGCATACATCCCGTGTGCCATCGGGTCCGTGCTTGTCAAGCCATGGTGAAAGGTGTGTACTGAGCGAGCCCCCGAGCTCGTCCCCGCAGTCGACGTAACGGGCCTCGAGATGGCTTGTCGTGCGTCGAATCTGTGCATGAACAGCAAACAGATCGGGCTGGGGGGAAGAAAGGCAAATGCAAAGAACAAGGGATGTAAGTGGAAGAGAAACAAGGTATACTAATGCATCAATGTACAAGGGGGGCAGCGGGAGTTGAAAAACAGACATACCTCTCGTTGCTGGAACGTCCTGCTTAAGACGTTCATCTGATCAAGCACATCAGAAAGGAAGAGGAGGAGAAAATGAAACCTGTAACTTGTCACAACAAGGTACAGTTGTGGATTTCACTCTTTCAGCATGGTGATGACTACTAGAAGAACTGCCACAAACCCGGCGATGGCATGACCACGTCATAGCCATCGGATCTTGTCTTTGCCATGCAGTTCAGAAATGTTTCGATGAAAACATGCAGGTCCATGAATCGCTGATGCCATGGACCAGAACGGCCAAGATGCTTTGCGATAGCACGGATGGTGCTATCAATCATGTCAAAGACATGCTGGCTCTTTGTTGCATCCTTTGCTGCAAGCGCCTCACTGCATTTACACGCAAGACAACAGTAGATTAGATCATATTAAAATGGACAGCATTAAAGAAATAACACGTTGCAAAAATCAGTAAGCACTTACCAGTGGGCAATGCAATGACATGACACGAGGTGGGGAATGCGAAGACGCAGCCGTGCCACCAATCCCGACTTCGGACCCATCATCACAGAAGCCCCGTCTTTGCTGATGCCCGCGATGCGACGAAGGTCTATGCCAACAGAATGCAAATGGTTCAGGAGCAACCCCAACAACGACGATGCATCCGCCTTCTCGACCGTCAACAGCGCTGTGAACTCTGCTACTAGCCGTGAGTCGCTGATGAACGTGGCAAAGAGTATCATGTGATTACCTCTGCAGTGGTCGGTGCTCTCGTCACAGGAGATACCGACGTTTGGACAGGCGAGTATGTGCTCGAGCTGTTTTGTCTGTAATAGAACAACCGAAGGGAGGTTGGACATGGGTACTTCAATACACAAGCAATCACAAAATGGTTGAAGCAGTAACTTACGTAGTGTAGTATGTTCCATAGCCCTTCTTCGATAAGTACCGCCTTCTCAATAAGTACCGCACCAAGTTCACCTAAGTCTCCATGGGTGCGTTGCACTTGCTGACGAACATGAGGGCATCCAAGAGAGCGACGACCCGGACCTTCTCGCCGTCGTGCGCCAGAGGATGCTCGTCAATCCTCGACTGTCTCATCGCTCCAACGAGGGCATCCTGCCTTTGGATGGCAAGATTGTGCTTGTTGGTACCGGAATGTCGTTTGAAGGCTTGCTTTTGTACGTCGACAAATCCAGTGCCGCCTCTACCGCACTTGCCCAACTCTCACGCATGGTCATAGCAAACTGAAAATTTAAAAGCAGGGAGACCATTTGAAGTTTTGGTTAGTTGCAACCAGGGGAAGGCACCTTGCCAAACGGATTTGAATCTATTGAGAGCAACATCACAGAGCTCCTCATTAGTGGCGGTCGGCGTGTTCGACGCTGCAGCTTCTGGCACGGGTGGCAGCGGACGTCGGTGGGTACCGTCGGTAGCGTAGACGGTGGGCGGCTCCAGTTGAGCTTCGACTGTATGTAGCGAGAAACTGGAGATGCCGAGGGTTGACTTACCTGTGAAATTGGGCGAGAAGCTGGGGACGCTGATGGTTCAGTTGCCGGTGGAATCGAGAGAAAAGCTGGGGACGCATCAGGATGGGTTGGCGGTGGAACCTGGAGAGAAGCTGTGGGTGGAATCGGGAGAGGAGCTGGGGACGCATCGAGATGACTTGACGGTGGAATCAAGAGAGAAGCTGGTGTTAGTGCAGCTATCCCTGGGGGTGCTACGACTGAGGGTGCACCCTTTGCTGGACCTGGAGAGTCTAGGACGGACCCTGTTACTTCTGGTGGTGCTGGCTCTGGGGGTGGTGCGATTGGTTCTTTGGAGAGCGGTCCTGGGGCTACCATCGCTCCGGACACTACTCCCCCCCACCCCTACCCGACCCGGCACCAGGCCCGTGTTCGCCGTGCTCGTGAGGAGCAGCTACAGTTGGAGCGAGGGGAGAGAGATTTTGAGCGGCAGCAGCTGGAGCTACAGCGGTTGGAGGAGCAGCAGCAGCAGCAGCAGCAGCCGGAGCAGGACCAGCCGCAGCAGCAGCCATAGCAGCAGCAGCCACCTCCTCCTCCTGTCTCTGGTCTTCGGACCCTCGGTCTCCCCTCTCCTTCTCCTCCCTCCCCCCCCCCTCTCCTCCCGTCTCTGGTCCTCCGCTTCCTCCTCCTGACCCCTCCCCAGCTATTTTCCCTCCTCCTCTGCCCCCGTTATCCCCTCCTCTTTCTCACACTTGGCCTTCGCATCACTCTCCTCGTGCTTGTCCCTCGTCCCCTGTTCCCTTCACTGACCTTCGTACTGCCCTGTTTCGTTCTAGCCCGCCTCGTTTGTCTCCTTCTGTACTTCTTTCTCCTCCTGATTCGGCTCTCACTGCTTCCCTCTCTACTCCTGTCACAGACTACTACCGCACGTACCGTCCTGCTCTCTCTCGTGTTCTCGCCTCTCTTGTTACCGACCCACGTGCTTCTCTGTCCTCTGTCTCTGCTCTTACTGCCGCAGTCACTGAGTTTGCCTCTACTCGCTGCCTTGACTATGCCACCAGTCTTGTGGCTGCTCCTCCTACCAGTCCTCTGGCCGTCGGGGGTGAGTCTGCCCTTGGCTGTGACGCCCTAGAGGACAGGCAGTTTGAGCTGGAGTTCCTGGCAGCCGCTTCCCCTCATCTCTGTGCCATGCTACTCGCCCCTGAGGGAGACCTCGACGCCCTTGACATACCGACTCCTCGCACTTATGCTGAGGCAATGTCAGGGCCTTGGGCCTCTCAGTGGAGAGCTGCCATGGACTCAGAGACGGCCTCCTACAGATCCATAGGCACCTACGTCGACGAGGTCCCCCCTTTGGGGCGAACGTAGTCGATGGCATGTGGATCTTCAGGGTGAAGCGGCCACCGGGATCTCCTCCGGTCTTCAAGGCGCGCTATACGGCCAGAGGTTTCAGTCAGCGCGAGGGAGTTGACTTCTTTCAGACCTTCGCGCCTACCCTGAAGATGACCACTCTTCGGGTGTTACTGCAAGTAGTAGCACAGAGAGACTACGAGTTACACTCTCTTGACTTCTCCACTGCTTTCCTTCAGGGTAGTCTACACGAGGAGGTCAGGTTACGTCGCCCCTCTGCCTTCACTGGCAATTTCCCTCCTGGGACCCAGTGGAGGCTTAGGCGACCGGTCTACGGTCTCCGTCAGGCTCCTCGTGAGTGGCATGACACCCTTCGCTCTACCCTTTCTGACCTTGGTTTCCAGCCTTCTTCGGCCGACCCGTCGCTGTTCGTTCGTCGTGGCTCCACACCGTTCTTTGTACTGGTCTATGTTGAAGACCTGGTTTTTGCCACTGCTGACAGGGTTGCTTTGGCTGACGTGAAGCTCGAACTGCACAAGAGACACACTTGCACTGACCTTGGTGAGCTGCGCCACTACCTTGGCCTGCAGATCACCAGGGACAGAGCTGCTTGCACCATTACACTCTCACAGTCACACATAGTGCAGCAGGTCCTTCAGCGGTTCGAGCTTTAGCACTCTACTGTACAGCGCACACCTCTTGCCGTTGAACACAGACTCACTGGACCCTTTCCTGACGAGCCGTTTGAGCCTAGTGGTCCTTACGCAGAGCTTGTGGGCTGCCTCATGTACCTGATGACTTGTACTCGCCCGGACCTCGCCTTCCCTCTCAGCATCCTTCCTCGCTTTGTTGCGCCAGGGAGGCACCGTCCAGTTCACTGGACAGCTACTGCGAGGGTGGCGAAGTACCTAGCAACAAAATCAGGCGTGGGGCTGGTTCTTGGAGGGAGACAGGACGTCGTGCTTACTAGTCACTGTGACTCTTCTTACGATGACGGCGCCGAGACGCACAGGTCTACTCAGGGGTACTGTTTCAGCCTGGACTCTGGAGCTGTTTTGTGGAGGTCCACACGTTCCTCCTCGGTCTCGACCTCTACTGCTGAGGCCGAGATCTACGCTGGAGCTATGGCTGCACAGGAGCTGCGCTAGCTGACGTTCTTGCTCACTGACCTTAGTGAGCGGCCGAGCTCTGCGCCGACCTTGTTAACTGATAACAAGGCGACGATTCTCCTCTGTCAAGAGCCGCGTCTAGAGAGCAGAGTGAAGCACATTAACGTCAGGTACTTTCTTTTGCGAGAGTTGTAGAGGCATGGACAGGCTCATTTCGACTTTGTTTAGTCCGAGGCCAACACTGTAGATATGTTCACCAAGGCCCTGCCACCTTGTGACCACCAAAGGTGTTGTGTGTAGTTAGGTCTCATTGACACAGGTTCTCGCCTTGCATAGTCTTGAGTTCTCTCCTTGCTTTGTTTGTACATTTTGCATATACCTCTGTGAACTCTTGAACTAGCCTTGTGGCTCTTTTGCTTGTGCTTGGAGTGTGTGGTGACGTTGTGATCCACCTGAGCTTTGTTTCTTTGTGAATGGTCTTGTGATCGTACATTTTTTGTTTTTCTTGACACCCTCACTTAGACTATGGGGGTGTGTCAAATGTTGTAGTCTTAGTGATGTGTGTTATAGGGGGTAAAACTGTTAGGGTTAGGTTTATGTACCCCAACCAACCTTGGTGAAACCAACACTTTCATTCTTGATATAGCATGCCTCCATAATGGCTGTTGATTGGTTTGGGGTCACCTTGATAAATCCAGGCCGGAGGTCCTTGACATGTAGCCCTGAATTTCGCAGAGCTGAGCCAAGATCCGCCCTTTAGCCAGGCCACATCGAGCCCTGTAGCCACTAAAACAAGCAATTTTTCCTACAGCCTAATTTTACCTAATTATATATAGTCAAACTGAGTGCAGTATAATGTGCAAAGAGTGTCCCCATACGGAGGATCATTACGTCCTCTTTAGCTTTTCTTAAACCTCAGTCACAGTTCAGTATCAATATATATACGGTACATGCAAATATTGTAGGCTAGGTGTCAAATGTTGTAGCATGTAGTGAGGCATGTCATGTGGGGTACAGCTGTTAGGGTTAGGTATATGTACCCCAACTCACAGTAATGCACACATCATTCCGTTTCTGACATGGTATCACCTAGGTTAGGATCTTATTGGATCCCGTTCCTCCCTCTCGAGCCTCTCGCGCCTATTGCGCCGAGCCTACCACGCCCATAGCGCCCTACCGACGCGCTCGTCCCATCCCCTAGCACCCGTTGCGCCCGTCCTGTCCCGTCCCCTCGCGTCCGTAGCGCCCGTCCCGTCCCGTCCCCTCGTGCCCGTCGCGCCTCCCTGCCCGCCGCGTCGTGCCCTGCCCGTCCCGTCGCGTCGCGCCCGTCCCGTCCCGTCCCCTCGCGCCCGTCGCGCCTCCCTGTCCGTTGCATCGCGCCCTGCCCGTCCCGTCGCGTCGCGCCCGTCCCGTCCCCTCCCCTCACGCCCGTCGCGCCTCCCTGCCTGTCGCGTCGCACCCTTCCCGTCCCGTCGCGTTGCGCCCGTCCCGTCCCGTCCCCTCGCGCCCGTCGCGCCTCCCTGCCTGTCGCGTCGCGCCCTGCCCATCCAGGCGCATCGCGCCCTGCCCATCCCGTCGCGTCGTGCCCGTCGCGCCTCCCCACCCGTCGCGTCGCGCCCTGCCCGTCCTGTCGTGTCACGCCCTGCCCGTCCCCATCAGCTAGGGTTTCCTCCGCCGAACTAAGACGTGGCAGCAGTAGCTCCCTCCCCTCCACATCAGCTATGGCGATGCCTAGGGTCTTGTGCTTTGATGCCGAGGGTAAGCCGCTGGAGTTCTTTGTCTAGCTCCACCGTGCGCAGTGCCTGCTAGAGAGTTAGTGTCGGGCTGACGAGTCCCTCTGCGCACACGCCTCTGGTAACCTTCTTGCGCCCTCTGCTCCTGAAACCCTAGGCGCTGACCCCACCACTGCGGACAGAGAGCGTTTTGCACGTCAGCGCGCTGCCTTGACAGCCTAGAAGTCGCGCGACGCCGCGGCTTGCATCGCCTCAGCAGCCTCCTCCCTGATTCTGAGGAGACCCACTTCACCCAGGTTTGCACTGCTAGTGAGTTCCTGACTACGATCAAGGCCCGCTACTCCACTCCCACCACTGTCTCTCTCGGTCGCCTGTTCCTCCTATTCTTGTTTCCTTACCTTGCCTCGTTTGAGCGTTCTGCTGACTTGATCGCTCACATGCGTTCGTTGGATTCTAGCTACCGCGCTGCTTGCACTGATGCACAGCTTGCACTGCCCCCCTCCCCCCCCCCCCCCCGTAATGGCGATTAATATTTATTTTATCGTCACTAGCCTCCCTGACCGCCTTGCCACAGTTCGCGACGCGCTTCTTCTGAAGCACCCTAGCGAGCTCACTATCGAGGTCCTTGAGTCTGCACTCAAAGACGTCGAGAGCAACCTCCGCTCGGTAGCCTCCGCCTCTGGCGCTGTACCCCCCCCACCGTTCCACGGGTGCACTGTCCCACAGCTGCCCACCTTTACTGCCTCCCTCGCCGCTACCGCTACTGATGAGACCGTGGCTACTGTCACCGATTCTACACGGTCCAGAGTTAGGAGTGGCAGGAGGAGCGGCCAGGGTGCAGCCAGCAGCGGAGGCGACGGAGGTGGCGTGGCGAGTGGTGGTGGCGGGAGTGCAGGTGTTGGTAGAGCGCCTCGTGCAGCTTCTGGTGGCTCCCCTGCTGCAGCTGGTGGAGGTGATGCTCGGGTGCCAGCCTGCGTCGGGCACCTGCGGGGCTGCCAGCTGCAGGTGCTAGGGTGGCGGCCTGGTACCTGGCTCAGCAGCAGCAGCGGCAGCAGCAGCCATTGCTCTTGCAGCAGCCACATCAGTAGCAAGGGCAGCAGCAGGTTCAGAGGCACGGGTCAGGACCGCGTTAGCTGTCGCGTGGTGACGCCCACCCACACTGCCCCTACCTCACCCAGACAGGTACTCGCAGTGGCCTCCGCTGCAACCGCCGTCACCCACCGGGTCAGTGCTTTGCTCAGCTCACTGACAGACTTCGCGCGGCCTACGGCGCAGACGGCCCTGCCCCTGACTGGCTTCCCCTTGTTCTCTCGCACAGTCCCGCACTGTGGGACATGTCTGCTTCTCAGTTACTTGAAATCTTAGGATCTGCAAATGCTATGTATGCTTGTTGACTTTAGTGCTTCTGACTCCGTTTGCTCGCGTGTTTTTAGCTTAGGTGCTAGTGTTGATCCTGTACCAGCTGCTAGTGCAGATACTTGTTAGGTACTCGTCCATGTGCTACTCCGGCGGACTCTTCGCTGTCTTTCACCCTGGACTCCGGAGCTTCGCAGTGTTTCTTCCGCCAGTCTCTATAGCACTGGCTGATCCCACTTCGAGACCAGTCATTGCTCACCACTCTACTACGCTTCCGTGCCCGGCTGATCCCTCTGGTTCTCTGATGGGCTTCCACGTCCCCTCGTTCTCTAGGAACTTGGTGGGTGTGCGGCCGCTCGTAAGTCAGCACGTTGGTGTTTGGTTTGAGCCTTTTGGGGACGCTGCGACCTGTGTGGACGGTGATACGTACGCCCCCCTGACCAGTCTTTGGACCGGGTCCCCTGGTAATGCATCGCGTTTTCGTGTCTGGGGCTGCTTGGCGCTTGTTTGCGACACCTCTGCGGACAAGCTCTCCCCTCGCGTCCTTCCCTGTGTCTTCCTTGGTTTCCCAGAGGACTCCTCGGACTTCACCTTCTACCACCCTCCCCTTCACCGATTCCTTGACTCCCGTGACATCCGTTTTGACGAGTCAGTCCCCTACTACACCCGGTACCCCTGTCGAGGTCTCCTGGTTTCTCTTCCCCCTCTCTTCCTGACTCCCACTCCCCCTCCTGCTCCTCCGGTACAGCCTCCCCCCCCTGATCCAGCCCCGTCAGGTGTGTCACACGCTACCCCCCCCCCCCCCCTCGGTAGCCCCTCTCGTCCCGTCCCCTTCTCCGCAGTCCTCCTCACAGTCACCGCAGCAGCCGTCAGCACTTCCTCCACTGGAGGCTGTTGACCCTGAGGGTGCTGGTGTCCGTAGTGCGGACCCTGGAGGTGCTACCTCTGGAGGTGTTGGAGTTGGAGCTGAGAGTGTGCCTGCACCAGGTCCTGGTGCTGGGGGTGCTGGAGTTGGAGCTGAGCCCATGTCTGCAGGAGGTTCTAGTCTTCGGGGAGCTGATGTTCGTCGATCTGTCCCTGGGGGTGCTACGACTGGTGGTGCGGGTGCGCCCTCTGCTGGACCCGGAGAGCTTGGGACTGGCCGCGTTGCTGCTGGTGGTGCTGGCTCTAGGGGAGGTGCGTCTGGTGCTTTGGAGAGCGGTCCTGGGGCTACCACCGCCTTGGAGACTACTCCTCCCCCCCACCCCTACTTGACCCGGCACCAGGCCCTTCTTCGTCGTGCACGTGAGGAGCAGCTGGAGTTGGAGCGAGAGAGGCTAGCATTGGAGCAGCATCAGCTGGAGCTACAGCAGCTGGAGGAGCAGCAGCAGCCGCCACAGCAGGAGCAGTAGGAGCAGGAGCAGCAGCAGACGCCACCGTAGCAGCACCAGCAGCAACCGCAGCAGCAGGAGCAGCAGCGGCCGCCTACGCCTCTTGTCTCTGGCCTTCGGACCCTTGGTCTCCCCTCCCCTTCTCCTCCCTCCGCTTCCTCTCCTCCTGTCTACAGTCCCTATTTCCTCCTCCTGACTCCACCGCAGCTGTTTTCCCCCGTTCTCAGACTCCGTTGTCCCCTCCTCTTTCTCGCACTTGGGCTTCTCGCTCTCCTCGTGCTCGTCCCTCGTCCCCTGTTCCCGTCACTGAACTTCGTACTGTCCTGTTTTGTTATAGCTCCCCTCGTCCGTCTCCGTCTCTGCTTCCTTCTCCCCCTTAGTCAGCCCTTACTGCTTCCCTCTCTACTCTTGTCACTAACTTCTACTGCACGTACCGTCCTGTTCTCTCTTGTGTTCTCGCCTCTCTTGTTACGGACCCTCGTGCCTCTCTGACCTCTGTCTCCGCCCTTACTGCCACTATCACTGAGTTCGCCACTACTCGCCGCCTTGACTACGCCACTCGTGTCGTGGCTGCTCCTCCTACCAGTCCTCTGGTCGTCGGGGGTGAGTCTGCCCTTGGTTGTGACGCCCTAGAGGAAAGGCAGTTTGAGCTAGAGTTCCTGGCAGCCGCTTCGCTGTCAAGCTATATTTGTTATAGCATATTTGTGTTAGTCTAGGTGTACGTCATGTTTTCCTACGGTTAGGGTTACGCTTCCTATATTTTGCTTGTTTCTCATTTTCCTTAGCAAATTCATTCACCAATTGTTACTCTGACATGGTATAGAGCGATAAGATCCTATGGGCCCACCGCCCCGTACCCTGACCTAGCCCGTAGCGCCTCGTCACCCGTAGCGCCTCGTCATCCGTATCGCCTAGTCACCTGTAGCACCCCCCCGTCGATCCCGTCAGCCCGCTAGCCCCGCCCGTCACCTGTCACGACCTAGAACGGCCCCCGCGGGCCCGCTAGATCGTGCTAGGAAGGGACCCCTGCAGGTCCCCCCCACGTCACAACCTAGAACGGCCCCCGCGGGCACGTCAGATCGCGCTAGGAAGGGACCTTTGCAGGTCCCCCCCATGTCACGACCTAGAACGGCCCCCGCAGGCCCGTCAGATCGCGCTAGGAAGGGACCCCCGCAGGTCCCCCTGACGTCGCGACCCCGTCCCCTTCCCGTCGCCTCCCGTCCCCCCCTCCGATTTGCGCCCCCGTCGGCCCCCGTCCCCGCTCAGAACCGCTCCCCACTGCTCTAGACCTGCCACCAAAACTAGCAGCAGCTTGGACTGCCGCCAGAACCAGCAGCAGCATAGGCTGCCCCCAGCAGAACCAGCAGTAGCATAGCCTGTCCCCAGCAGCACCAGCAACAGCATAGGCTGCCCCCAGCAGAACCAGCAGTAGCATTGGCTGCCCCCAGCAACACCAGCAGCAGCATAGGCTGCCCCCATAAGAACCAGCAGCAGCATAGGCTGTAGCAAGCAACCAATCCTAGCCGCTCCCCACCGCGCTCGGCCGTCTCTAGTGCCTACCATGGCGTGTGCTAGAGTTATGCAGCAGCAGCAGCAGCAGCAGGGTCAGCCGCAGCGACAGCAACTCCAGCACTCCTGGCAATGAGGACATGAGGGTTCTAGGAGTACCGGCCACAGCAGCGGCTCAGCCAGTAGTGGGCTCGACGTCGGTCCCTACGAGTACCGGATCCTGACTGGCCTGGGTGCTGGCACCACCTGCTTGAGTCCTGACCACTCTGCCTCCCGCTGCTACCGTTGTCTCGACGACCTCCACCGTGAGCGTTTTGGTCCTCACGCTATTACACCGCATTGGCCCTCGCGTCTTCGCCAGCGCACTGCCTCACTAGTTGAGTCTCACCTACCTGGTCTAGGACCTTTTCCCGCTGCACGAGTAGAGACCTGTGATTCCAGTCTTGGTGCGTGCGTAGTTTCTAGTCCAAGCGCCTCTGAGGGTCTTTGTGTGGGAGCTGCAGCTACCACTAGTCTAGCACCGGCCTTTGTCGCTGGCTCGGGTGCGACCTCACAGCCTGCACAGCTAACCTTCACCCTAGACTCTGGAGCGTCCAACTGTTTCTTTCGCAACTGTACTGAACTCACGCCACTGCGCACTCCAGTCACTGTCGCCTTGGCTGACCCCTCAGTGGGACCTGTAGTTGCCCACAGCACCACCATTCTCCCGTGTCCGGCGACTCCTTCTGGGTTTCTTACAGGTTACTACACCCCCTTGTTCTCCAGGAACCTGGTGGGTGTCAGTCACCTCCACGACCTAGGTGTAGTCACTACTTTCCTACTGGGCGAGCCTGTTGCCTCCTGCACAGTCGGTGCCACTTGGGCGCTTCTGGCCCACTTTCCACAGGGAGCTGGGCTCTGGTCTGTACTCACTACACACTGGGTCCCACCATACAGGGTCAGGTCAGGTCAGGTCAGGTCAGGCCAGGTAGCTGCTGTGTCGTGTGACTGTCGGTCCCTCACCCACCCGTCGGTACTCTGGCACCACCTTCTAGGTCACCTGTTGTTCCCACGTCCAAGTAGGATGGTACGTCACTGTCTGGTCTCATGTCTCCCAGAGTCGCTTGCCCTGCTTCCTCACTCGACTGCGCCGTCGTGCACTCCTTGCGTCGAGGGTCCGCAGCGCGCTGCCCCTCACTCCTCCTCGTCCCCCCCCACCACGGCTCCCTTCCAGACCCTGCACTTGGATGTCTGGGGCCCCTCCCCGGTCCTTGGCCCACGTCAGGAGCGCTACTTCCTGATTGTGGTGGACGACTACTCCCGCTACACCACGGTTTTCCCTTTGCGACGGAAGGCCGACGTGCCTACCGTCCTCGAGCCGTGGCTACTAGCGAGGGGTGGCGCCCGGGGCCTGTGTGGGCTCCGCCTACACTCGGACCGTGGTGGTGAGTTTTCTTCCACTCGCCTGGAGGGGTTCTGTTAGGGTCGGGGGATCCTCCAGTCTTACACGCTACTAGCCTCGCCGCAGGAGAACGGGGTAGCCGAGCGACACATCGGCCTGGTCATGGAGGTTTCCTGGACCTCCATGTGCCATGCCGGTGCCCCCCAGTTCTTGTGGCCTCAAGCAGTCCGCTATGCCGTGCACCAGCTGAACCTGTGGCCCAGTGACGCACAGCCACGGGTGATGCCGGTCTCCCTTTGGACATGTTCTCCGGGCGTAGCAGCTGACTTCCGTGTCTGGGGTTCTCTGGCTCACGTTCGTGCCCTTGGCGCGAACAAGTTGTCTCCGCGCACTTGTGCCTGCGTCTTTCTTGGCTTCCCTTTGGACGCCTCCAGCTGGGTGTTTCACGACCCGGTCACCTACCAGTTCTTTGCTTCTCAGGACGTCACGTTCGACGAGTCTGTGAGTTACTACAGGAGTCGCCCCCACCGAGGTACTGAGGTCTTTTCCCCCCCACTGTTCCTCACCCTTGAGCCCCCCCCAGTCGCCCCGATAGCCCCCCCCCCCTTCGCATCCTGCCTCGTCAGGTGTGTTGCACGTCACTCCGCAGTCGCCCCCCCGCATCGTCCAGTCCCTGTCGTGTCTGGGGGTGTGGGAGGTGCAGTTGCGGAGGGTGAGGGTACTGGGGCTGTAGGAGCTAGTGGTGTCGGCTCTTGGGGTGCAGGGGGTGTGGGCGTGAAGGTCACTCCCGTGGAGGACACGGCAACCTCGAGTTGGCGGCCTTGCCCCGCGTCGCCCCCTGGCTTCCCGTCCGTCCCACAGTTCCCTCCTCCTTCTTCTCTGCGGCCGGCTGCTGCGGAGCCTGAGAGTGTTCCTGCGGGAGGTATTGGAGGCCCCAGGGGTGTCGATGGTGGAGGTGCTGGTTCTGGGGGTGCTGGAGCTGGAGGCACTGGCACTGTGGCGCCTACACCATGCACTATACGTTTCTTGACCCGTGAGCAGCGTCTCCTCCGGTCGGAAAGGGAGGAGCAGCAGGGCACAGCAGCAGCAGCAGCAGCAGAAGGAGGAGTCACAGCTGTAGCAGCATGAGAGAGTAGAGGAGGAGTCACAGCAGCAGCAGGAGAGAGCAGAGGAGGGGTCAAGACTGCAGCAGCAGGTGCAGTTGCAGCCGCAGTAGGAGAGAGTAGAGGAGGAGTCACGACTCCGCGGTGGGTGCAGTTGCAGCCACAGCAGGAGAGAGTAGAGGAGGAGTCACAGCCGCACCAGGAGAGGGTAGAGCAGGACTCCCGCCCGTAGCAGTAGGTGCAGTTACAGACACAGAAGGAGAGAGTAGAGGAGTCACAGCCACAGCAGGAGAGGGTAGCGCAGGAGTCCCGGTTGCAGCAGCGGGTGCAGCTACAGCCGCAGCAGGAGAGGGCAGAGGAGGAGCCACAGGAGCTGCAACAAGGGCAGGTACCGTCGCAGCAGACGCCAGAGGAGGCGGAGCAGCAGCGACTGCGACTGCGTGACCTGCCCGACCCAGCACCTGCACGCTTGGTTCATGGTCCCCTACAGTCCCCTCCTGTTCCCCCCGTCCAGTCCCTTGCCTCGTCCCAGTGGACTTGTCGTTCTCCCCTCAGTCGTGTTGTGTCTCCAGAGCCCCGTCGGTCTTGTTACCGTGCAGACGGCCCGTTTCACCTTGTTCTCCGCTCTCGTGTTCCACCTCCTCCGGTCCTTCCACAGCCTCCTGAGTCGTCCCTCACTGTGCTTCACAACCTGTTGTCTGACTACCTCCGTGCCTCCCGCCCTACTGTCTCCCGTGTTTTGTCCGCGTTGGTCACTCACCTGACTGCACCCCTGTTGTCTGTCTCGGCTCTTGTTACCACTGTCGCTGGCTTTACCTCTTCCCACTGCCTTGACTACGCCGCTCACCTGGTGAGTGGCCCTGCTCGTTCTCCGTCCTCTGGGGGTGCTCCTGTCTTTCCCTTGGAGGTCCTGCAGGACAGACAGTTCGAGCTTGGTTTCCTTGCGGTCCCTGCTCCTCATCTCTGCGCCATGTTGCTTGCCCCTGAGGGGGATCCAGACGCTCTTGACATCCCGATCCCTTGCAATCACGCTGAGGCGGTCTCGGGACCTTGGGCCTCGTACTGGATAGCAGCTAAGGAGGCAGAGATGGCATCTTATAGGTCCACAGGCACCTACGTTGACGTCGTCCCACCTCCTGGGACGAACGTCGTCAGTGGCATGTGGCTCTATAAGGTGAAGGGCCACCTGGATCACCACCGGTGTTCAAGGCGCGCTATGTGGCGAGAGGCTTCAGTCGGTGCGAGGGGGTAGACTTCTTCCTGACCTTCGCTCCCACCCCGAAGATGACCACTCTTCGGGTGTTGCTGCACATTGCAGCTCAGCGCGACTACGAGTTACACTCCTTGGAATTCTCCACAGCGTTCCTTCAGGGGAGCTTGCACGAGCAGATTTGGCTGCGTCGCCCGCCTGGCTTCACTGACACTTTCCCTCCTAGGACCCAGTGGCAGTTGCGTCGACCGCTCTACGGCCTGCGCCAGGCTCCCCGTGACTGGCATGACACTCTTCGCACGACAATTGCCGCGCTTGACTTCTTTCCGTCGTCTGCTGATCCGTCGCTCTTCGTCCGGCGTGGCTCGACCCCGTTCTTTGTTCTTGTTTACGTTGACGACCTGGTCTTCGCCACTCCTGACCGACACGCACTGGCCTCCGTGAAGGAGGAATTAGACAGGAGACACACTTGCACTGACCTTGGTGAGCTGCAGCGCTACCTTGGCCTGCAGATCACCAAGGACAGGGCAGCTCGCACCATTACGCTGACACATTCGCATATGGTCGAGCAGATGCTCACGCAATTCCACTTCCTATTCTCCAAGTTACAGCTCACCCTTCTTGCTGTGGATCATGGGCTCACGGCTCCACCTTTGGACGAGCCATTTGAGTCCAGCGATCCATATCCTGAGTTGGTGGGTTGTCTCATGTACGTGATGACCTGCACTCGCCCAGACCTAGCTTACCCTCTTAGCAACCTGGCGCGCTTTGTTGCGCGTGGGAGACACCGACCTTCCCACTGGTACTCGGCTAAGAGGTTGGCAAAATATGTGGCAAGTACATCAGGCATGGGACTTGTCCTTGAAGGGAAAAAGCCTGTTACACTTACAGGTTACTCGGACTCGTCGTGGGCCGACGACGCTGTGTCGCTGAGGTCTACACAGGGTTACTGCTTCAGTCTTGGGACCGGAGCTGTTTCGTGGAGGTCGACTCGGCCGTCATCACTCTCCAGTTCCAGCTGTGAGGCAGAGGTGTACGCTGCGGCCATGGCCGCCCAGGAGCTCCGCTGGCTGTATTTCCTCTTCACCGACCTTGGTGAGTGGCCTCGCGCTCCCCCAGTCTTGTTCGCTGACAACAGGTCTGCTGTCCTGTTGTGCAAGGAGCCCCGACTGGTTGGGAAGGCGAAGCACATCCAGCTTCGTTACTTCCTTCTGCGCGAGTTGCAGCTGCGTGGCCAAGCCTGCGTGGTACGTGTGGTCTTTGAGGCCAACACTGCAGATATCTTCACCAAGGCGTTGCCGCCTTGTGACCACCAGCGTTTCTTCACCCAGCTAGGCCTTGTTTCTACATGCCCTCGCTTGCGTAGAGATGCTTTGCATTATACTCTTGCATCTCTTTATCTTTGGACTCCCCAAACCAGTCGGGGCTCCTTGTGGACTGAGCGCGAGGCCTTGAGCCCCGACTGGTTGTACTCTTGCTTCTTCTATATTAGCTATATCCTTGCATGTGGACTGGCCTTGTGGCCCCTTGCTTGTTCTCAGATGTGTGGTGATCTTGAGATCCACCCCGAGATTGGTTGTGTTTTTGTGAAATGGTCCTGTGACCCTTGCTGTGTGTTGCTTTCCACAGGACTACCGTCACCTAGACAATGGGGGTGTGTCAAGCTATATTTGTTATAGCTTATTTTTGTTAGTCTAGGTGTACTTCATGTTTTCCTAGGGTTAGGGTTACGCTTCCTATATCTTGCTTGTTTCTCATTTTCCTTAGCCAATTCATTCACCAGTTGATACTCTGACATTCCCCTCATCTCTGTGCCATGCTGCTCACCCCTGAGGGAGTCCCCGACGCCCTTGACATACCGACTCCTCGCACTTACGCTGAGGCAGTGTCAGGGCCTTGGGCCTCTCCGTGGAGAGCTGCCATGGACGCAGAGATGGCCTCCTATAGATCCACAAGCACGTACGTTGACGAGGTTTCCCTTTCGGGGGCGAACGTAGTCGATGACATGTGGATCTTCAAGGTGAAGCGGCCACCGGGATCTCCTCCGGTCTTCAAGGCGTGTTATGTGGCTAGAGGTTTCAATCAGCGCGAGGGAGTTGACTTCTTTCAGAACTTCACACCTACCCCGAAGATGACCACTCTTCGGGTGTTACTTCACGTGGTAGCATAGAGAGACTATGAGTTACATTCTCTCAACTTCTCCACTGCCTTCCTTTAGGGTAGCCTACATGAGGAGGTCTGGCTGCGTCGTCCCTCTGCCTTTATTGGCACTTTCCCTCCTGGGACCCAGTGGAGGCTCAGACGTCCGGTCTACGGTCTCTGTCAAGCGCCTCGTGAGTGGCACGACACTCTTCGCTCTACCATGTCTGACCTCGGTTTCCAGCTGTCTTCTGCCGACCCGTCGCTGTTTGTTCGTCGTGGCTCCACACCTTTCTTTGTACTGGTCTACGTCAACGACCTGGTCTTCGCCACTGCTGACTGTTATAGTCACAATAGGCTTGAATGTGCCTAAAACGAAAGATAGAGAGCACAGACGGATTTCTGCACAGCGGCTTCAAACGTTGATAGCGTTCTGCTCACAGCTGCAAATGACTTGATTCAAATTGGATCTGGAGCGTCTTCACGTCGTCTACAATTAGCAATTTAGATTGCACGATTTGATAAAGAATTGACGACACAGCGTCGGTTTGAACGAATGGTACTATGGCAGCCACTATAGTCTTAAAACACAAGATAGGAAGAGTTACGAGTTGGGAATGACTCCCAGCTCCTACAAACCCCAAGAGCCGAGGTACAGTGATGTGGAACAGTGCCACACTGTCCCCAACCACGAAGGGTCTCGAAACTACCCTTCACTAGGGCCTACACCAAGTGAAATGTTACACTACACAAAGTAATGTAACTATCTTCAATATCTTGAGGTGTACCCTTTTGGCAAGCTTCGAAATCACTTGAGGCTTGACACCAAGGCTCGGGCTCTTCATCACAAACTCATCCTTGAGTTCTTGATGGGTCTGCTGCACACACCTGCGACACGCCGAACGTTCGACACAGGACAAAATAGAAACCGCGCACGACAAAATAGAAACCGCGCGCGAGACACAAACGACCGCGTAACACGCGTCTAGCGATAACTCGCTATTGACTCGACACACACACTCGACATCATGACTCAACATTCACACACAGTTATAAGCATGAAATATATATTATCCCATGCCCTCATACCATTCCATACACACACACATTCACGCACACGGACAACAAGCCGAGTGCAAACCGTAGGGTTGCACCAACATTACTCACCCAGCTAGGCCTTGTTTCTACATGCCCTCGCTTGCGTAGAGATGCTTTGCATTATACTCTTGCATCTCTTTATCTTTGGACTCCCCAAACCAGTCGGGGCTCCTTGTGGACTGAGCGCAAGGCCTTGAGCCCCGACTGGTTGTACTCTTGCTTCTTCTATATTTGCTATATCCTTGCATGTGGACTGGCCTTGTGGCCCCTTGCTTGTTCTCAGATGTGTGGTGATCTTGAGATCCACCCCGAGATTGGTTGTGTTTTTGTGAAATGGTCCTGTGACCCTTGCTGTGTGTTGCTTTCCACAGGACTACCGTCACCTAGACAATGGGGGTGTGTCAAGCTATATTTGTTATAGCTTATTTTTGTTAGTCTAGGTGTACTTCATGTTTTCCTAGGGTTAGGGTTACGCTTCCTATATCTTGCTTGTTTCTCATTTTCCTTAGCCAATTCATTCACCAGTTGATACTCTGACATTCGCCTCATCTCTGTGCCATGCTGCTCACCCCTGAGGGAGTCCCCGACGCCCTTGACATACCGACTCCTCGCACTTACGCTGAGGCAGTGTCAGGGCCTTGGGCCTCTCCGTGGAGAGCTGCCATGGACGCAGAGATGGCCTCCTATAGATCCACAAGCACGTACGTTGACGAGGTTTCCCTTTCGGGGGCGAACGTAGTCGATGACATGTGGATCTTCAAGGTGAAGCGGCCACCGGGATCTCCTCCGGTCTTCAAGGCGTGTTATGTGGCTAGAGGTTTCAATCAGCGCGAGGGAGTTGACTTCTTTCAGAACTTCACACCTACCCCGAAGATGACCACTCTTCGGGTGTTACTTCACGTGGTAGCATAGAGAGACTATGAGTTACATTCTCTCAACTTCTCCACTGCCTTCCTTTAGGGTAGCCTACATGAGGAGGTCTGGCTGCGTCGTCCCTCTGCCTTTATTGGCACTTTCCCTCCTGGGACCCAGTGGAGGCTCAGACGTCCGGTCTACGGTCTCTGTCAAGCGCCTCGTGAGTGGCACGACACTCTTCGCTCTACCATGTCTGACCTCGGTTTCCAGCTGTCTTCTGCCGACCCGTCGCTGTTTGTTCGTCGCGGCTCCACACCTTTCTTTGTACTGGTCTACGTCAACGACCTGGTCTTCGCCACTGCTGACACGGTTGCTTTGGCGGACGTGAAGTCCGAACTACAGAGGAGACACACGTGCACTGAACTTGGTGAGCTGCGCCATTACCTTGGCCTGCAGATCACCAGGGACAGAGCAGCTTGCACCATCACTCTGACCCAGTCACACATGGTGCAGCAGGTCCTTCAGCGGTTCGGGTTTCAGTTCTCCACTGCACAGCCTACTCCTCTTGCTTTTGAACACAGACTCACTAGACCCTTCCCTGACGAGCCGTTTGAGCCTAGTGGTCCTTACCCTAAGGTTGTGGGCTGCCTCATGTACCTGATGACATGTACTCGCCCGGACCTCGCCTTCCCTCCCAGCATCCTTGCCCGCTTTGTTGCACCACGGAGACACCGTCCTGTTCACTGGACAGCTGCTGTGAGGGTGGCGAAGTACCTAGCGACGACATCAGGCGTGGGGCTGGTGCTTGGAGGAAGACAGCCTGTCGTGCTCAGTAGCCACTGTGACTCTTCTTACGCCGACGACGTCGAGACTCACAGGTCCACACAGGGGTACTGTTTCAGTCTAGGCTCTGGAGCTGTGTCGTGCAGGTCTACTCGTTCCTCCACTGTCTCGACCTCTACTTCTGAGGCTGAGATTTATGCTGGAGCTATGGCTGCACAGGAGCTGCGTTGGCTGACCTTCTTGTTCACTGACCTTGGTGAGCAGCCGAGCTCTGCACCGACCTTGTTCACAGACAACAAGGCGATGATTCTCCTTTATCGAGAGCCTCAACTGGAGAGCAGAGCGAAGCACATCAGCATCAGGTACTTTCTTCTTCGAGAGTTGCGGAGGCGTGGACAGGCTCGTTTGGACTTCGTGGTCTCCGAGGCCAACACTGCAGACATCTTCACCAAGGCCCTTCCGCCTTGTGACCACCACATGTTTTGTATGCAGTTAGGTCTCGTTGACACAGGTTCTCGTCGTGTGTAGACTTGTGTTGTCTGCTTGCTTTGTTTGTACTCTTTACACATACCTCTGTGAACTCTTGAACTGGCCTTGTGGCCTCTTGTTTGTGCTTGGACTATGTGGTGACGTTGTGATCCACCCTGAGCTTTGTCTCTTCGTGACTGGTCTTGTGACCGTACAGTTTGGTTGTTGTATGACACCCCTCACTTAGGCTATGGGGGTGTGACAAATGTTGTAGCATGTAGTGAGGCATGTCATGTGGGGTACAGCTGTTAGGGTTAGGTATATGTACCCCAAGTCACAGTAATACACACATCATTCCGTTTCTGACACTAGGTTGGGTTACTCTATAGAGGGTATAGTTTTGATACTTATGTACCATCAGTCACGACCTCCTCTCAAGGGGAAGCGGCCAGCACAACGGGAAAATAGCTCCTATGAGGGGCAGGGGGTGCAGGTGGCACAGATGGGAGTGGTGGCTCAGGTGGCACACGGCTATACCTGTTAAAGTATAAAACAGCGGATTGTATTGACTAGAATTTGTTAGGATACAAGTACTGTATGCAACCCTAACAGGGTTGTTGTGAGAGTACGCCGACGTTCGACATATTTATCATTTCCATATTTTTACTCCATCTTATTCTCCTCATTTTCCTCTTTCATTTGCACTTTATTTCACCTCAATCAGACTACTATTCTATTTTCTAGAGCTTTCCGATTATTTCACTTATTTGGTATTTTCGGCACCGACATTTACATTATACGGCACCGACAGCACCGACAGTGGTGTACAAGGCGTAATCTCGCCATAATCCGAAGTGCCAATGGGGTTGCGTGCTTATGCGCACTTGTGATGGTCTATTCTAGAAGAGCGCGTTCCCGAAGGTTTGGATTATCTGTTGTTTCTATGTATTTCTGAGTATAAATACGCCTTGTACTCACCTTTAGGGCAACATTCTCGAGTGGAAATTCGATCCTGTGACACTTGGTAATCAGAGCCGTTTTCACTCGCGGAGTTTCAGCTAAGCAGCGCGCTCAAGAAATTCCTGCTTCGAAAAACCGCCGGGGGCGACGAATTCGGCGCCGACGCTGGTAAGCACCAGATTCCGCGTTTTTTGAAGAACTCCCCTCGCGCGCTTTTTGAACAGGATCGTGAGTTCGATTGTTGGCGAAAACGTTTGCGATACAGGGACGACAATTGCGAATTGTCGGGACCTATATCGAGCGGTGCAGAAGTAGCGAGACCGACGCGCATCATGGCGAAAATTGCGACAGAAGCAGAATCGATCGTGACTTCGCAGCAGTCGCGACATTTTCCCAAGGCCCAAGAAATTCGAGCCCCCAACACCTTTGATGGGGAAATCGACGCTAGGCGCTGGCTTTTGGCGATCGAATTTTATTTCGCCGCCATTGGATGGACAGCACCAGCACTCGAAAGAAACAGAACTAATTTTGCAGCAACACTACTGCGCGGACCAGCTATTGAATGGATAAGCGGAAGCGGTTTATTAAACCAAGGTGAAGCGACGTGGCAGCAGTTCCGAGAACGATTACTACAACTTTTTGAGCCGATTAATGCAGCGTTTATCGCCCGCGACAAAATACATCGTCATCGACAAATCGGGGAGCGTCGCGAACTACACGCAACAAATGGAGGAGTTGTTCAACCGCATCCCCGACGTCACGGAAGGCGAAAAAATTAGAGCATTTATCGCGGGGCTGAAAAAAGAAACACGACAACATGTTGCGGCCGCAAATTGGAGCAGCTACAACGACGTCGTTTCGGCAGCGGAATGTTTCGACGTAACCACGATCGGAACACGACGACTTCATGGACGAGCTAGACGACATGGAGGACGCTTGGCTAACCCCACGTACGCCGACCCGATGGAACTCGATCGAATCGACGCGAAGGCAAGACCAAAGAAGAACAAAATCGAAGTGTTCTTTCTGCGGCAAGCCCGGACATCGACTCATCGATTGTGACGAAATGAAAACTGCACGTTCAGCGCTTAGGGACCGCAGCAGTGGAGCAGATTTAATGCGAATATTGGAGGATCGTGGTGTCAAACTTATATGCTATAGTCTTTGTAGGCTGTAGTGGGGTAGACAATATGGGGTACAACACTTCTAGGTTTTCCTACTTGTACCCACCTGTTTCCTAATTCATCCATTCCTCATTTCTTCACATGGTATAGAGCAGGTTCCCTAGTGGGAACGCTTCCTTGGGCCCACCACCACTGAAAATTTTTTTTTTCTGACCGGAGCGCCAGTCGCTCCTGCCCGAGGCGCGCCTTGTGGGCCGCCTCTCTGTTGAGCTCTCTTAGAGGCTCCCCTCACGGCCCCTCGTGCCGCCCCTAGCGGCCCCGTCGCCGCCCTTCCAGGCCCCTCGCGGCCCCTAGCGGCCCCGTCGCCGCCCCTACGCGGCCCCGTCGCCGCCCCTACGCGGCCCTGTCGCCGCCCCTACGCGGCCCCGTCGCCGCCCCTAGCGGCCCCGTCGCCGCCCCTACGCGGCCTCGTCGCCGCCCCTAGCGGCCCCGTCGCCGCCCCTAGCGGCCTCGTCGCCGCCTCCCTCCCTACGCGGCCCCGTCGCCGCCCCTAGCGGCCCCGTCGCCGCCCCTACTCGGCCTCGTCGCCGCCCCCAGCGGCCCCGTCGCCGCCCCTACGCGGCCTCGTCGCCGCCCCTAGCGGCCCCGTCGCCGCCTCCCTCCCTACGCGGCCCCGTCGCCGCCCCTAGCGGCCCCGTCGCCGCCCCTACACGGCCCCGTCGCCGCCCCTAGCGGCCCCGTAGCCGCCCCTCCGCGGCCTCGTCGCCGCCCCTAGCGGCCCCGTCGCCGCCTCCCTCCCTACGCGGCCTAGTAGCCGCCCCTAGCGGCCCCGTCGCTGCTCCCCTCCCTACGCGGCCCCGACGCCGCCTCTCCCGGCCCCTTCAACGCCGAGCCGCCCAGCAGCTAAGCCGCCCAACCGCCCAGCAGCCGAGCCGCCGAGCCGCCCAGCAACCGAGCCGCCGAGGCGCCCGACAACCGAGCCGCCCAGCAGCCGAGCCGCCGAGCCGCCCAGCATCCGAGCCGCCGAGCCGCCTGACAGCCGAGCCACCCAGCAGCCGAGCCGCCGAGCCGCCCGCCAGCCGAGCTGCCCAGCAGCTGAGCCGCCGAGCCGCCCTGCTGTCGGGCCGCTACTGTTCCTACCGGCGCGCCCCGGCCCTACTTCCTCGGACTGGTGAGATCACTCTCTGTTAGGCCACTGCAGTCATGGCTACCCCCAGTGCCCTTACCTTTGATGCTGAGGGTCGTGCTGTTGACTTTGAGGTCTGGGTCGATGACCTTCAGCTGTTCCTACAGTGCGATAGGGCAGACGGACTCTCCCTGTTCGATCTCACCTCTGGTGCCTCTCCTGCCCCGCCTGCTACTGCTGACAGCACGGTTCGCTCACAGTGGGCCACACGCGATGCTGCTGCCCGTCTTGCTGTGCGTCGCCACTTACCGACCACTGAGCGTGCGCACTTTAGTCAGTACAAGAGTGCTCAGACCTTGTACGACGCTGTAGTTGCGCGCTACTCTTCCCCTGCCACTGCTGCGCTTAGCCGCCTCATGCTGCCGTACCTGTTCCCTGACCTTGCTGCCTTTCCCACAGTCCCTGACCTCATTACGCACCTTCGCACTAGTGACACTCGCTACCGCGCTGCGCTTCCTGCTAAGTTCTGTGCCAAGAACCCCCCCCCCCATTTACATCACCCTCTACTACATAGTCACCCGGCTCCCTGACTCCCTTCGCTTAGTCAGGGACCACTTCCTCTCAGTTTGCCCCACCACACTCACCGTTGACCTCCTCGAGGAGCGCCTCCTAGCAGCAGAGAAGAGCATAGTCGCTGTAGGAGCCTCTCGTGGTGACCCTCACACCCCCGTCTTTGAGGGGTGTTCCCCCTCCCCCCTCTTGCCCTCTGTTGCCTCTGCTGCTGTGGCCGACCTCGGTGGTTTCGAGTCGGTCGGCGCTGCGTCTGCCCCTAGATGGAGACGCCGCACCGGCAAGGGCAAGGGGGGCAAGGGCGCTGGTGGGGCTGGCGGGGGCGGTGGAGGTGGTGGTGGAGGCAGTGGAGGGGGTGGGGGTGGTGGTGGGAGTGGTGGCGGGGGTGGAGGTGTCGGCAGCAGCAGTGGAGGCGGAGGAGGCGGCGGCGGTGGCGGAGGAAGCGGAGGCGGCGGAGGTGGCGGAGGCGGCGGAGGTGGCGGAGGCGGCGGAGGCGGTGGAGCTGGTCGCGGCTTTGCGCAGAGGAGTGGCTCCGGTGGTGGTCAGCGCCAGCAGCAGCAGCGCAGTCGTGAGACCCCGTCCCCCCAGCAGCTTCGTGAGTGGTACGCTGGGCGTCAGCGAGGTGGGGGTACTGGTCCCTGCACCTACGTCCTCCGTACCGGCGACCGCGCTGGTGAGCAGTGCGGGGGCCCGCACTCCACCCAGCGCTGCTTCGGCCGCCTGACGGACGCGTGGCGTCACCAGTTCCCTGACGCCACTGAGATCCCTCGCTGGGGAGAGCTGTCTCGGGCGGGGGTTGCTATCTTTGATCTTGATTATGATGCTATTCTTGCTGCCATGTATGCTGTGTCTACTAGTGATGAGGGTGACTGTTACCTGTCTCTTCCGCCTGACCCGGTCATTGCGGCTGCTGCTCTAGGTGCTGGTGAGACTGCTGCTCTAGGTGCTAGCGCGTCTGCTGCTCCAGGTGCTGGTGAGTCTGCTCTCTCAGGTACCACGTCGGCTCAGGCCTTCCACACCTTCACCCTTGACTCGGGTGCTTCCTGCTCCTTCTTTCGAGACCGCACCACGCTTACGCCGCTTAGTCGGCCGGTTGCGGTCTCCCTGGCGGACCCCTCTGGGGGTCCTGTCCTTGCTAGCTTCTCCACTGTCTTACCGTGCCCGGCAGCCCCCTCTGGCACCCTGTCAGGTCTCTACCTCCCCTCGTTCTCTACGAACTTGGTGAGTGGAGCTGATCTACAGGATAAGGGGGTTGACCAGTTCACTCCTGCGAGTCAGCGGGTGACCCACTGCACGTGTGCTCGGACGGGCCGACACTTGGCCACGTTTACCCGTCGGCCGGGGTCGAGCCTGTACACACTGACTACTGAGTCTCCTCCGGTTACTGAGTCTGGTCAGGTAGCTGCGTCGAGTCAGGTGTTTGCTGCAGCGTCCAGGTCTGGTCCTGAGTCCGCGCCCTGCTCGTGTCGTCTCCTGTCCCACCAGACTCTCCTATGGCACCACCGCCTTGGTCACCCCTCCCTGCCTCGTCTCCGAGGCATGGCCTCCCGTGTCCTTGTCTTTGGTCTCCCCCGGTCCCTACCTCCCCTACCTCAGGGGCCTGCTCCTACCTGCGTCCCCTGCGTCGAGGGGCGACAGCGCGCCGCCCCTCACTCCTCCGAGTTTCCTCCGACAGAGGCTCCACTGCAGACTCTTCACATGGACGTGTGGGGCCCCGCCCGCGTCCGTGGTCAGGGTCACGAGCGTTACTTCCTGTTGGTGGTTGACGACTACTCGCGTTACACCACTGTCTTCCCCTTGCGCAGCAAGGGTGACGTCACTGAGGTGTTGATCGACTGGATCCGCGCAGCTCGTCTCCAGCTCAGAGAGAGTTTCGGCTCGGACTTTCCTGTTCTGCGTCTGCACTCTGACAGAGGCGGGGAGTTTTCCTCTGCCCGTCTGGGAGCCTTCTGTCATGCACAGGGCATCCGCCAGACCTTCACGCTTCCGGCCTCTCCACAGCAAAATGGGATTGCTGAGCGCCGCATTGGCATGGTCATGGACGTCGCTCGTACGTCCATGATCCATGCGGCTGCCCCCCATTTTCTGTGGCCGTTTGCGGTTCAGTACGCAGCGCATCAGCTCAACCTTCAGCCCCGGGTCTCCTTGCCAGAGAACTCCCCCACCTTGCGGTGGACCGGGAAGGTTGGCAATGCGTCTGCGTTTCGGGTCTGGGGATCTCGGGCGTTTGTCCGCGACTTGTCTGCGGACAAGCTGTCCCCCCGTGCTGTTCCCTGCGTCTTCCTTGGCTTCCCCCCTGACGCACCTGGGTGGCAGTTTTACCACCCCACCTCGCGCCGTGTTCTGTCCTCCCAGGACGTCACCTTTGACGAGTCGGTGCCTTACTACCGTCTCTTCCCCTACCGCACTGCGCCCCTCCCCCCGCCGCCGCTCTTCCTTGCGCCAGGTCCCCCCCCGGTAGACCCCCTCCCCCCTCAGGGTCGTGCCCCGTCAGGTGTGTCCCAGGTAGACGCAGTCGAGCCTGTCGAGGTAGCTGTTGACTCTGGTACTGCTAGAGGTGCTGAGCCTGCGGGTGCCGGGTCTGGGGGTGCCGGGTCTGGGGGTGCTGAGTCCGGGGGTGCTGAGCCTGGGGGTGCTGAGTCTGGGGGTGCTGAGCCTGGGGGTGCGGAGCCTGGGGGTGCGGAGCCTGGGGGTGCTGAGCCTGGGGGTGCGGAGCCTGGGGGTGCTCGGTCTGCTCGTGTGGCCTCTCGCGGTGCTTCGTCGAGGCGGGAGCTACTCTCTCCGCAGGAGCTGCGCGAGTGGTTTGCCCGGCGCTGGAGCCGTGCTGCTGGAGCTGGAGGTACTACTGTTGCTGCTGGTCCCGGAGGCGCTCGTACTGGCGGTACTGGAGCTGCTGGGACTACAGGTGCTGCTGGGGCTACTGAAGTTGGTCCTGCTAGAGGTACTGCTGGAGCTGCTGGTCCTGCTGGAGTTGGTGCTGCTGGGGCTGCTAGAGCTGCTGGAGCTGGAGCTACTGGGGGTGCTGGCGCTGGTGGTTCTGCTGGCGCTGGTGCGTCTGAGGGTGCTGGAGTTGGTGCTGTTGGAGCTGGAGGTGCTGCTGGCGCTGGAGCTGCCGCTGGGGGTACTGTTGCTGTCCCTGCTGGTTCTGGAGGCGCTGCGCGGCCGAGGCCGTACTTCGTTCCGCTCCTTGAGCAGGTTCTTGGTCTCCCGCCCTCTACTGGTCCTGCTCCTCCCTTAGAGTGTCCACAGCCTGTCCAGTCGCAGTCACAGTTACAGCCCGCCTCTCTCCTACCTGCTCCCTCTCCTTACACTGGTCCTACTGGAGGTCTGGCTGAGCGTCTCGTCCTGCGTCGCCTGTTCGTGCTGCTCGCACTCGTGGTCGCGCTCCGCGTCCGCGTCCTCCTGCGGTCCCAGGCACACACCAGATGGCACTGCGTCCTTCCACTGCTCCTCTGCGTGTCCCGTTGCCGTCTCCTCCAGAGTCCTCTCTTCCTGTTCTTGCTGACCCGGCGTCTGACTCTCTTCGTGCTGCCAGTCCTACTGTCACGCGTCTCCTGACTACTGTTGTCACTGACCCTTCCTTTGAGTCCACTGCTGCGTCGGCCCTAGTTGCTGAGCTTGTCGACTTTGCTGCTCGCTGCCGTCTAGACTACGCTGCCTGTCTTGTTGCTGAGTCTGCGTCTGTCTGTCCTCCGTCCGTCGGGGGTGAGTGTGCTCTTAGCACGGACGTCCTTGAGGACCGACAGGAGGAGTTCCAGTGTTTTGCTGCTGCTTTACCTCATCTCGTGTCCACGCTGCTTGCCCCTGAGGGAGACCCGGATGCACCAGACATCCGGACTCGTCGATCGTACGCTGAGGCGATCGAGGGTCCCTACTCCTCTAAGTGGCAGACAGCCATGGACGTAGAGATGGCTTCCTGGAAGTCCACAGGCACCTACGTCGACGAGGTTCCCCCACCTGGGGCGAACATCGTCAGTGGCATGTGGATTTTCAGGGTGAAGCGGCCGCCGGGTTCTCCGCCTGTCTTCAAGGCGCGTTACGTGGCTCGAGGCTTCAGTCAGCGACAGGGAGTTGACTACTTTCAGACCTTCTCCCCGACCCCGAAGATGACCACTATTCGGGTGCTGCTACACATAGCCGCTCAGCGCGACTACGAGCTTCACTCTCTTGACTTCAGCACTGCTTTCCTACAGGGTAGCCTTCACGAGGAGATCTGGCTGCGCCGCCCACCTGGCTTCACTGGGTCGTTTCCTCCTGGTACCCAGTGGAGCCTCCGGCGGCCAGTCTACGGTCTCCCCAGGCGCCCCGTGAGTGGCACGACACACTGAGGACTACTCTTGCGGCTCTTGGGTTTGCTCCTTCTACAGCCGACCCGTCGCTGTTTCTGTGCACCGACACCTCTCTGCCGCCGTTCTACATCCTCGTGTACGTCGATGACTTGGTCTTTGCCACAGCTGACACTGCTGGACTCGCCCACGTGAAGTCCGAGCTGCAGAAGAGACACACGTGCACAGACCTGGGTGAACTGCGCAGCTACCTTGGCTTGCAGATCTCCCGGGACAGAGCACAGCGCACCATTACCCTGACTCAGTCACACATGGTGCAGCAGGTCCTTCAGCGCTTCGACTTCACGTACTCCTCGCCTCAGGCCACTCCTCTGTCTACTCGCCACTCGCTCTCAGCTCTGCCTTCGGATGAGTCCGTAGAGTCGAGTGGCCCGTACCCAGAGCTTGTTGGCTGCCTCATGTACCTGATGACCTGCACACGACCTGACCTTGCATACCCTCTTAGCATCTTGGCACGCTATGTTGCTCCTGGGAGACACCGACCAGAGCACATGGCTGCAGCGAAGAGGGTGTTGCGCTACTTGTGCAGGGCGTCGGGCATGGGGCTAGTGCTTGGAGGGCGACGTCGAGTGGTCCTCACAGGTCACGCAGACGCTTCTTGGGCTGACGACCAGGCTACGCAGCGGTCGTCACAGGGTTACACCTTCAGCCTTGGCTCCGGTTCTGTTTCGTGGCGGTCTACCCGCTCGTCCTCTGTTCTCGGCTCCAGCTGTGAGGCTGAGATCTACGCGGGGGCCATGGCTGCACAGGAGCTACGCTGGCTCACCTACCTGCTGACTGACCTAGGAGAGCCGCCTCGTTCTCCTCCAGTTCTGTACGTAGACAACAAGGCCATGCTGGCCTTGTGTCGGGAGCACAGACTGGAGCACAGAACGAAGCACATTGCTCTTCGCTACTTCCTTGCTCGTGAGCTGCAGCAGCGTGGTCAGCTGCGCCTTACTTACGTGGCCTCTGAGGCCAACACTGCTGATATCTTTACCAAGGCACTTCCGCCTGGTGATCATCAGCGCTTCTGTACGATGCTAGGTCTTGTGCCTACTTGGCCTCACTTGCTCACTTCTTGACCTTGCTTGTACTGTGATCTTTCTATACCTGCACTTGCCTGTTTACCTTTATATATGATCTTGCATGTGAACTGGCCTTTTGGCCTTGCTCTTGTGCTCGGATTGTGTGGTGACATTGTGATCCACCCTGAGCTTGCTTTGCTTTGCTTGACTGGTCTTGTGACCTCTTGTTCTCCCCCACTTTGCCTATGGGGGTGTGTCAAACTTATATGCTATAGTCTTTGTAGGCTGTAGTGGGGTAGACAATATGGGGTACAACACTTCTAGGTTTTCCTACTTGTACCCACCTGTTTCCTAATTCATCCATTCCTCATTTCTTCACACGTGGAGCGAATTTTTCAAACCACGAACGGACTCTACCAGGGAAAATCGCCGAGGAAAATAAAATCTCCGCGACACAAGACCCTGCTGGACCCGAACAACTCCAAAAATGCCCTGTAAAAAGTAAGCACCCCTTCAAAATATCATACAAGGATGCTTTACTTGGAAAAAAATCCCTTGGGTCTACGGCCTTTGTGAAATCACGAGAGAGGCTCCATAAGAAAAAGAATGTACCGGTACGACAACTACAGCAGCTGCGCATGGGGAACCAACAACGGAGCGTGGAAGATCGACCTTCCAACGACGACATCGTCCTCTCTCTGAAAAACCAGCCCACGTCGACCAACCGGTCCCCACGGAAGAAGTCGGTGGCGCTGAAGCGGCTCAAGAGGGAGCTGGAGGTCAACATGAAGCTGCGACGACCTCAAACCTCCTCTACAGATGCATCTGCAACATCTGAAACATCTACGGTATCTACCCCATCTGTGAATTCTACTACGAGCTCGAGAATCACGTCGTCGACGACAAAAAAAAATCATGGCAATAGGGAACGGCAAGACCGGCCATCTGCAACCCCAGGAGAAAACACAGAGCTATGGGAAATGCCCTATGATCCAATCAACGAGACGATCAACGGGTACAACGAGCAACGCCAACCACTTTTGCTCGAGGTGATCTGCAATGGACGACGCCTCCAAGCACTCGTGGACAGCGGAGCATCCCATTCAGTATGCCACAAAGCAACCCTCGAACGCATCAATGAGAAGTACACGCCTTCAAACTTCACAGCTTCGATGGTTGACGGAAGCAAATTACAAGTCTACGGCGAAGCAGCATTACACCTGCAGATGGGTCCTCTTCGCTGGAAACCGACCCTACCCGTCACCAACATCAAAGGGCTAGACTTGATTCTTGGGAGAGATTTTCTGAAGAAGTTCAACCCCGAGATCAACTGGGTCACCCGCACGGCGAGTATTTACAATCAAGACAGAAGAGTTCCTCTTCCGAATTGGAGCAACACAAGAGATATTACGGAGGAGACTCTCGCACGCTTCAAGAAGGACGTGAAGCAAACCATGGCAGGGTTTGTTGCACTGGTTACCAACGAGGACGAAGGAGAGAGAAAAACGCTCGAGCTTCCACCAGCAATCCAGAGACTTATAGAAGAGTTCGAAGACGTTCTCCCTGACGACCTTCCAGACCAGTTGCCGCCATACCGAACCCACCAGCACGAGATCATCGAAGAACCTGGTTCAAAACCGACCTTCCGAGCACCATATCGACTCAGCCCTACCGAGTTGGCCGACATGAAGAAGCAGATCGAGTACCTTCTGGACAAAAGACTCATTCGACCATCAACATCACCATACGGTGCACCAGTGCTTTTCACACCAAAACCTGATGGAAGCTTACGCATATGCATCGACTACCGAGCCCTCAACAAGCAGACGATCAAGAACAAGTATCCGATTCCACGGATCGACGATCTACTTGACCAGCTTCGTGGAGCCACAGTATTCTCAAAACTCGATTTGAGATCGGGATATTGGCAGATCCGGATGGCGGATAACTCCATCCATAAGACAGCGTTTCGGACACGATACGGATCCTACGAGTACCTCGTCATGCCGTTCGGACTCACCAACGCACCCGCTACATTCCAGGCCGAAATGAACCATATTCTTAGGCCTCTACTCGACGAATGCGTGGTGGTGTACCTGGACAACATCCTGATCTACTCGAGGGACATGAAGCAGCACATCGAACACCTACGACGTGTCTTCGAGATACTTCGACGGGATAAGTTCTACGTTAAGCTATCCAAGAGCGAGTTTGCCTCGAAGAAAGTTCAGTTCCTTGGACACATGGTGAGCGCTCAAGGAGTCCATGTCGACCCAAAGAAGATCGAAGCCGTACGTACGTGGAAGACACCGGAGAACGTGAAGGAACTTCAGCAATTCCTTGGCTTTGCGAACTACTATAATCGGTTCGTGCCACAGTATGCAAAGATTGCAACACCTCTCACCAATCTACTGAAGAAGAATACACCGTTCAAGTGGGAGGATGTGCACCAGCAAGCCATGGAGCAGTTGAAGACCGCACTCACGACCGCACCCGTCCTGATCCTGCCAGATCCAGAAAAAGACTACGTCATCGAAGCTGACGCTAGCGACCAAGCAGTTGGAGCAGTCTTGATGCAAGACCAAGGGAAAGGACTACAACCAATCGCTTACCTCAGCAAAAAATTGCACGGGGCAGAACTCAACTACCCGATTCATGACAAAGAGGCCTTAGCGATCATCACGGCATTCAAGACATGGCGATGCTACCTCGAAGGGAGAAAGACCACGGTCTACACTGACCATTGCAGCCTAAAGTACCTGAAAACGCAGCCGACCCTCTCCAGACGACAAGTCAGGTGGATTGACTTCCTCGAGACGCACTTCGACTACGACATCGTGTACAAGCCGGGACACAAGAATAAGGCAGACGCACTGAGCCGGCCTGGACACATTGCCGCCATACAGATTGAGGGGATGAATCCGCTACTCAAGGGACTCTTCACGCACGGGTATACCATCGACCCCGAGATTCCCTTAGCAGAGAAAAATAAATTGTTGCAGTGGGACCACGACTTCGCACTACGCAAAGGATCAACAAAGATATGGGTACCCAACTACCCGCCTCTTCGGCAGTTGCTTCTCGAAGAATTCCATGACGTGCTCTACGCTGGACACTTCGGGAGTAACAAGACTCTTGCCGGGATTGCGAAAATCTACTACTGGCCTCACATGGCAAACGACGTGCAAAAGTTTGTCACTTCGTGCGACACGTGCCAGCGGATGAAAAGCAGTAAGCAGAAGAAAGCAAGACTTCTTCAGCCTTTACCCGTTCCAGAACAGCCTTGGCAAGTGGTCAGCTTGGATTTCATCACCGGTTTACCACCTACCAACGCAGGGCATGACGCCATCCTGGTCGTCATCGACAAATTCTCAAAGATGGGACACTTCATTCCGACACATACAAGCGCACGCACGGAGGAAACGGCACAGCTATTCCTCAAACACATCATCTCACAGCACGAGATCCCAACAACCCTCATATCCGACAGGGACCCCAAGTTTACTAGCAAGTTCTGGAAAGAGCTCATGTCGCTCATGGGGACACGCCTAGCAATGTCATCTGCATATCATCCCCAGACCGATGGGCAGACAGAGCGCTTGAACCAAATTGTGGAACAACTCTTGCGCGCAGCGTGCAAGGACGACATTAACAAGTGGGACTTGCACTTGCCGGTGTTGGAGTTCGCCTACAATAATGCGAAGCATGCCGCAACAGGAGAGACCCCATTTTTCCTCTGTTACGGACGACATCCACTAACTCCACAACAGCCGACAGTACCTGCAACTGTCCAACCCGCGCACGACTTCGTTACCACAATGCAACAGCTTTGGGATCGGACACACAAGCGTCTACAGGACATACAGTCTTCACAGAAACGCTTGGCCGATCGCCATCGACGTGATCATACCATTGCGGTTGGTGACCATGTGCTTCTCGACACATGCAACCTCAACCTCGGTCACCTTCCATCCAAGTTACGACCTCGCTTCTGCGGACCTTTCCTCGTAGAAGAGCAGGTCACTCCAGTCACATTCCGCTTGCGCCTACCAGCTTCTTAGAAGATTCATAACGCCTTCCGCGTGCAGCTTCTTAAACCCTATCAAGATCCAAATAAGCTGTACACGGGACGCCAACCTCCGCCGCCGCCTCCAGTCCTCGTGAATGATGAACTTGAGTACGAGGTTGAATCTGTGCTTCCACATCGTTGTCGTCGGCATGGCGCCCTGGAGTTTCTCGTACGCTGGAAAGGCTATGATCCTTCTGAGGACAGCTGGGTCTCTGAAGAAGACATGAGTAACGCCCGACGTTCTCTCCGCGACTATCTTGTCAAGCAGGGTGTTACATCTACCACCCAGCTTTGAGGGGGGGAAGTGTGAGAGTACGCCGACGTTCGACATATTTATCATTTCCATATTTTTACTCCATCTTATTTTCCTTATTTTCCTCTTTCATTTGCACTTTATTTCACCTCAATCGGACTACTATTCTATTTTCTAGAGCTTTCCGATTATTTCACTTATTTGGTATTTTTGGCACCGACATTTACATTATACGGCACCGACAGCACCGACAGTGCTGTACAAGGCGTAATCTCGCCATAATCCGAAGTGCCAATGGGGTTGCGTGCTTATGCGCACTTGTGATTATCTATTCTAGAAGAGCGCGTTCCCGAAGGTTCGGATTATCTGTTGTTTCTATGTATTTCTGAGTATAAATACGCCTTGTACTCACCTTTAGGGCAACATTCTCGAGTGGAAATTCGATCCTGTGACAGTTGTACTCTCTACGGAGTACCCCACTATAGGCTCGAACAAAAATATAACATTTGACACACCCCCATAGGCTAAGTGGCGGACAGCAAGAAGTAGCCAGCAACGCAAAGATGTCACAAGACCAGTCAAGAAGGGAAGCAGAACAAAGGTCAAGGTGGATCTTAAGATCACCACACAATCCGAGCACAAGCAAGTGGCCACAAGGCTAGTGTTATAATAGCAATAGCAGTACAATGATCACAACCTAGCAAGTGTAAACATGCAGGTATGAATATATACAACAGAGTACAGGAAGTGCAAGACAAGCTCAAGAGGTAAGCAAGTGAGGCAGAGTAGGCACAAGGCCAAGAGCAGTACAGAAACGTTGATGATCACCAGACCACGTAAGAAAGGCAAAGCTGACCACGCTGCTGCAACTCTCGCACGAGAAATTAACGAAGGGCAATATGCTTCGTCCTGTGCTCAAGTCTATCCTCCCGACACAAGGCAGTCATGGCCTTGTTGTCGACGTACAGAACCGGAGGAGAACGAGGCCGCTCACCCAAGTCGGTGAGCAAGTAGGCCAGCTAGCGTAACTCCTGCACAGCCATAGCCGCAGTGTTGATCTCGGCCTCACAGCTGGAGCTAAGCATAGAAGACGAGCGAGTTGACCTCCACAAGACAGTGCCAGTGCCGAGACTAACACTAGGAAGTCGCCTGGTCGTCGGCCCACGAAGCGTCTGAGTGCCCTGTGAGCACATCTGAGCCTTTTTTTTCAAGCACAAGCCCCATTACTAATGTACTGGCAAAATAGCGCAGCACCCTCGTAGCAGCCCGCTAGTGCTCGGGGCGGTGTCTCCCAGGCGCAACATAGCACGCCAGGATTCTGAGAGGGTACGCAAGGTCAGGCCGAGTGCAGGTCATCAGGTACATCAGGCAACCCACAAGCTCTGGATCCGGACCACTCGGCTCTACGGACTCGTCTGAAGGTGGAGCTGAGAGCAAGTGGCCAGTAGGCAGAGGAGTGGGTTGTGGCGAGGAGAACTGAAAGCGGAAGCGCCAAAGGACCTGCTGCACCATGTGTGACGGAGTCAGAGTGATGGTGCGTGCTGCTCTGTCTTGGGTGATCTGCAAGCCAAGATAGCTCCGCATATCACCTAGGCCAGTGCTCCCCGAAGACTAGAGTCTCCTGTTGTCACGGGCTCAGCTCCAACTCCAGCACCCCCAGAACCAGGACCTCGCACAGGTACGCTCTCTGCTCCAACTCCAGCACCTCTAGATCTAGCACCTCCAGGGTCCTCACCACGAAAACCGGCTTCCGCAGGGTCTGCTGTAGGCTGGGAGGATGACTACGGGGAAGGAGGCTGCACCTGAGGGGCTACCGAGGGGGGAGGGGTAGCGTGGGACACACCTGACGGGGCATGACCAGGGGGGGGAGGCTGTACCGGGGGAGCAGGAGGAGGAGCTGAAGTCAGGAAGAGAGGGGCAGGAGGAACCGGGAGACCTCGACAGGGGTACCTGACGTATTAGGGGATGGACTCGTCGAAACGGACGTCATGAGAGTCAAAGAACCGGTGAAGGGGAGGGTGTTAAAAGGTGTAGTCATACGAGTCCTCAGGGAAACCAAGGAACACGCAGGAAGTTGCGCGAGGCGAGATCTTGTCCGCGGTGGTGTCGCGAACAAGTGCCAAGCAACCCAGACACGAAAACGCAACGTAGCACCAGGGGACCCGGTCCAAAGACTGGTCGGTGAAACCTCTGGCCAAGAGACACGTGGCCAAAGGTTTAGCTGGTGAGCGGCGTACCGAACTGCGTAGGGCCACAGAAAATGGGGGGCATGGGTGTGAGTCATGGAGGTGCAGGCGATCTCCATGACCAAGCCTACGCGGCGCTCAGCAACCCCATTTTGCTGTGGGGACTCTGGAAGCGTCCAGGACTGACGGATGCCCTGCTCGCGACAGAATCTAGCGAGAATGCCAGAGCGAAACTCACCCCCACGGTCGGAGTGAAGACAGCTGACACGACGACCGCGAGTGTCCGCAGTGGTAAGCAACCATCGGATCAGCATAGAAGTCACGTCGGACTTCTTCGCCAGGGGGAACACTGTGGTGTAGCGGGAGTAGTCGTCAACGACCACGAGAAAGAAACTCTCTCGCTCAGGGCCACCGCGCGAGGCGGGGCCCCAGACGTCCAAGTGGAGAGTCTCGAAGGGCTCGGTGGCCGGACGAAGGGAGGAGTGAGGGGTGGCGCGCAGCCGACCCTCGACGCAGGGACCACAGGGTGGCGCAAGCGAAGGCGGCAACGACGGCAAGACACGCGGGAGGCCTAAGACAAGACGCTAACTAGACATAGCGCGCAGGCGAGAAATGGACGGGTGCCCCATCCGGTGGTGCCATAAAACAGTGGGGTGGGCAAGCAACCGGCAGGAGCACGACGCAGCAACTGGACCAGCACTGGAACCTGACCAGACACAGCTACCTGAGGAGACGTGGCAACCTGGAGAGACACGAGAACCTGATGGGGGACAGTGACAGGGGTCGGGGGCAGTAGCTGCTGCTGCTGCTGCTGGCGCTGCTGCTGCTGCTACTGCTGTCACTGCTGTTGGTGCTGCTGCTGGTGCTGCTGCTGCTTCTGCCCTCGGGGGCCAGTGTGAAGTGTGTAGAGACCAGAGCCTGGCTCAGCGGTAAAGGTGGCAAGAGGCGTGTACGTGTCCCCGTCGACACAAACCGCAGTCTCGCCAGAAGGCTCAATCCACACACCCACGTGCTAACTCACGAGCAGCCTCATGCCCACCAAGTTCCTCGAGAACAAGGGGACGTGGAAGCTGGTCAAAGAACCGGAGGGAACATCCAGGCACGGAAGCATAGTAGTGTAGCGAGCAGTGACTGGTCCCGAAGTGGGATCAGCCAGTCCTACAGAGACCAGCGTAGGAAGCGGGGTAAGTGTCGTGCGGTCGCGGAAGAAACAGTGGGAAGCTCCGGAGTCCAGAGTGAAAGACAGCGAAGCGTCCTCCGGAGCAGCTCCTGGACTAGTGTCTACACAAGTACCTGCACTAGCAACATGCACCTCAGCAAGACTAGCACCTAAGCTAACAACACTCGAGTAAACAGAGTCAGAAGCACTAGAGTCAACAACAGCATACATAGCATGAGGAGTTCCGAAGAGATCAACCAACTGAGAAGCCGACATGCCCCACAGAGCAGGCCGTATGTCTGAACAAGGGGAAGCCAGTCAGGGGCAGGGCCGTCAACGCCGTAGGCCAATCGAACCATGTCAGTAAGCTGAGCAAAGCACTGACCCGGTCGGTGGCTGCGGCCACAAGGCTGGCTGCGGCGGGCACCTATCAGAACGTGATAGGTGCAGGGAGGGTGGATGACACCGCGCTGCAACTGGCGCGGTCCTGACCCCTGCCCCGAAACCTGCTGCTGCTGTGGCTGCTGCGAGGGGAGGGGCTACTGCTGCTGTTGCTGTCGTTGAGTCAGGTACCACGCCGCTGCTCCACCCCCTGCGGCTGGCAGACCAGTAGGTGGCTGACGAACCCGGGCGTCACCTCCACCAGCTGCAGCAGGGGAGTCACCGGCCGCTGCACGAGGCGCTCCTCCAGCGCCTGCACTCCCGCCGCCGCCGCTCGCCATATCACCCCCACCGCCTCCGCCGCCTCCGCCACCTCCGCCCGCACCTTGACCGCCCCTCCTGCCACTCCTACCCCAAGACCGCGAAGAAGTCGTAACAGCAGCTGCGGTCACGTCAGTAGCGGCAGTGGCGAGGGAGGCAGTAAAGGTGGGCAGCTGAGGGACAGTGCACCCGTGGAATAGTGGAGGGGGCACAACACCAGAGGCAGAGGCTACCGAGCGGAGGTTGCTCTCGACTTCCTTGAGGGCCGACTCAAGGACCTCAATAGTGAGCTCGCTAGGGTGCTTCAGAAGAAGCGCGTCACGAACCGAAGCAAGGCGGCCAGGGAGGCTAGTGGTGATGAAATAGATAGTAATCGCCATGGGGGGAGGGAGCAGTGCAAGCTGTGCGTCAGTGCAAGCAGCGCGGTAGCTAGAATCAAGCGAGCGCAGATGAGTGATCAATTCAGCAGTGCGCTCAAACGAGGCGAGGTCAGGAAACAGGAACGGAAGGAACAGGCGACCAAGAGAGACAGTGGTGGGAGTAGCGTAGCGGGCCTTGATCGCAGTCAGGAACTCATTAGCCGTGCGAACCTGAGTGAAGTGGGTCTCCTCAGACTCAAGGAGGAGGCTGCTGAGGGCGATGCAGGCCGCAACGTCACGCGACTTCCACGATGTCACGTCAGCGCGCTCACGTGTATAACGGTCACTGTCTGCAGGTATGGGGTCAGCTGCTAAGGGTGCAGGGTCAGCTGGTTCAGGTAGGTCACCGGAAGCGTGTGCCCACAGAGTCTCGTGTGCCTGAACCGGCGCGCACGCAGGAGCCAGACCGAGAACTCGAGTGGCCTACCCTCAGCGTCAAAGCGCAGGACCCTAGGGGTCGCCATAGCGAAAGCGTAGAGGTGGATACTGCTGCTGCCGAAACCCTAAACGCCTAAAGGGCTTGCATTAGGCGTGACAGACAGTGCGACACGATGGGACGGACGCGACTGGCAGGGACGATCGCGGACGGGCAGGGCGCACGGGGCGCGACGGGCGGGCAGGGCGCAGCGGGGGCGCGACGGACGGGCAAGGCGCACGGGGCGCAACGGATGGGCAGGGCGCACGGGGCACGACGGGCGGGCAGGGCGCATGGGGCGCGACGGACGGGCAGGGCGCAGGGGGCGCGTGCGACGGGACGGGACGGGAAGCGCGACGCGGACGGGACGGGACGGACGGTGCGACGCGGCGGGACAGAAGGGGGGCGACGCGACGGGACAGCAGGGACGACGGGACGGGACGGGACAGCAGGGGGCGACGCGACGGGACAGCAGGGGCGACGGGACGGGACGGGACGGGACGGGATAGCAGGGGCGACGCGACGGCAGGGGCGACGGGACGGGACAGCAGGGGCGACGGGACAGCAGGGGTGACGGGACGGGACGGGACAGCAAGGGCAACGCGACGGCAGGGGCGACGGGACGGGACAGCAGGGGCGACGGGACGGGATGGGACAGCAGGGGCGACGCGACGCAGGCGCAGCGGGCGCTAGGGCACGAGAGAGACGAGCGTGAGAGGCGCTAGGGGACAGTACGGGCGTAACGGGCACTAGGGTACGGGACAGGCTCGGGCGCTACGAACGGGAACGAGAGGAACGGGATCCTACAGGATCCTAACCTAGGTGATACCATGTCAAGAATGAAAGTGTTGGTTTCATTAAGGTTGGTTGGGGTACATAAACCTAACCCTAATAGTTGTACCCAGGGCTGACGTTTCATTTTAAGCTTCCCTGATTCCGGGGAAAATTTTCCCCCTCTATTATGGGTGCACATTTTCCAGAAAAGCAGTACCCTGATTGCTCAGGGTTGTAAAGTAGTTAACACTGATTGTTCAGGGTCGAGAACTGAACATCAGAGTAGTAACGCACGCTTTGTTACCGGGGAAAATATCCCCACTCTCCATAAAGTCTCGAAGTTTCGATCAGAACGAAGTCTCGAAGAAACTTCGTCTCGATAAAGCGGGAAGGGGGGGGATTACACACATGTGGGGGGATCACTGCGATCAATCCAAGGCGGGGTCATCGGAAAGAAACTTCCGAGAAACTTTCTCTCGATAAGTCGGGGAAAATATCCCCACTCTCCATAAAGTCTCGAAGTTTCAATCAGTACAAAGTTTCGAAGAAACTTCGTCTCGATAAAGCGGGAAGGGGGGGGATTACGCACATATGGGGGGATCACTGCGATCAATCCAAGGCGGGGTCATCGAAAAGAAACTTCCGAGAAACTTCCTCTCGATAAGTCAGGGTCCACACAGCCGATACTCTGTTAAGTCAGGGTCCACTAACAGCCTAGTCTGTTACACTGTACTCAAAATCAGGGATAGCTAAACTATTACTCTGATTGGATCAGGGCTGGAAATTCAATAACTCTGAAATTTCAGTCTCCACGAAGTGGAAAGCCTGAAATCACCCTGAAATCAGGGTAATTACCCTGATAAAATCAGCCCTGGTTGTACCCCCTATAATACACATCACTAAGACTATAACATTTGACATGCTAGTTATATTTTATTTTTAACATGAGACTAACTAGTGGGGTAGTTTAATGGCCACACCACGCATGCAGCAATGGACGTACTTAATATATATGAATCAACCGTGCCATTTGCGCATCATTGTCGAAGTAGCTGCTATACATGCGTGCATGTTGCTAAAATAGTGGAGATTAATACAATAGAAAACACCATGCCAATGCATAAATGTGGAACTGCAGTGATATGTATTGGGGTGGCAGGGCAGGATGCCAGAAAAGAGGACCACTGGTCATTATGAAGTAGAAAGATATGGGTAAAGGCATTAGAAAGCCAAATTCTAAGTGAAGCTATTGTACCTTACGATATTTTCTTGGGAATTCCCTGCGGCACCTTGGGTTCACCTCGACCTTTGCTCCACACCACAGCTTCGCTCTGACGAGTGGTATTATCGAGGTTTCAACAAAACCAATGGAGCTGCAGATTATGCTTCCAGCTCCAATGGAGCTGTACTTACCGGTATTCCAATCATAGCAACCATAGTCTGCACACTCGCGTGCCATGGCAGGCGAGGCGATGCAGACCTTTCGCGCGGGTGCGCACGTGTGGGTGCCTGACCCTGAGGTCGCGTGGGAGGAGGGGTGCGTGGTAGAGGACCTGGGGGATGGCAAACTGGCCGTGAAAATCGATAACCCCGCCAAGCCGGACGTAAGGCGACTGTTACGCCTGTTGCGCGGAAGTTACTGGTCTTAGTTCGCGTCAGTGATGCGTCGCGAGCAGACTAAATTCGTGACTGGTCATAGGAACGCGTTTCGCAAATATCATTCCGCTTCAGGATTGACATTATACATTCATGCTTCTTAATACTATCCGTAGTGGGCTGACGCGTCCTCGACTCCGTATCCACGTCCTTATGAACCCCTACGCCATGCGATCAGAGCAATGATCTCGTTTGTCATTCGATTCTCCCACAGCGCAGCTGTGCTTTCGCTTCTTCTCCCAGTAGTCCTCCTTACCGTATTCTTTCCCATCATCCTGCTTCGATTACCATCGACTCATCGTTTCCGTGCATTCATCCGCCTTTTGATCCGCCTCAAAAGTCATATTGCTTCGATTACCATCGTCTCATCGTCTCCGTGCAATCATCCGCGGCAAATTCGTCCTCCATAGCCGTCACATGCGGCTCACGCCCTACTTCCGTCCTCATTCCCATCGCCCCGCTCTGCTCCCCTCTCCCCGTGCAGCTATGGGAGGTGCACGCGTCGCTGTGCTGCATGCGCGAGCCCGAGGGCCCGCTGCTGGACGACATGGTTCGTCTCACGTGCCTGCACGAGCCTGGCGTGCTCTCTAACCTCTGCCGCCGCTACCGCGCCAACCTCATCTATGTGCGTCCTCTCACGCTCACCCTCCCCCTCTCCCTCTCGCTTGCACGCTTCTGCACGCCCACTGCTGACCTTTTTACTCATCTCCAACCTATCCTCGTCGGTGATCTCTCTCACCACTCGCGCTCTGCTGCACACCCACTGCTGACCCTTTAACAAATCTCCAATTTCGTCTACGTGCGTCCTCTCTCTCACTCGCACCCTACTGCACACCCACTGTTCCCTTTTGAATCCTTGCCAATGGGTGCTGGTTTTCCTGGTATCAGCGCCTGATGTTCTTGAATCACAGCCAGCCGTTCTTGTTCCTTGACCTCAGTCGCACACACAGTTGGAAACCAGCAAGTGCAGTTGCCTCGCCTCCTGAAATTTAACAAGCTGCCTGCTATCCTTAAGTGCAATCCATAGCACTCTCATTGCATCTCAGTTATTCCCCCTTTCCCTCTCACACCATCTCCCAGCCCCTCCCTGTTTCAACTCCCTCGAACTCATTTTTCCTAGCTCGTCCCATCCACCACCCCCTCCCTTCCCCTCCAGACCTACACAGGGTCCATCCTGATAGCGCTGAACCCCTTTGTGCGCATACCCGGGCTGTACGACGCTGCAATGATGCGCCAGTACCACGGCGTGCCGCTTGGCCTGCTCTCACCGCACGTCTTCGCCACGGCAGAGAACGCCTTCCGGTACGCGTGAGGCACGGCGTGCATGTGCAGAATCCTCATCCACGTTCTCCCTCCCAGCATGACCTCGATCCCTTGCAGTAACACTGGCAGCAGTCAAAAAGTAACCCTTGTGTCACACACACACACACACACACACACACACACACACACACACACACACACACACACACACACACACCCATCACTTGCCGTGCCAGGGCATGCATTATGTAGCAAACATGACCTTCCATGCCATGCTGTGTGCAACCCGCTGCACATGCGCACAGGGCCATGAGGGAAGGGGGTCTCAGCCAGGCGATTCTGATAAGTGGGGAGAGCGGTGCCGGCAAGACAGAGACCACGTAGCTGATCATAGAGTATCTCACTTGCGCTGCTGCTCACAGCGACCCTGCCTCCCTACCCTCGCCCCCCACCACTGTCTTCCCCACTGCGCGTGCTCACACACAGGGCCATGAGGGAGGGGGGTCGCAGCCAGGCGATTCTGATAAGCGGGGAGAGCGGAGCTGGCAAGACAGAGACCACGAAGCTCATCATAGAGTACCTCGCCCGTGCTGCTGCTCACAGTGACCCCGCCTCCCTGCTATCCCCCACCACCGTGCTCCCCACTGCCTCCGCCTCCCTCCCCGCTCTGCACATCCACCCACCTGGTTCGCCCTCTGCCTCTCCGAGCATAGAGTCCCTTGTTCTTCAGGTAGGTCTGATTGTTTGCTATGTGGTGGATGGTAATTATAGGCTATCAGACGTGTAGTTGGGTCAAATTATGCTAGTGTAAATATTCTTGGGAGGTACAGGACGTTGTTTATAAGATCTGTTGTGTACTTTTTTCCTTGGTTCTTGTGGGCGTTTGATTTGAATCTAATCTACCCCTTCTGTCTCACTCACTCCTGCTGTCGTTGTATATGTGTGCAGGCCAATCCACTTCTGGAGGCATTTGGAAACGCCAAGACTCTCAGGAACAACAACTCAAGGTGCCCATGCCAATGCCACTGCCCACTCGCCTCTTTTTTGGTAACAAGCCACTCATTGCAATCGCCATTGTCCCTCCTCTTGCCCTTGCTGAGTGCTTCCTCGTGCCCAATGCGCACCACCGGCAGCTGCTTTGGCAAGTCTATCTAGCTGCGATGCAGCCAGGGGGTTGGTGGGTTCACAGGGTGACTGTTGAGTCGACTTGGAAGATGAAACTTCCCTTACCATTTCCGCCCTGTGCCATTGCCACTACGTGCTACGAACCACTGGAGCCGCTTTGGCAAGTTCATCGTGCTGCATTTTGGGCGGTGGGAGTGGGGGAGGGGAGGGGAAAGTGTGGGTAAGCTCAAGGAGGAACGTGGAGTTCACTTGAAACTCGCCTTACCATTGCCTCTGTGTGCACTGTGCCTAGGGATGAGCAAGAGGCGAACGCGAACGTGTTCGCGTTCGCCCCTGCACGATTCGGTTCGCCGGACAGCTTTAGCAAAAAAGGGTGTTCGCCGTTCGCCAGTGAAGGCGAACACCTTGTTGACGCAGGCGAACACGAACGTGTTCGTGTTCGCCCCGGGACTACATTCACTAGAGTCACACGTTTGTGGATTGTGCATTGTTGACATTTGTTAGGTGGCTGTAAGGTCCAAATAGAGTAAAATTCAAATCGTTGCACATTCCCTCCCCCCACCCCCCAAGCCAGTCCCGCCCTACTTCATCCATGCTAGTGCCAGCGTGTGACGGCGAAATGCTAGATCTGCACTTAACTGACGGCAAAGTGCTAGACCTGCACTTAAGTAACGGCGAAATGCCAAATCTGAGCCCTAACACCAAGGCCCGCGACCTAAAATTTGGTCGCTGGCCTATTCGTCGACGAACACATAGGTGTTTGTCGAAGGCCCGTGTCGAACACGAACGTGTTCGTGTTCGACACGCCTCGGCCAGCTGAGCCGGGCGAACGGCGAACGTGTTCGGGCGAACACCGAACACGTTCGCCCCGAACAATTTAGGCAAAAAAAAATTCCTGTTCGTCGAGGCGAACCGAACAGGAGTTCATTATATTGCTCATCCCTAACTGTGCCTGTTCCTACCTACCCACTATTGCAGCTGTTGCAGTAGAGCTGCAGTCCGGATGAAGGGGCGGGACAAAGGGGAAGGGTGGGCTGAATTCAGGGAGTGAATCATGCCGGAAACTGTCCTCACCATTGCCTTGCCGCTGTGACTTTTAAGTCGACTCAAAAGTCACCTTGCTGGAAACTGTCCTCACTATTGCCTTGCTGCTGTGTGCCCCCTTGCAGACGCTTTTGCAAGTTCATAGGGCTTCAGTCCGGGCGAGAGGGGGGAACTGGGGAGAGGGATGAGCTCAGCTCAGCTGAGGAGGTGAATCTTGCTGAGAACTCCCTTTCTCTTACCATTGCCCACTGTGTGCCCCCTGCCCACCACCACTGGCAGCCGCTTTGGCAAGTTCATCGAGCTGCAGTGTGGGCGCGGGGGCGGGTTGACGGGGGCAGGGGGAGGGGAGGGCTCAGTTCAACGGGTGAATCTGACTGAAAAATCCCTTTTCTCCTTACCATTGTCCACTTTGTGCCCCCTACCCACCACTGGCAGCCGCTTTGGCAAGTTCATCGAGCTGCAGTTTGGGCGCGGGGGTGGGTTGACGGGGGCGGCGGTGCGCACATACCTGCTGGAGCGGTCGCGAGTGGTGCACATTGCTGACTGCGAGCGCAACTACCACATCTTCTACCAGATGTGCCAGGGGCTCTCGAATGAGGTGAGTTAGCCATGTGAAGCCATGTGTAAGAAGCAGATATGAGCAACGAACCGAACTTAGATTCGGTTCGAGATGTTCGGTTCGACTTATGTCGAACCGATTTTTTTTTCCTGCCAAAAAGGTTTGCGCAAACCTTGCCGAAGTTCGCGCGAACTTTTTTGGTTCGAGATTACATAACCCCGAACCGAACAGGTTCGAAGTTCGAAAGGGTGAAATTCGAACCGTGAGGGGTTCGAATTTGATTCCCGCCAGAAAAGACCCATGTCGACTTTCCCGATTGGAGTGTCGTGACTGTTTTTTACCTCCTCATTTGCTTCTTTTTTCAGAACATGATGCTGTCCATGTGTTCGAACCAAACATGCATGTGTTGTAGTGTAACTTGTGCATCATTTTAACCCTCAAACCTTAAAAGGTTCGAGTTCGCTCAAACCTTCAAAGGTTTGAGCAAACCTTTAGGGTTCGCCATTGTATACTCAAACCTCAAACCTTAAAATTCTGAAAAAAGTTCGAGCAAACCTGTTCGGTTCGGTTCGACCAACATGCAAGGTTCGAAAAGGTTTGCTCAAACATGTTTGAGTTCGGTTCGTGCTCATATCTAGTAAGAAGGTGTCCAGTGAGGTGTGAACGTGAAGCCATGTGGCAGGCGTTGTCGCATGAGGTGAGCCAGCCATGTGCCAGGCGCTGTTTCAAGAGGTGAGCAATGTGAACCCACGTGCCAGGGGCTGTCCACTCAGGTGAGCCATGTGCTAGGGGCTGGCTGTCTCATGGGGTGCGCAGTGCACATACTTGATGAATTGGTCACATGTGGTGCACATTGCTGTCTGCGAGCCATGTGCCAACGGCTGTCCAACGGCTGGCTACCACATCTTCTACCAGATGTGCCAATCGCTGTCCACTCAGGTGAGCCATGTGCCAGGGGCTGTCCAATGAGGTGCGAGTATGAAGACATACAAGCTGGAAGGAATAACATATCGTCATGCCATTCAGTCGCATCATGTCTCCGCACCCCCTGTCCCTCCTCCTTCTCCACGCTGCCCCCTTCAACCCATGACCTTCCTTGTCGCATTTGTCTTCTAGTGATGCCTCCCTCCTCCCCTCCTTGCTCATCCAATTCCTCCGTCCTTGCAACCCTTGTCTTCACCTTCCCTTCTGTCTCTCCCCTTTGCTCCCACACACGAAGCAAGTGCGCTGCAGCTGTTCCCCAACCCCAGCACGAACAGTGAGGCGTCTCAAGAACCATCGCCTCACCTCCCACCCCATCCCACCATGCAGGAAGCAGCAGCCCTACAGCTGCCCCCAGATCCAAGCACACGAGCGCACCACTTCCACTACCTCAACCAGAGCTCCTGCTTCCACCTGCCCGGCCGCGCCTCTGATGCCGACGAGTTTGCCGCCACCATGGCAGCCATGCGTGCTGTTGGCATCACCGCACAGCAGCAGGTGGGTGGGCAATTGCAGCAGCAGGTGAGTGGGTAAGGGCACCAGCAGGCCACTTTTGAGGCATGTCAGATGTAGTTTGCTGCCACCAAGGCAGCCATGCGTGCTGTCAGCATCACCGCACAGCAGCAGGTGGGTGGAGATGAGGGGAGTGTGAGGGCAAGGAAAGGGAAAGAGAGTGGGTGGGGAGGGCTATCCTCCTGCTTATGTGCGAGCATCTGTGGGCCGCTATGGCAGCCATGCGTGCTGTCAGCATCACCGCACAGCTGCAGGTGGGTGGAGACGAGGGGAGTGTGAGGGCAATGAAAGGAAAAGAGAGTGGGTGGGGAGGGCTATCCTCCTGCTTATGTGCGAGCATCTGTGGGCCGCCATGGCAGCCATGCGTGCTGTCAGCATCACCGCACAGCTGCAGGTGGGTGGGCAAGGGGAGCAGCAGGTGGGTGGGCGCGAGGGCAGCAGCTGCGGGAGATCAATCTGTTAGAACTGTAAAGAGGGAGTAGGGGAAGGCTGGAGGGTCAAGAGGTTTGATATCAGCAGGTGGGTTGATGGGTGAGGTGTGAATAGGCTTGGGCTTCAAGGATTATGGAGGTTGCGTACACCAAGCAATGCACGAGACGTGACGTGCCTTAGCTGCAAAGCCTCGGAGCAATATTTCGAGCTGCTCCTTTTTAGGCACCTCGTGCCCTGTCTCTCTCACTCCCTTTGTCACCAACTCGCTCTCGCGTCTCTCTTTCCCTTCCTCGTCGTTTCTGCTCCAACCCTCTTAAAATGCCCCATACATCAGGACTCAATTCTGAAAATACTGGCAGCCATCCTCCATATAGGCAACTTCACGTTTGAGCAGAGGGACTCGGACCTGGTACTGGAAGTGCCACATGCAGAGGCGCACCTGGGTGCCGCTGCTGACCTGCTCAGGTCTGTTCTCAACCGCTCAGGTGTCGTTTTTGTGGCCTCCTCGGGTGTGTTCGTGGCTGCCCAGGTGTGCTGTGGACCGCCTTGGATGTGCTCGGATCTGCACTGGATTCCGCATGCTGCTATGTTTGCGCTATTCGCCCCATTGATCCATGCGCCCTGTACCTTCTGTTTGAATCAGCCTGGACAGTGGGCAGGCAGGCAGTGACCCAGTTGCTCATGCCATGGTGATCAACGGTGAGTGGGTGGGTGGGCCTGCCACGCCACTTAACCAAGGTGACTTTTGAGTCGACTCAGGTGACTTTTGAGTCGACTCAGGTGACTTTTAAGTCGACTCAGGTGACTTTTGAGTCGACTCAGGTGACTTTTGAGTCGACTCTAAAGTCACCATGGTGGTCAATGGTGAGTGGGTGGGCCTGCCACGCCACTTAACCCAGGCTCCCCCACCCCACCCCTCCTCCCCTGCGATGCGACCCCCTTATCCCTGCCCTCAGAGTGGACAAGGAGGCGATGCGAGAGTGCATCACAGTTGTCACCAGGCGGGTGGGTCCGGAAGTCATTCGCAGCCCAGCGGATGACCGCACCGCCTGCTTGCGCCGCGACGCTCTCGCCAAGGCGCTCTACTCACGCGTCTTCGACTGGTGGGTGTGCCTCCTCCTTGTTCTTGTGCGCGCCTTGTGTGAGAGTCAGCTTAACACCTCCACTCGACTGCTTGCTTGCACTGCGACGCTCTCGCCAAGGCACTCTACTCATGCGTCTTTGACTGGTAAGTCCCTCCCCTTCCCCCTTGCTCCTTCATGCGTGCACGTTGTGTGAGTCATCTCAGCAAGCTTCAGTGCCCCTCCCGTCCCCCCTGCTATTGCCCCCCGTGCTCCCCTTCCCCCACCTCTGCAGGCTGGTGGAGTCGAAACAGCAGTGAGGGCAGGGCCGCTTGGAAGCTGCATCTCGCCCTTTGAAAAAACCCCAACGATCCCCCCTATTGGATGTCTGCTCGCCGCCTGTGCAGGCTGGTGGAGTGGAGCGCATCAACGCGTCGATACAGCAGAGGTGGCAGACAGGGCAGGGAGCAAGGTTCAGTGTTGCTCTCCCCGGACTCTCCATATCTCCTACCCCACTACTCCCCACCCCCCACCTATGCAGGTTGGTAGAGCGCATCAACGAGTCGATACAGCAGACAAGCGGGGTGGAGGAGGGCCGGTGCATTGGCGTGCTCGACATCTATGGCTTTGAACACTTTGAGACAAACAGGTGAGTTCAAACGGCATCTTGGCCTCCGTTTTTTGAGTTAGGCATGAGCAAATTCACGAACGCCATGTTCGAGGCGAACTGAACAGGCTTTTTTTTTCGCCTAATTCGTTCGGGGCGAACGTGTTCGGTGTTCGGCCGAACACGTTCGCCGTTCGCCTATGACCTTTGGCCACGGGATGCCGAACACGAACATGTTCGTGTTCGACGGGGGGGACCGACGAACACCAAAATGTTCGCGTCAAATTTGGCCGCGACCAAATTTAGGTCGCGGCCGTTTTGTGTTTGAGCTCATTTCTTGAGCTCAAACACAAAACGACTTTAGCGCTTAGCCCACCCTCCCATGCGGTCGCTCACGCGGTGCGCGACCGCGTGGCCGAGTACTAGGCCCGGGCTGCAGAGCTGGCTCCCCGGCCGACCCCACTTGCCCCCGTTGTGGAGGAGGAGGAGGGAGACGAGGTGGAGGACAACGATGACGCGCAGTTTCTCCTTAGTCGCCGACGACTTGCGGCGCGTCTGTCGGCGAGCTAGGAGGCGGGGAGGGGTGGGATGGTGGAGGATGACGAGGTTAGCAGGTACTTGTCCGAGAGGGTGCGGTGCGACGTGACAGCGCTAGAGTACTGGCGCACCGCCACCAACATGCAGACGCTGAGGCGCATTGCCCGGGATTATCTCGCCATCCCTGCCACGTCCGCTTCGAGCGAGCGGGTGTTCTCTCTTGGTCGCAACCTCATCTCCTGAAAGCGGCACCGCCTGGCCTCTTAGAGGACGCGAGCTGTCATGATTCTCAGATCATGGTACAGTTCACACCCTGGCCAGAGGATCGGCGAGGGCCGCCGACCGAGAGGAGTCGCACCACCAGAGTTCGCCATTGAGGGCGAGGGGTTGGAGGAGGACGATGAGGAGGAGGAGGAGGAGGGGGTGGAGGCAGACGCAACTGGTGGAGAGGATGCTGTTGTTGGTAGTAGCAGTGGCGCCATGGCGTAGGAATTAGTATGACATAGACACTTCCTTACACAGAACATGATGTTGTAGTTGTTGGTGCGTTTCGTGAACACGTATACACCCTGCACCCCCTTTGCTATCATCCTGCACCATCAAATTCGTATTCGGACTAGTGTGACTATATTGAATTCCCCCCTGGGCGAACACGAACATGTTCGCCACGAACGTGTTCGTGTTCGCCTGCTGCAGCAAATTGTTCGCCTGCTGCAGCAAATTGTTCGCCTCCTGGGGCGAACGGCGAACACCTATTTTCAGTCAAGTTGTTCGCCGAACCAAACCAGTGTTCGGTTCGGCAGAAGGCCATGTTCGTGAGGGGGCGAACACGAACATGTTCGAGTTCTCCCCCTGCTCATCCCTATTTTGAGTTCATGAGGTGGCTGCTGTGTTTTGAGGAGGCTGCTGTGTAGGCAGAATCATGTTAAGGAGTTGCTTGTTGAGAAGCTGACAGAGGGGTTCCCAGTTGCAACGAGATGCGAAGAACCAAACAGCAAGATTGCCTTTTAGCTGTAACCCATAAGGCAATCTTGCTGTTACAAATTCAGCTGTTGCTTCCTCCCTCTCCTTATGCCTTCTTGTACGCTCCGCCCTCCCTACCCTCCTCCCTACCCCCTCCCACCTTCCCATCCCATTCCCTTCCCCCATGCTGCAGCTTTGAGCAGCTGTGCATCAATCTGGCCAATGAGAAGCTGCAGCAACACTTCAACCAGGTACCAGCAGGATTGCACTTGTGCTGCATGTGCAGCAACAGTAATATCAACTAGGTACCAAGAGGGTCATACTTGAATTGCTTGAACCGTGTTTGCAGCAGCACTTCTGTCAGGTATCAAGAGGATGACGATTGGGTGAAAAGGGAAGTATATCACTTGGATGGTTCTTCATCTCTTTGCACGTGTTCTGTCCACCTCCAACCTCCTGCTTCTCCCCTCCCGCATGTGTTGCGGGAGGAGCAGCAGGTGTACAAGCGGGAGGGCATCATGTGGAGCCGCAATGCCTTGAGTGACCGTCACGCTCTTCCCTCCCTCTTTCCCTCTCCTTGTGCCCTTTGCCTCTGCTCTCCAGCATGTGTTGAGGGAGGAGCAGCAGGTGTACGAGAGGGAGGGCATCAAGTGGGACTTCATTGACTTTGACGACAACAGCGACGTGCTCGATGCCATAGAAGGGGTGCGTTGTTGTCATGGGTCATCATGTGATGCTATGACTCACATGGTACGAGCGCGAGGGCATCAAGTGGGACTTCATTGACTTAAATGACAACAGCGATGTGCTTGACGCCATTGAAGGGGTGCGTTGTTATCATGGGTCATGGGTCATGGGTCATGGGTCATGGGTCGGTCATGGGTGATGGGTCATGGGTCATGGGTCATGGTTCATGGTTCATGGGTCATGGGTCATGGGTCATGGTTCATGGGTCATGGGTCATGGGTCATGGGTCATGGGTCATGGGTCATGGTTCATGGGTCATGGGTCATGGGTCATGGGTCATGGGTCATGGGTCATGGTTCATGGGTCATGGGTCATGGGTCATGGGTCATGGCCCATGGGTCATGGTTCATGGGTCATGGGCCATGGATCATGGGTCATGGGTCATGCCTGGGACAAGTCCAACACAGTTGATGCCAGTAGCTTTTGATTGATGTGCTCGGAAAGAATCTTTTGCAACCAGACCTTGCTGATGTACATCGCATCCTTGATAAAGAGTGCTTCGTTTCGTAGTAGCTCCACTTTGGAAAACAGCTGTTGCCTTATTCTGTTCAGCATATGCATCCTTCCTGGCTGGGTTTTCCCAGTGCTTTTATTTGTTTTTTACATTGCTCCCACACTCAAGGGGGTCCTTACATATGCTCTTGTGCAATGAGCCATCTCAGCCATGCCATGCATCGTTTCTGTCCTTGCACTCCTCCCATCCGCCCCCATCCGCCCCCATCCGCCCCCATCCTCCCCCATCCTCCCCCATCCTCCCCCATCCGCCCCCATCCTCCCCCATCCTCCCCCATCCTCCCCCATCCTCCCCCATCCGCCCCCATCCTCCCCCATCCTCCCCCATCATCCCCCATCCGCCCCCATCCGCCCCCATCCTCCCCCCACAGGACAAGGGCATTAACTTAATGCTTGACTCTGTTTTAAGGTGTCTCAAGAATCTCTCTGTACTCCTCCCAACCGCCCCCTTCCCTCCTCACAGGACAAGGGCATCATCTCAATGCTTGACTCTGCCTGGTACGCCATGCCCACGCCACCACACTCCCTCTCTCCCACCACTCCCCCACCATGCATACTCTATCCCATCCCAACGGCTCTCTGGGTTTCAGTGTCTTGTCTTGTTTTTTTTCACAGCTCCGCTTGCGTTCATTTCTGTTGGAGTCTGTCTCTCCTGTCTTGCTCCAGTGTCTGTGTGCTGCTCTACTCTCATGCCACATTTCCCAATTGATTGGAGTATACGTGGGTATCAACAGCACTTTAGGCGTGGGTCTTTCCGTATGCACAGAGTAACCCCTCCCTTGCTCCACCGCCCCATACACTCAGCCACATTCTTTCCCCACTCGCACACCCTTGCTGGAATCTGGCCCATATGATACATTCCAGCTGTGTTTCAACTTCAAGTCCATTTCAAGCACAATCTGCACCTACTGCCTTATTGCCATGCCCATCTCACCCCACAACAAACCATTCCCCTGTGGTCCATCATCATCCATCATCATCCATCATCATCCATCATCATCCATCATCATCCATCACCATCCATCATCATCCATCATCATCACCCCCATTCCTGCAGCAAGCTGGCGCACATGACGCCAGCCAGCCTGGCTCAGACGCTGCGGCAGTCGCTGGAGGGCAGCAAGCGCTTCACCATGCCGCGCGGCTCTGCTGCCACCGACTTCACTCTCTCGCACTACGCAGGCAAGGCAAGGCAAGGCATGGCATGGCAAGGCAAGGCAAGGCATGGCATGGCATGGCAAGGCAAGGCAAGGCATGGCATGGCATGGCATGTCATGTTCACAGCTGTGGCTGCTGCTATTGATTGTTGTTGCTGCTGCTGTTTGGAACTTCTGCTGCTGGTTCTTGTTGTTGCTGCTGATGCAGTAGCTGCTGCTGCCGCCACCACTGCTGCTATTGCTTCTTTCGCCGCTGTTCCACTGGCGCTGCTGTGCGTCCTGCACCTCCCACCCACACCTTTGCCGCCCTGCACCTCCCTCCAAACCTGCTCTTCCTCCATCCCTTCTCTCTTCCTACATGTCGCTCCAACCCCTCAGCTGCGCCACTCCCTGCTTGACTTCATGGCTAAGAACGCACACATTGGAACTTTGCCATCCCACTCATCTCCCAAATTCATGGAGTTCTCCCCCACTCCTCTGCTTAATTGTTCCTCTACCTTCCACCTCTCCCTCCCCTCCTATCTCCCCCTCCCCCCGCCCACATTGCACAGGTGCGCTACTCGCTGCTGAGTTCATGGCCAAGAACACAGACGTGACCATCCCAGAGCAGCAGCAGCTCCTAGAGCAATCCTTAAAAGACCTTCAATGAAACCCCCCCCCCTCCCCTTCCTCTTTCCACAGGTGCGCTACTCGCTGCTTGAGTTCATGGCCAAGAACACAGACGTGACCATCCCAGAGCAGCAGCAGCTCCTAGAGCAATCCTTAAAAGACCTTCAATGAACCCCCCCCCCCCCCTCCCCTTCCTCTTTCCACAGGTGCGCTACTCGCTGCTTGAGTTCATGGCCAAGAACACAGACGTCACCATCCCAGAGCAGCAGCAGCTGCTAGAGCAATCCTCAGACGACCTTCTCGCCGCCCTCTTCTCCCCATCTCCCGCCAACCCTCCCACCACCCCCACCTCCCCCTTCCTACCCACCCCTGGTAGCCCCCTCCCCACCACCCCTGGCAAACCCCCCTTCCCTGGCGCCTACTCCTACATAAACGCCGCCGTTGCTGCCACGGCTGCTGCTGGCGACGCTGGCAACGCCCCTCCCAGCCCCGCGACTTCCCTTTCAAGCCCGTTTGGTCAGCGCCTCAACGCCTTCAGAAGCCCCTCTGCCAGTGCTGATGCGGGCGGCCCGGGCGGCGTGGGGCGGCGGCTGCTTGAAGGGCCTCAGAGCCCCCTGGGGGATGGGCAGAGCCCGAGAGGAGTGGGCGGGGGAGGGGGAGTGAGGGGCAGTGCGGGAGGGAAGGGTGGGGGGTCACGCGTGACGTCTCTGGGCCGGCAATTCAAGGTAAGACGCTGAGGGTGGCTGGTCAAGTCAACTGGAAAGTTGGTGCAGTAAGGCAGTCGCTGCCATGCAGCCCCACGATGTGCCCTGCATCAACGCCCTGCTTTCACCGCCCTTGCTAAGAGCGCTGTTCCTTGCTAAGAGCGCTGTTCCTTGCTAAGAGCGCTGTTCCTTGCTAAGAGCGCTGTTCCTTGCTAAGAGCGCTGTTCCTATGAAAAGCCTTTCTCAGCTCACATGTCCTCTGCCCCGAACGCCTCAATATCCCTCTGCTTTCTCTCCTAACCCACTGTATGCCCTCGCTGCAGCTCCAGCTAGCACAGCTGATGAAGACGCTCCCCGCCTTGCAGCCCACTACGTGCGCTGCATCAAGTCTCTGCTTTGACCGCCCTTGCTATGCGCTGCCCTGCTCTGCTCAAACCCCCCATCCCTGCCCCTCCCCAACCTGGCGCCCTCCCATCCTGCCGCCCCCACTGCAGCTCCAGCTGGCGCAGCTGATGAAGACGCTCTCCGCCATGCAGCCCCACTACGTGCGCTGCATCAAGCCAAACGCCGCCAGCCACCCGGCTGTCTTTGACTGGCTCTCCGTGGCCAGTCAGCTGCGCTCCGGGGTGAGAAAGACGTGCGGTGTGGGGTGAGAGGGGCGTGCAGGCTGGTTTTGAGCACACACATGTCGATGTATTGTATGTGAGCATGGGTTTGGCCTTTGAATGGCTCTCTCTCTGTGGCCAATCAGCTGCGATCTTGGGTGAGAGAGACACGCGGTGTGGGATGAGAGGGGCGTGTGAAGAATTGAGCTGCAGCGCACACATTCCTTTGATCGATGTTAAGAGCTCTGTGGCCAATCAGCTGCAGTGTGGGGGGGGCGAGAGGGGCGTGCGTGCGGTCTGGGTTTGAGCTTGCACATGTTTTTGCATTGTATGTAAGCATGGACTGGGTGGGATTTACACGGCTTTTTTATCGACATTAAGAGCTCTTGTTCTCATCCACAGCTGTTTCAATGGATACAAGAATCCATGGCTCGCATCCCTTCTCTCGGGAGTCTCTTTCCCCCCTTTTTCTCTTCACGCTCTCCCTCCTCCCATCTGCCCCTGCCCCCTCCCACCAGGGCGTGGTGGAGGCCATTCGAGTGTGCTCTGCCGGCTTTGATGATTTTTATAACCACTAACTTCTTTTCTGTGCTCCTCACTCTCCTCCCGCCCCTCTGCCCCTGCCCCCTCTCACCAGGGCGTGGTGGAGGCCATTCGAGTGTGCTCTGCCGGCTTCCCATCGCGCCGCCCCTTCGGCGACTTCATCGAACGCTTTGCCCTGCTGCTGCCCCCTGACTCTCCTGCTGCTCTCAAGCTCTCAACGTGAGTTCGCCCCTTGGGTGACTTCATCGAGCGCTTTGCCCTGCTGCTGCCCCCCCACTCCCCTGCTGCCTTCAAGGCTCAAGCTCTCAACGTGAGTGGCTGGCCGGCCCATATGCCACCATCCAGATGTGCTTCTCGCGTTTCACCCCAGATCCGAGTCCTTGTCTTTACCTGCACTTGAGCACCCCTGCACCTCGCATTCTCGTGTGTGCCCTTCGTGGGGCTGCAACTATTATCAGTATCAGATGTAGCAAGCAGCTGCAACTATTATCAGTATCAGATGTAGCAAGCAGCTGCAACTATTATCAGTATCAGATGTAGCAAGCAGCTGCAACTATTATCAGTATCAGATGTAGCAAGCAGCTGCAACTATTATCAGTATCAGATGTAGCAAGCAGCTGCAACTATTATCAGTATCAGATGTAGCAAGCAGCTGCAACTATTATCAGTATCAGATGTAGCAAGCAGCTGCAACTATTATCAGTATCAGATGTAGCAAGCAGCTGCAACTATTATCAGTATCAGATGTAGCAAGCAGCTGCAACTATTATCAGTATCAGATGTAGCAAACAGCTGCAACAGCCTCCCCGTATCCTTCCTCTGTGCATCTCCATGGGCCCCTTCAGACCACACATCCCCTTTAGACCACACATCCCCTTTAGACCACACATCCCCTTCAGACCACACATCCCCTTTAGACCACACATCCCCTTCAGACCACACATCCCCTTTAGACCACACATCCCCTTCAGACCACACATCCCCTTTAAACCACACATGCACTTTTGTTGGACAACTCTCTGTCCTTCTGCCAAACACGTCCTTATTATGCCCCTCTCTTCCCGATGCCCCTCCCGTCGGTGCTCCTCACGCCGTTCTCTTGTCCCCATGATCTCTCTCAAACGATCTAAACCCTTAACCTCTCGCACTCCCATTGCCTTTCACCATCGCAGGGCATCGGAGCCTGACGTTGTGAAGGTCATTCTCACCAATGCCAATCTGACAGGCTGGCAGGTGAGCGTGACAGGCTGGCCGGTGAATGTGACAGGCAGGTTAGCGAGTGAGTGTGACAGGCTGGCGAGTGAGTCTAAGAGGTTCGCAGGTGAATGCGACAAGCTGGCAGGTGTGTGACAGGCTGGCGAGTGAGTATGACAGGCTGGCAGCTGAGTGTGACAGGCTGGCAGTAGTGTCACTGTTTTTATGGCACAAGCCTGGAGCATGGTGTCGAGATAATGGTGAGCATGGTGTTGAGACAATGGTGAGCATGGTGTTGAGATAATGGTGAGCATGGTGTCGAGATAATGGTGAGCATGGTGTCGAGATAATGGTGAGCATGGTGTCGAGATAATGGTGAGCATGGTGTCGAGATAATGGTGAGCATGGTGTCGAGATAATGGTGAGCATAGTGTCGAGATAATGGTGAGCATGGTGTTGAGACAATGGTGAGCATGGTGTTGAGATAATGGTGAGCATGGTGTCGAGATAATGGTGAGCATGGTGTCGAGATAATGGTGAGCATGGTGTCGAGATAATGGTGAGCATGGTGTCGAGATAATGGTGAGCGTGGTGTGACTGCGGCCATTCCCTTTTCATCTCATCCGCTAACTCACTCCTCTCCACCCACCCATCTACTTCCCCAACCAGGTGGGTTTTGAGTCGACTCAAAAGTCACCGCGCTCCATGGTCTCTCTGGGGGCGGCCTAGTTGCAGGTGCTGGAGGCGTGTCAAGCATCCTCTCAAGTCGCACTTCCTCTTGTCCCCCCTAACCAACTCTTCCCCACACTCCCACCCACCTTCCCCCCCACCCAGGTGGGGTGCACCATGGTGTTCCTGAGGGTGGGGCAGCTGCAGGCGCTGCAATCTTATGAAGTATCCTCTGACCTCTCTCCTCTCACCCCCCACCTACTCTTCTCCCACCCGCCTTCCACCCCACCCAGGTGGGGCGCACCATGGTGTTCCTGCGCGCGGGGCAGCTGCAGGCACTGCAAAGCATCCTCTCAACCCCCACCTTCTCCTCTCCCACCCGCCTTCCACCACACCCAGGTGGGGCGAACCATGGTGTTCCTGCGTGCGGGGCAGCTGCAGGCACTGGAGGCGTGTCGGTCGCAGCGGGTGGACGCGGCAGCAGCGGCCATTCAGAGGGCTGTGCGGCGCTACCTGTGGCGCAAGCACCGTCTGCACGCCACCATTGCCATTCAGAGCGCCTGGCGAGGTGTGTGAGTGGGATGGGTCTATGTTTGAGGTGCCTCAGAAATGGCGAGTGGATGCAGCAGCAGCGGCCATCCAGAGGGCTGTGCAGCGCTACATGTGGGGAGAGGCGGCGGTGCGAATTCAGAGCTGGGCGCCTCAAACCCCTCTCTTCCTGCGCGTTCTTCTCTCCCCCACACACAACCCCCCCCCTCCCCCCCCCCCTCCCCTCTCTAAGTTCCCCCAGGCTATCTCACCTGGAGGTTGGTGCGAGTGCAGCGAGAGCAGAAGCGGTGCTCATTCAGAGCTGGTGGCACCTCAAACTCCTCCTCCTTGCCCCTTCATCCCTCTCCCCCCACTCCTCCAGGCTACCTCACTCGGAGTATAATGAGAGTGCATAGGGAACGGAGGGCAGCAGTGTGCATACAGAGCTGGTGGCGTGGGCTGGTGGTGCGATGTGGCTTCCTGGAGCTGCGCCGCGTGGCCATCCTGCTGCAGCGCCGCCGCCGGGGACAGATGGCGCAATATGCGGAGGAGTGGCAGCAGCAGCACTGGGCGGCTATCACCATTCAGGTGGGTTCACTCGCTCGCGGTGCATCTGAGTCTTTTGAGGCAACTCAAAAGATGCTGTACGGGGCAGATGGCTCGATACCATACGGCAAGGAGGAGTGATTCTGCTCAACTCCTTGTGCCGTGCCACACGAGTCAACTACACCTGATGTTACTTCAGAGAATTCTCAAAAGTTATTCTGCTCAACTCCTTGTGCCGATTCAGGGGAGTCCACCACACCTGATGGCATGCGTGGTGACTGCTGGTTTGATTTGACGCCCTCTTCACTCCCTTGCCTTTCTTCCCCTCCCCCTTTCCCCTTTCTCTCCAGGCGCACTGGAGGGGTTACAGCAGTCGCCGTCCCTGGCAACTGCTGCAGCAGCACCTGAGGATGAGAGTCGCCAGAATGAGGCTTAACCGCCTCAAACGGGTCAGTCTCTAAAGGGGATGAAGCGTAATCTCTTTGTTTGATATGCTTTTGGAGATTGTGCACTTGTGGGAGCCCTGATAGGCTTACATGGTTGATTGTCGCAGTTTACGATTTCTGAGTATCCCCCATGGTGGTGGTACCTTGGTCCCAACCCTCCTCACTTCTCCGTGTTCGTTCACAGTGTTCATGTGTGTTGGTCGCTCCCGTACCCCATCTCTTGCTTCCCTTACCTCATCTCTCTCTGCCATTGTTCTCTCTGTCCCGCCCGCACGCACCACCACAGGCAGCGCAGCAGCAGGCGGAGCTGGCCCCGCCGCGCAAGAAGTTGGACATGGCTGTTGATGCCATTCGCCTGGCCGTGCTGCGCGTCATGCGGGTGAGATGGGGGCCATGGGGATGAGATGCGAGAGGCCTTGTCCGCCAGGCCACACTGCAACCTGGGGAAGACCCATGTGCTCGACAAGCTCAAACTGACGTTCGTAAAGCCCATCTCAGCTGAACCTTGCCTTGCCTGCTCATGCATGTTTATCTAAACACCCACCCACTCCACCGCACCACACCCCCTTGCATCCCACTCCATCCCCTCCCAGGACAAGGCGGAGAGGGCGAGAGCGGCTGCAGAGGAGTCAGTATTCGCGCTTCAGAGGGAGCTGGAAGCTCGGTCCCGCCACGCCCAATCCCTTATTTAAGTCGACCAAAAATCTCTCCATTCCACTCCATCCCCTCTCAGGACAAGGCGGAGAGGGCAAGAGCAGCAGCAGAAGAGTCCGTATCAGCCCTTCAGAGAGAGCTGGAGGCTCGCTCCCGCCATGCCCACACCCTCGACCGCGACCTCCGAGCCACCCGCTGCGACCTGGAGATCCGAACCTCTGAAGCCGAGGCTCGGATTGCCGAACTTGAGGAGGAGGCTCGGGAGGCGGTTCGGCAGCGGCGGGAGTGGGAGGCTCGGGCGAAAGAGCAGGAGATGGTTGAGAAGGAAGTGAGGGAGAGGAGGAGAGAGGTGGAGCAGTGGAGGAGGGAAGGTGAGGGGAAGGATGGAGAGATTAGGAAAGTGAGGGAGGAGTTGGAGGTAATGAAGGAAAGGCTGAGAGAGGCTGAAGGGCAGGTGGTGGGATTGAAGCAGGAGGTGATGGTTGTTGAAGGGCGGGTTGAGTTAATAATGGAGGAGGCGGAGGGGGCTGAGAGGAGGGCGGAGGAGGAGAGAGCACGTGCAGAGGCAGCAGAGGGGAGGGCGGAGGCAGCAGAAAGAAGGGCAGAGGAGCTGATGAGGCAAGTGCGGGAGATGAAGGCAGAGCTTGATGAATCCGTCGCTGCTCTTGCTGCTGCTGCTGCTGCTGCTGCCGCTGCTGCTGGTGGTCACGCCTCTGGTGATGCCTCTGCTGGTGCTTGTGCTGCTGTTGGCAGGCCTGGAACTGGGGTGATCCCAGGGCAGATGATGATTGAGTGGCACAGTGAGGAACCCAGCAGGGAAGCGCAGGCAGGGCGGGAACGGGAGAGGGAGAGGGAGAGGGTGGCGTTGTCGGGCCTGACACCGCCATCAGTGGTGTCAGGCGTGGAGGAGACGTCGTCCTCAGTGGTGCTCATGCGAGGGGAGGAGGGCGACACTCTCACTGACATGATCAGCGAACGAACCCCTGACGGTCTAATCCCCGATGATGACGGGTACACCTACATGTACCTCGTCTCCCCTCCTCCCCCACCTCCTCCTCCGCCCCTTCCGCCGCATACCACTGCAGCAGCAGACAACCCTACCCCAGGAGGCCTCTCCCCGCCGCTTCCGGACTTCCCCCCGCAGCTCCCGGACTTCCCCCAGCCGCCTCCTCCAGCCTACCGCAGCCCGCCAGTGGGGATGATCGTGCCGCCACGCTGCCACTCCGACCGCCTGCGCTCCTCCCCCTCCACCTCCAGCGTGGGCTCCCTAGACGAAGACTGGAGCCTTAGGGAGGGGATGCTGGGAGGTGCCAGGCCGTCAATGGCAATGCGCCTGGGAATGGGGGGAACGGGGCCACCAGGGGGATTCCGGGGTGGGCCTGGGGGAGGTGCGACCTGGGGCGGGTTTTTCGGCCGGGCAGGGAGCGCGGGAACGCCTTCTGTGGTGAGTTTCGGCGGGGGAAGCGGGGGAGGGCCAGGAGGTGCAGGAGGCAGTGGTTCTGCACCGAGCCTGCACCAGATGATAGCCTTGGCAGAGAAGGATCGGGACATGGCGGCGCGGCTGGGAGCGGAGGCGGACTGGCTGAGAGGGGCGTACAAGGAGACGCGGCAGGAGGCGAGTGTGGCGCGGGCGAGGGCGCGGCAGGCAGAGGCGCGGATGGAGGAGGTGAGGCGCGAGCTGCTGCAGTGGCAGGCGCTGGCTGCGGAGCTACAGCAGCAGGTGCACTCGCTGCAGCGCCAGCTCGACAGGTGGGTTGTTGTGAGGGGGGTAGGTGGGGTGGTGGGGAGTGCTGAGGGGGAGCGGGTGGGCAGTTGGGCAGGTAAGTGACTGCTCAAGGACAGGTGGGACCCCGAAATCCAAAACCTGAGCCTGAAACCCCGCCGGGTGAATAGACGTGTTGGCACAAGCAAGAACACGGCAGGCAGAGGCGCGAATGGAGGAGGTGAGGCGCGAGCTGCTGCAGTGGCAGGCGCTGGCTGCGGAGCTACAGCAGCAGGTGCACTCGCTGCAGCGCCAGCTCGACAGGTGGGATGTTGTGAGGGGGGTAGGTGGGGTGGTGGGGAGTGCTGAGGGGGAGCGGGTGGGCAGTTGGGCAGGTAAGTGACTGCTCAAGGACAGGTGGGACCCCGAAATCCAAAACCTGAGCCTGAAACCCCGCCGGGTGAATAGACGTGTTGGCACAAGCGAGAACACGGCAGGCAGAGGCGCGAATGGAGGAGGTGAGGTGCGAGCTGCTGCAGTGGCAGGCGCTGGCTGCGGAGCTACAGCAGCATGTGCACTCGCTGCAACGACAACTCGACAGGTGGGCTGCTGGGGAAAGTTGCAGGAGGGTCAGGTGGGGTGGTAACGGGCAGATGGAGAGGTGGATTAACAGCAGCAGGTGCACCCACTGCAGCGCCAGCTCGACAGGTGGGCTGCTGGTGGGGGGGGGGGGCTGATGGGCACTTGGGCTGGGGAGGGTGAAGAATAGTGTTGGAGGAGGGCTTTGTGTGGATGGTGTGGCGTTAGGAGGTGCAATGAACAGCCTCCTCCTCTCTTCTGTCCCCCCTCTTCTCCCCAATCTCCCCCCTCTTCCCCCCAATCTCCCCCCTCCTTCCCCCCGTGCAGCCTGCAGGTGGGGAAGAAGGAGCACATGGAGGGGGCAGGGGGAGCAGGTCCGAGGGGCGTGCAGGAGAAGGGGCGAGGCAGGGAGAGGGAGAGGAGTGGGCGGCCGGGCATTCTCACTCGCCGCCTGCTGCAGCAGCAGCCGCAGTATGGCGGTGGGGGTGGCGGTGGTGGCAGTGGAATGGTGCCCTCGTCTCCTGTATCGCCCACGTCAGGAGCCATGTCTGCCTCTGCTCCCTCCTACTCCTCCCAGGTAAGCCATGGCCACACCATGCCATCTGCTCCCACTCTCATTTCCTTATCCTTCCACTGTCGCTTCACTGAGATTCCACTGAATTCTCCCTCCCTCCCTCCCTCCCTCCCTCCCTCCCTCCCTCCCTCCCTCCCTCCCTCCCTCCCTCCCTCCCCTTTCCACATCCACAGGTGCAGTACCTGCTGCGCTATGTGGTGTGACCGCTGGGATTCACCCCCTCGGGCCACTCAGGCCACCACTCCCATTCCTAATCGCCCCTCTCACTCGCTCCCCGCGTTCCCCGCCCCTCCACACCCTCTCAGGTGCAGTACCTGCTGCGCTACGTGGTACGACCGCTTGGTTTCACCCCCTCAGGCCACTCAGTGCCCGCCTGCTTCCTCTTCACCATCCTCCGCTTCTGGCCGCACCTCTCCTTCCATGCCCCTCCTCCCTCTTCTACCACCACTGCCAACACCACCAACGCTTTCTCGACTGCACTACCCAGCAACCTCCCTAGCACACCCACAGCAGCAGCAGCGGCTGGTGCTTCAGCCGCCCCTCCCTTCCTCCCCCCCTCCACCCCTTTCTCCCCCTACTCCCCTTACTCCCCCTACTCCTCCGCCTCCTCGCTCCCCTTCTCCTCTCTCTCCCCCTTCTCCTCCCTCTCCTTCTCCTCATCCCCCATACCGCCACACGACGAGGTGCTATCAGCCATCCGCACGGCCCTGCAGCGCTCTGCAGGGAGTCTGGAGCGCCTGGCGTATTGGATCTCCACGCTTGTTGCCCTGCACGCCCTGCTGCTCGGGGGTCTTAAGCCGGCTAGGTGGCAAGCCATGGCTGCTGCGGCGGCTGCAGCAGTGGTGGGGGGAGGGGTTGGGGGAGGTGAGATGGAGGCAGATTCGCAGCAGGCGAAGGGGCGGGCGGAGGAGGTGGTGGGTTCTTCTGCTGTTGCGTCTCCAACGCTCAAAGCTCCTGCATCTCCCAGTGAAGCTGCAGCAGCAGCAGCTTCTGCTGCTGATGGGTTCACAGCCGCCACTGGTGCCAGTCCCACTCCTGCTACTGCTAGAATCCCTGCCAGGGCTACGTCTGCCGGGAGCGCTGTGGGGGCAACCAACCCAGCAGCATCAAGTAGCAGCAGCACGTCTGGCAATCGCAGCAGCATCAAGGCTGCGGCCTCTTTCTTCAGTGGGCTCTTCTCCTCCCGCTCCTCCTCCTCCTCCCCCGCCCCTCCCTCTGCTGCTTCTGCTGCGCCTGCCGTGCCGCCTCCGTCCCGTCCACCCCCTCGCCCCACGCAGAACAACAACCCTCCGCAGCACTCCTATCCTCACTATGCTCCTGTACCTCACTCGCTCGATGTGGCCACAGCTTCTACTGCTGGACCTCCTTCCACCACTGCTAGTACCGCCCCCAATGCGTCTCTCAATGCCACTTCTGGTGTTGCTACCACCACTCATATCCCAGGAGCCCCACCGCCCTCCTCCTCCCTTCCCACCACTTCCTCCTCTCCTGTGCCTGCCTCTGCCTACGCTGTTCCGCGCGCCGGCACCACCAGCCTGGCGTGTACTCCCACGGGGCAGGACGCTGATTCTGCTGCACCCGGACCCACTGGCTTGGTGAGGCCCTGCCACGGGAGGGCAAGGGGTGGTAGGGGGGTGGTACGGGGTGGTAGGGGGGTGGTACGGGGTGGTAGGCGGGTGGTACAGGGTGGTAGAGGGGTGGTAGGGGGGTGGTAGGGGGGTGGTATGGGGGTGGTAGGGGGATGGTATGGGGGTGGTAGGGGAGTGGTATGGGGGTGGTAGGGGTAGTAGAAGCTGGTAAGGGATGGTTGGGGGTAGTAGAGGTGGTGGTGGTTGGGGGTGGTGGTAGGGCCAGGAGATATGGAAAACGGTTGGGCCTGCTCGAGTGTAAGGTAGACATCTCACATGTTTGTTGCAGCCTGTGGTAGTGCGCTGCGCCTATGCTGTGCTGTGGGCGCACAAGGTGGGTGCGTGTGTGCCGTACCTCTCTCTTCCTGCTCTCTCTGCTCTGCCCCATTGTGCCGCTCGCCCCTGCTTCTCCACATCTCACCGCGGCCAATTCGCCCTGCCAAAGGATTCCATGCTGCTGGCTCACAAGGTGGACCCCATGTGCGCAGCACCTCTCCCTCTCTTCTGATCCTTCCGCTCTTCCCCACTCTACTCTCGCCTCTTCCCTCCCTCCCGCCAGTGGAGACCATGCCACTAGCACACAAGGTGGATGCGTGTGTGCACCATGCGGTGGGGCTGGTAAATCCTTCCTAGTGCTAAGTTGCCCACTCCTTACGCTCTTCTCCTTGTGCTTCATCCATCCCCCCCCAGTTCGCATTACCAGCGGAGACCATGCTACTAGCACACAAGGTGGATGCGTGTGTGCAGCATGCAGTGGGGCTATTCACGCACCACTGCACCTCGCAAGTCGCAGCCCTCCTGCAACCACCTGTCAGTGCTGCCAACCGCTTGCTTTCGCTTCTTCTGCTCTTGCCTTCGGTTTTGCTTTACTTTTGCTTTCGCCTTTGCTTTAGAAACAGTTAAATTTTCCTCGCTTCTGCTTGGATTGGGTTTTTGCTTTGCTCTTGATTTCTCTATTTCCTTCCATTGTCACTGCTCTTGCGGTTGCTGCAAGGCATTATGTGAGAAGTGTGTGGTGTGGCTCCCGCCTTCAGTGCTCTTCCCTCGCCCCCATTCACCTGTTCTTGATGCAGCCACAATCACATGCAAACGAAGGGGGCAGAAGTCGCAGCAGCAGCATCTGGGAGACACAGAAAGGGGGAGCGCGTTGCCCAAGCTCTCAATGTGATCGTGAAGGAGCAAGTGGAGTCGCGTGGTGATTTTCCCTCTCTCAACATTTCCTCTTCCCCACCCACCTGCTTGTTATGCAGCCACAGCAGCCGCAATCACATGGAAATGAGGGGACGGCAGCAGAAGCAGCATCTGGAAGGAGCACGAGTGGAGGTGCATTGCCGAAGTTCCCGAGTGTAGCCCTGAAGGAGCACGTGGGCAGCACGTGGAGCAGCGTGGTGGGAGTGCTGCGGCGGGCAGCGCTGGTGCTGTTGGAGAACCAGGTGCCCCCGCCTGTCATCCAGAGCGTGCTCAAACACCTCCTCGCCTTCATCAACGTCCGAGTCTTCAACAGGTACAGGGGATGGCTGAGTGCGATGCAATGCGCTGATGCGTGCAGCACTGGTAATGTGGAAGAACCAGGTGCCGCCACCCGTCATCCAGAGCGTTCTCAAACACCTCCTCGCCTTCATCAACGTGCGCTTCTTCAACAGGTACAGAGGGGCGCTCAACAGGTGGAGTTTTGTTCAACAGGTAGACTCCTCAACAGATACAGGGTTTTTTATTATGTTATGCTGATGTGCGTTTGAGTCTCAACAGGTGTGTGGATCGACCGGTGTATGCCTCGACCGGTGTATCTGTCTCGTGCTGGCTGGCAGCATCTGCAAGCGACTGCTTTTTCTACACTTCACTATGGACTTCACTATGGACTTCACTATGGACTTCACTATGGACTTCACTACGGACTTCCCTGTGGACTTCACTATGGACTTCACTATGGACTTCACTATGGACTTCACTATGGACTTCACTATGGACTTCCCTATGGACTTCACTATGGACTTCACTATGGACCTGCCCTGTTCTCCCCTCTATGGACTTCACTATGGACCTGCCCTGTTCTCCCCTCTATGGACTTCACTATGGACCTGCCCTGTTTTCCCCTCTATGGACTTCACTATGGACCTGCCCTGTTTTCCCCTCTATGGACTTCACTATGTGTTAGAGGAGAGAGAATTGATACATTGAATAATGAGCCAAGAGGCTCTTTTGTACAAACAATGAGCAAGAGAGAGATGAGAGGGAAGCTTACCCTATTGGCCAATAAGTTGGCCAATGGGTGAGCTTGCTTGTGACCCAAGCAACCACAAATGTGTGTTGGTTGGGATTGGTTGAGCTAAGGACCAATCCCGACCAACCACAAAATGTGGTTGGAGGGTACACTAAGCAACCCCCCAATTTATAAATGTGCTACACTTCTAGCCTATGTATGTTGTATGAAATATGAAATTACAACACAACCCCCCAACATGCATAAGGCTAGAAGGCTAGAATCAAGAGGCGGGAGGCGACTTAGGAGGAGTGAGGCCAAGAAGACGAAGTAGGAAAGAGTGAGCGGCATGAGGAAGAGCTTTTGTGAAGATGTCGGCAAGGTTGGCCGCCGAGTCAACCTTGGCGAGGCGAAGGTGCCCCGCCTGAACAAGATCGCGAATGAAGAAATGACGGAGCTCAATGTGCTTGGAGCGTCCGTGAAACACAGCATCTTTGGTGAGGTGAATGGTACTAGCATTGTCACACCAAATTGTGGGACAGCGCTGGGGGGCACCAAGTTCCTCAAGAAGGAAGGTGAGCCAGCGGGCCTCTTGCGCAGCCATGGTGGCGGCATACAATTCCGCCTCGCAGGAGGAGAGGGCCGCAGCCGAGGAGCGGGTGGAGCGCCAGCTGATAAGGCCGCTGCCAAGAGAGAAGCCATAGCCCTGGGAGGAGCGACGATCTGGCCGGGAATCCGCCCAGGAGGAGTCACTGTAGCCACTGAGAAGAGGTGGGGAGGGGCCGCCAAGGGTAAGGACATAGTCCTTGGTGCCACGAAGGTACCGGAGGACACGCTTGGCGGCCTGCCAGTGCTCTTCCGTATGCTTGCCTGCGCCAACAAAACGAGCGAGGACGCTGATGGGGTAGGCAAGGTCAGGGCGAGTGGAGACCATGGCGTACATGAGGGAGCCGATGAGCTCGGGATAAGGATGGGAGGAGGCTGAGGGGGAGGTGGGTGGAGAGAGGTGGTGCCCGACAGAAAGAGGTGTATGTTGGGCGCCGCCGCGGGCCATGTCAAACCGCTCCAAGACCTGCTGCAAGTAATGACCCTGGGAGAGTGAGATGGTGCGGGCGGAGCGGTCACGGGTGATGGTCATGCCCAGATAATGCTGCAGCTCTCCCAAGTCTTTGCACTTGAGACGGGTGCCCAACTCAGCCTTAACATGCTCCAACTCTCCAAGGTCGGCAGTGAGCAGAATCATGTCATCGACATACACAAGGATGTAAAATGGGGAGGGGGAGGTGCGGCTGGCGTCAGAGCGGGAGGTGCGGAACCCAAGTTCAGCAAGGGTGGCGGCAAGTTTAGCATGCCACTCCCTCGGGGCCTGTCGGAGCCCATACACCGGTCGACGCAGCTGCCAGACAGAGTCTGCTGGGAAGGGGAGGTGAAAGCCGGCTGGACGCTCCATGTAGATAAGCTCGCGGAGGACGCCTTGTAGGAAGGCGTTAGAAACGTCCATCGAGTGGATCTCCATATTGAGGCGAGCGGCGAGGTCGAGCACGGCGCGAACAGTAGCAGGCTTGGCAGTAGGGGAGAAGGTATCGAAGAAGTCAAAACCATACCGCTGCGTGAACCCCTTGGCGCAGTAACGAGCCTTATAAACGGGCGGCTCCCCTGGCAGCTGCTTGACGCGAAACACCCACTTTCCTTTCACCACGTTCGTAGGGGCGGGAGGGCGAGGCACATCGACAAAAGAGGAGTTGCCGATAAAGGCCTCCAGCTCCTTGATGATGGCGGCGAGCCATAGCGGAGCGTCAGGGCACGCCATTGCCTCCTCGTACGTGGTAGGAACGAAAATGGAGGGAGCAGAGGAGAGGGCGAAGACAGGTGTGCCAGAGATGTCGAACGTGATGGGTAGAAGTGAGGGGTCATAAAGGTGGAGGTCAAGGAACTCTTCATGGGAGTCCTCAGAGAGGGAGGTGTGGAAGGCGCGGATGACTGCTGGTGCCGCTGCTGGTGCTGCTGGTGGAGGCGTTGCCGGTGCCGCTGCTGGTACTGCTGCTGGTGCCGCTGCTGGTGCCGTTGCTGGTACTGTTGCTGGTGCTGCTGCTGGTACTGCTGCTGGTGCCGCTGCTGGTGCCGCTGCTGGTCCCGCTGCTGCTGCGGCTGCTGGCGCTGCTGCTGCCGCCGCTGCTGGTCCCGCTGCTGGTGCCGCTGCTGGAGAGGAGGTGGCTGAGGGGGCTGTTGCATGAGGGGCTTGATGCAAGACAGCCTGGAAGAAGTGACGGAGGAGGGGGGAGAGAGGGGGGAGGGTAGAGGTAGAGAGGGTAACGGGAGGCGATGCACCAAGGATACCGTCACGTGACCTGGTGTGGGGATACCGGGTGAGTATGGTGCGGGAAGGGGGAGGACGGGTTGGTGGCGAGGGAGAGGAAGGGGGGGGGGGGAGGGGTACTAGGAGAGGAGTGAGCGGGGGAGACAGGAGAAGACAGAGGTTCCGGGTCAAAGATGTCACCAGAAGAGGGAGGGGCACCATGGGACTGGGACGGCGGAGAAGGGGGGGGTGGGAGGATGGGGGGAGGAGGGAGTAGTGGGGGAGGGGTGGTGTCAGACCAGACAAGGGGACGGGTGAGAGAGGGGAGTGGGTCAGTAGATGTGGGAGAGGAGTAGTAGGGAGTGGACTCGTCAAAGACCACATCCCGGCTGCGGATTAGACGACCGGATGGTGGGTGGAGGAAAAGGTAGTCAGGGGAGGAGGGATTATGACCAAGGAAGATGCAGGGAAGGGTACGAGGGGCAAGCTTTCCCATGGAACGGGAGCGGTCAGAGGGGTGAATGAGGACATGTGCCTTAGAGCCCCAGACACGAAGTGATGAGGCATCAGGCTTGTCCTTCGTCCACAGCTCAGTGGGGGTGATGGAGGGGAGAAGGGGGTGAGGGTAAAGGTTAGTAAGGAGGGCGGCATGAAGGAGGGCGTAGCCCCAAAGAGAAGGGGGGCAGGAGGCGTGGACAAGCAGACACCGGGCTGTTTTGGTGATCTCTCGAACACGACTCTCAGCCACGCCGTTCTGCTGTGGGGAGTGAGGGAGGGTGTAAGTCTGAAGGATGCCACGAGACTGACAATAGGAGGAGACTTGGTTGTTAAGGAACTCACCACCTCCATCAGAGTGAAGGCGGCAAACAGGGCGCCCAAAATGGGTGTTTGCCCGTTCGAGCCAGGCGATGATCGCAGCCGGGGCATCCGCCTTCGTCCGAAGGAGAGAGACGGACGAGTACCGACTGTGATCATCAACAAGCACGAGAAGGTAGCGATGGCCCTGGCGAGTGGGAGAGGGATTAGGGCCCCATAGGTCCATGTGAACAAGATCAAGTGGCTGCGCAGCAGCGGAGGGGGAGCTCCGGTGCGGCTGCTGCTTGAGCTTGCTCTGAACGCAGACGGTGCAAGGGGGGGCAGGGGATTTGGGGAGGGGAGGGAGGGAGGAAGGGAGACCGTGGAGGAGACCGGAGGAGACAGAGGAGCGCAGAGTAGCGAAGTTGGGGTGGCCTAGCCTGTGATGGAGGAGGATGGTGGGGTGGGAGAGGGAGCGACAGGAACAGTCAGAGTCAGGAGGGCGGGGGGGGAGGGGTGGGTTAGTGGGAGGGAGGGGAGGGGGGGGGGGGAAGGAGGGGGGGGGAGGCAACTTGGAAGGTGAGGGGGCGGGGAACCCGAAGGGTGTACAGACGGGAGCGAGGACAATAGGGAATACGGGCGAGAAAACGACCTGTGGAGGTTTGGTATAGGTCACAATGGTTAGCACCACCTGGGATGAGAGTGGTGATCATGGCTTGTTGGAGGGACCTTTGGGAGAGGAGGTTAGTACGAAGGGAGGGAATGTGGAGACCGGTGACAGTACCTGAGGGAAAGAGAGGACAGGGAAGGGTGGAGGTGTTGTGACAAGGGATGGAAAAACTGCTATCAGCGCCGAGGAGGGAGGTTGGTGTGGGGAGAGGGCGCAGTGTACCAGCGTCGCGAAGGACAGTGTCAGTGGCTCCACTGTCCAGAACGAAGTCAATGGTGGAGGAAGGTGAGGCAGAGAACTGGAACGAAGTTTCATTAGCAGAAGAAGGGTACATGGGAGATGCAACAGATTCAGGTTGACCTAATAGACCAACAAAACCAGAGGAAGGGAAAGCGGTCACACTGCCACCTGCAGACGGCGCCGGGGACGCACCCGAGAGATGGGCTGCAGAGGCAGCACTCCCAGCAGTCCAGGTAGGAAAGGGCTGTTGCTGGGAAACCGGAGGAGGAGGGAGGAGGGGCAGTTGCGGCTGGAGGTCGAGCTGCTGCTGGAGATGCTGGAGCTGCTGCTGGAGCTGAGAGAGGAGAAGCTGCTGCCCATACTGCTGTGACCCCTGCTGCTGATTCCCAAGCTGCTGCTGCTATTGCTGCTGCTGGTGCTGCTGCTGGGGAGGGGCGAGGGCCTGGTGGGCGTGGGTGGAGGAGGGAGGTTCATAAAGGGGAGAGGAACGGACCTCAAGGGGAGTGGGGCGAGGGTTGAGGGCGGACCAGCGAGGAGGGGTGCCGGTGTTGCCACGGGCAAACCACTCATCACTGAGTGCCTTGAAGCACGTCTCAGTGGCATGGGTGGTTTGGCCGCAGCGCTGTCCCTGAGTGGGACCGTAGCGAGGCAGGTACTGACAGGGAGGAAAGGCAGCTGCCGTACCACGACCCGCACCACTGCTGCCAGCACCACCGCGACCTGCTGATCCCCCTCGTCCACCCCCACGCCCACCACCACGCCCACCCCCACGCCCACCGCCACGTCCACCCCGGCTGCTGCGCGACTGGGCTGCTGCGGCTGTGGAGGAAGAGTGGCGAAGGATCTCAGCTTCGGTGGTGATAATCCACTGAGCGACTTCGGCAGGGGTGTGGTGCTTGGAGATAAGCTGCATGTAAGCAAGCTTGTGAGCGTCGAAGGCAGGTGTGAGGCCCTCGAGGAGGTGGCAGCAGATGACGGTGTCCGGGTACACCACATCGAGTGTTGCAAGGCGCCGAGCAAGGTCTAAGACACGGCGAGTGAAAGCAGCTGCGCCAGAAGTGGAATCCATGGAGAGAGTTCCAAACTCCTTGATAAGGGCGTAAAGAGTGGCAACGTCCTGCCGATCGAAAAGGTCGACTAGCAGTCGCCACAGGTGGGAGGAGGAGGTAGGTGAGAGCTCGCGTTTGAGGGAGGAGGGGATGGTGGCGAGAAGAATGGCAAGCGCACGCCGATCAGCAACCCGCCAGGCATTAATTTTCGTGGTGTAGTCTGCAAGTTCTGCAGTGTAGGTGTCCAGGTCCTCCTGGTACTTGTTGTAGCGGGCAGCGGCCTCGTCATAGATGCGCCTGTCGTCCTCGTAACGCAATTGCAGGCGCAGGTGCTCTTGGAGATTGGTGCGGTAGGTGCGAATGGCGGTTTCCGAGCTCTGCGGGTCGTTGACATTCGGCGCGAAGGTGGGAGGATCACCGGGGGGAGAGGGCTCGACGCCAGGGTGGGCGGGGGCAGGTCCAGTAGGAGCGGTGGGGGCCACGGGCTGAAGTCCACCGCCTTCCTGAAAGACAACCGAGCGAAGGTTCTAACCGCTGACCACAACAGAGGAGAGGAGCACCTCAACGGAATGAGCATAAGAGTGCCAATTAGCAGCAGAGTTGTCAGGCAGCAACTCGAGTGCGTCAACAGTGGCAAGGTCGACGGAAGAATCGGACGACGATGCCATAGAGATGAGGGTGGGTAGAGGCTAGGGCAGGAGGAGGATGGTGCGAGGGTACCGTTGCCAATGCTGCTGCTGGCCCTGCTGCCCGTGCCGCTGCTGGTTCTGCAGCTGGTGCCGCTGCGGATGCTGCTGCGGGTAGGATGGGAGGAGGAAGGGAGGAGCGGAGGGTGGGGAAGGTGGAGGAGGAGGAGGGCGATGCTATGGGGGAGGCAAGGGGGAAGGGTGCTGCTGGTGGTGCCGCTGCAGGTGCTGCTGCTGGTGCTGCTGCAGGTAGGATGGGAGGAGGAGGATGGTGGAGGAGGAGGGCGATGCTATGGGGGAGGCAAGGGGGAAGGGTGCTGCTGGTGGTGCCGCTGCTGGTGCTGCTGCTGGTGCTGCTGCAGGTAGGATGGGAGGAGGAAGGGAGGAGCGGAGGGTGGGTTGGGTGGAGGAGGAGGAGGGCGATGCTATGGGGGAGGAAAGGGGGGAGGGTGCTGCTGGTGGTGCCGTTGAGGTGCCGCTGATGATGCTGCTGCGGGTACAACGGGAGGAGGAAGGGAGAGAGGGGGGGGGGAGGGGACGAAGAGGGCAGCCGTGCGGCAGATCCGCGCGACTGGGAAGCCCGTGGCGAATGCACGCGGGACAGCCCGCGGCAAACGAGCGGGACGTGCAGAGATGGGCGCGAAATGGTCAGATTTCAGCGCGGGAGATGCAGATCTGGTCGCGCGGAGGGCAGATCTGGTCGCGCGGAGGGCAGATCTGGTCGCGCGGAGGGCAGATCTGGTCGCGCGGAGGGCAGATCTGGTCGCGCGGAGTGCAGATCTGGTTGCGCGAAGGGCAGTTCTGAGTGCGCGGAGGGCGGATCTGGGCGGGCGGAGTGCAGATCTGGGCGCGCGGAGTGCAGATCTGGGTGCGAAATGTTCAGATCTGGGCGCGGGAGGAGGAGATCTGGTGGCGCGGAATCCAGATTTGGGCGCGGAATGATCAGATCTAGGTGCGGGAGGAGTAGATCTGGTCGCGCGGAGGGCAGATCTGGTCGCGCGGAGGGCAGATCTGGTCGCGCGGAGGGCAGATCTGGTCGCGCGGAGTGCAGATCTGGTTGCGCGAAGGGCAGATCTGAGCGCGCGGAGGGCGGATCTGGGCGGGCGGAGTGCAGATCTGGGTGCGAAATGTTCAGATCTGGGCGCGGGAGGAGGAGATCTGGTGGCGCGGAATCCAGATCTGGGCGCGGAATGATCAGATCTAGGCGCGGGAAGAGTGGATCTGGTCGCAGGGAGTGCAGATCTGGGCGCTGGAGTTGCAGATCTGAGCGTGCCTTGGAGGGCAGCGCCTTAGGGGGCGCACGGGGAGGGGGGACAGCGCCTAAAGGGCGCGTGAAGGGAGGGCAGCTCCGTGGGTGGGGCTAGATCTGAGGAACGGGGAGGAGAGGGTGGCGTAAGGACCGAGGGAGGTAGGCGTGAGCCATTAGCTCATGATACCATGTTAGAGGAGAGAGAATTGATACATTGAATAATGAGCCAAGAGGCTCTTTTGTACAAACAATGAGCAAGAGAGAGATGAGAGGGAAGCTTACCCTATTGGCCAATAAGTTGGCCAATGGGTGAGCTTGCTTGTGACCCAAGCAACCACAAATGTGTGTTGGTTGGGATTGGTTGAGCTAAGGACCAATCCCAACCAACCACAAAATGTGGTTGGAGGGTACACTAAGCAACCCCCCAATTTATAAATGTGCTACACTTCTAGCCTATGTATGTTGTATGAAATATGAAATTACAACACTATGGACCTGCCCTGTTTTCCCCTCTATGGACTTCACTATGGACCTGCCCTGTTTTCCCCTCTATGGACTTCACTATGGACCTGCCCTGTTTTCCCCTCTATGGACTTCACTATGGACCTGCCCTGTTTTCCCCTCTATGGACTTCACTATGGACCTGCCCTGTTTTCCCCTCTATGGACTTCACTATGGACCTGCCCTGTTTTCCCCTCTATGGACTTCACTATGGACCTGCCCTGTTTTCCCCTCTATGGACTTCACTATGGACCTGCCCTGTCGTCTTCTCCCCCTCCCATTCTTCTCCGCACTGCAACGCAACACAGCCTCATGGTGCGCAGCACGTGGTGCCCCTGCACGCACAGCAATGACAACAATGGCAAGCCAAAGGCCCTCCCCAACCCTGTGATCTCCCCACATCCCCCCCCCCCTTTACCTTCCCTCATTCCCTCCCCCCACCCCCCAGCCTCATGGTGCGCAGCACGTGGTGTCCCTGCACGCACAGCAACGGCAAGCTGCTGTGCGACGCGCTCTCCCTCCTCAACCTCTTTCTGGAAGAGCTTCCCGAGGTGCTCTGGGAGCCGCTGCACGCTCACAGAGGGGCAGGGATGGATGGAGGGGAGGGGGAGGATGGGAGAGAAGGGGGAGAGGAGAGGGGTGAGGAGGGGGGTGAGGGGGAGGGGAGTGAGGAGGAGGAGGAAGATGCGGGGCAGGCGAAGAAGGCTGTGTGGCGCCACTTGAGGCATCTGCAGCAAGCCGTATCGCTGCTGGTGGGTGCTGTGCGGTGCTTGTGGGTGCAGTGTGCTGCTATTCTCCACCTCCGTTTGATTTGACAAGTCTGCTTCTGTGCATCTAGTCAAATGTGCTCTATCCTGCTCCACTCCCCCTTCCTCTCTTTCTTCCCCACCAGGCCATGGAGCACAAGCCCTCGTGCTTGCTGCCGCACCAGTCCTGAGCCTCTGGTCCTCTCTCGTCTCATTTATACCCCTCTCTTTCCCCTCTCCTTCCCCCCTCCTCCCCCCCTTCCCCCCTCCTCCCCCCCTTCCCCCCCAGGCCATGGAGCACAAGCCCTCGTGCTCACTAACACACCTGCGCTCGCTCTGCCCGGACCTGAACGCGAACCAGCTGGTGCACCTGTGCGTGTGGTACCAGGACGACTGCTACAGCACGCAGGGGCTGCCTGCTGCTGTTGTCGACCAGCTGTGGGGAGAGGTGGACGAACGCACGGCCATGCTGCTTCAAGAGAGCCCCAGGTGGGTGATACCCTGGAGTGGAGCAGAGCGGAGTGGAGTGGAGTGGGGTGGAGTGGGGTGAGGGAGTCAGTGTCTGCCTTGGAGTTTAGGTGATAGCGAGTGCGGGAGGTCTCTATGTCATGTCCAGGGTTTAGGGTTCAGGAGTTCCAAGTACGTTTGTAGCAACGAAGTGCTCGTGAATTGTTAGACATCCCAGCGAGCAGCAGGAATTCACGTAGGAAATGTCGCTGGAATGTCTAACAATTCGAGTTCCAAGTATGTTTGTACCAACAACGTGCTCGTGTGCCAGCTACGGCACTGCAGGGCGCTTGGGGGCTTTTGTGTACCAGCTGTGGGGGACAAAGGGTCGTCATTGTGATGGTGCTGCTGCATGCTAGTGCAGGGTAGGCACATCAATCCAGTGAAGGGATTGCTTTGGTGCAAAGGCGCTCTGGAAGGTGCCCGCTACCAAAGGCGCTCTGGAAGGTGCCCGCTACCAAAGGCGTTCTGGAAGGTGCCCGCTACCAAAGGCGTTCTGGAAGGTGCCCGCTACCAAAGGCGTTCTGGAAGGTGCCCGCTACCAAAGGCGTTCTGGAAGGTGCCCGCTACCAAAGGCGTTCTGGAAGGTGCCCGCTACCAAAGGCGTTCTGCTGCAGTGGCCTATGAGCATAATGGACTGTACCATGTGGTTACCCTCCATGCAACCCCAGCCACGTCTTCACATGCGCAATCCCCACCATCCCCACATGCGCAATCCCCACCATCCCCACATGCGCACAACCCTCATGTGCTCAAATCCCCTCCTCAACGCTGCAGGTCGCCTGTGAGCACAGCAGACAGCACAGAGTGGATTCCCTTCATCCACCACACTTCCACATGCTCACACCCCACCCCACATGCTCACACCCCACCCCACATGCTCACACCCCGCCCCACATGCTCACACCCCACCCCACATGCTCACACCCCACCCCACATGCTCACACTCCACCCCACATGCTCACACTGCACACGTCTTTATCTCACTGCCTCCCATGCAGGTCGCCTGTGAGCATAGCAGACAGCACGGAGTGGTTCCCCTTCATCCACCACGACGCCGCCGACCCACAGTTCCCCACCTTCCTGCCGATGCCTCGTTGCCACGCTCACATGTCCACGTCTTTATCCCACTGCCTCCCATGCAGGTCGCCTGTGAGCATAGCAGACAGCACGGAGTGGTTCCCCTTCATCCATCACGACGCCGCCAACCCGCAGTTCCCCGCCTTCCTGCGCTCCCTGCTGCTCAAGCGTGCCGCCTCCTCCACACGCTCCTCCCTGCACACCCCTGCCAGCAGCACCGACAGCCACCTGCTGCCCCACAACACCCCGCCCCTCGGCCCACAATTACATGGCATACAATCACATGGGGTACAGTCACACGGGGTAGGGGTTCGGTCGCATGGGGTAGGGACACAGTCACATAAGGTACAGTCACATGGGGTGCAGTCACAATCTCACGGGTTACATTCACCTGCGGTACAGTCACATGGTGTACAATCACAAACCACCCCGTCTGCGGTGGTGCCCAAGTCCCCAGGAGCACAGTCCATGAGCACGCACTCCGACCTGCCTCTCTCCCACATGCCGGCGATGCAGGAAGAAACCTCCCCTGCTCCACACCTCCCCCAGACAGACCTGCACGCTCGCACTGAGGAGGATGTGGAAGGCGCGACTAGCACAAATCACACAACCGTGTACTCTTCCAGTGCTTATTACGTATCCGAGTACGAGGGGATGGCTAATCAGGCTAGGGGTTCTGAAAGTGGAGCAGGGATACAAGGTGGTGGGGGGGAACGAGCGATTCTAACGGGTATTGTCACTGGGGGTGATGGTGATGGTGATGGTGATGGTGATGGTGATGGTGATGGTGATGGTGAGGGTATGGAAGGTACCTGCAACATGGGTGCTGCAGATGACGTGGGCAGGGATGAGTCGCCACAGGCATCATCGAGTAACCAATGGGGATTTGCAGAGAGGTTGGCTCACTTAAAACCAAACTAGTTTTTCTGGTTTGACTTCTTGTTGCAACACAATGGTCTCGCAAAAAAAAAAACAAAAACAAAAAAAACAAATTTTTATTCATCATGACAGGGCATATTCCGCCCCTAAGGGCAGCTATACAGGGGAATGAAGGTAGCCATACCCATGCAACTGCCGTTGCTCATTGCTAGCCATATGGGTGCAGTTCTTCGAATGGGTTCCACCCACACAGAGAAGTGCGGGTGCCACCCTTATTGTTGAACTCTGTGCCGTGAGTTTGGCTGCATAAATCAGTTGCTAGTTACTGCAGTGCCATCCACTAATGCTGTCTGCTCCTTCTGCTTGCTGTCTCTTCCTGCTGCTTCTGCCTGTGTCTCTTCCTGCTGCTTCTGCCTGTGTCTCTTCCTGCTGCTTCTGCCTGTGTCTCTTCCTGCTGCTTCTGCCTGTGTCTCTTCCTGCTGCTTCTGCCTGTGTCTCTTCCTGCTGCTTCTGCTTGCTGTCTCTTCCTGCTGCCACTGCTTGCTGCATCTGCCTGTGCCTCTCCCTGCTGCCTCTGCACCAAGCAATCCCTCTGTGCCTCTCTGTGGGATGCTCCAGAAATCCCTCTGGTGGATGCAGCAGCAAGGAGAGATCAGAGGGTCGGAGAGGTGGGTATCCAAGCCAGCCATGTGCGCCCCACCTCCACATCCCCGAGCCTCTTGCGATGCGTCTCCTGCCTCTACACAACACCGTGCAGTGCTATGTGGTTCAGTGCGGTGGGGTGCGGTGCGGTGCTGTACAGCGTGGTCCACAGCGTCGTGGGCAGCAGCATGGCGTTGGATGGCGCGAGCAACGATAGGAGGGTGGGTGAGGTGGGGGAGGTGTCCGTGTGTGGGTAGCACCTCCATGCCCGCCCCAGGTGACTTTTGAGCCGACTCAAAAGGCACCTTGTGGGCAGCAGCATGGCGTTGGATGGCATGAGCAACAACAGCAGGGTGGGTGAGGTGGGGGAGGTGGCCGTGTGTAGGTAGCACCTCCATGCCCACCCCAAGTATCACCTCCCTCAGGTACTCGCTCACTTGGTGAGTAGCACCTCCATTGGCACTGCAGCGTCACTCTTTGTGGATAGCACTGTCACTGGGCATGATACCTGGGGAGAGAAGAGAAGGGAAGCAAAACGATGAGTGGGAAAGAGTCAATACGATGCGGAAATGGTGTTGCATTGCACGTGGCATGGCACGGTGCATGAGTGGCATGGCACGGTGCATGAGAAAGGAAAGAGGGTGTTGGTAATTTGGAATGTGCGGTAAGCAGGCACGTGCGGTAAGTAGGAACGTGCCAAGACTCTTCAAGCAGAAACGTGAGAGTCAGACTACCCATCTTCCTTCCCTCCTCGGCTCGTCATCCCTCTCCTATCGCACGACCCACAAGCAATTCACTGGACCCAGCAGGTGCCTATAATCAGACTGGAAGGACGTTCGGAGGGCGCTGAGAGCAATATCCGGGCGCACTTGCAGCACGCTACCACTCAACTGCCGCACCTCCCAACCCAGCTTGAGACGTCTCAACAACCCACCTGTCCCAGCACATGTCTGTAATGTAATCCGACTGGAAGGTCGTCCGGAGGGCGCTGAGGGCGATGTCAGGGCGCACCAGCAGCACGCTCTCAGTGAGCTGCCGCACCTCGGGGCTGCTGATATCCCGCCCCACCATGAGCGGTGAAAACCCTGACGCCCACGCGATGTAGTTCTCCCGCACACCCCGGAACAGCTGCTCCAGGTCTGCCGGGTCGAACCCGCCGACATACCCTGTGGACGGCTCGTTCAGGTACCTGGTGAAGGGAGGATGCGGGGGGTGGGGGAGATGTGGGCGTTGGTGACGTGTCAAAAGGAACAGCTGCTCCAGGTCTGCCGGGTCGAACCCGCCCACGTAGCCCGTGGACGGCTCGTCGAGGTACCTGGCCAGGGGGGCGGAGAGGGGGAGTGTGCGCGTTAAAGATCGTGTCAACGGCAAAAGAGTGAGCTGCTTCAGATTCGCGGGGCTGAAGCCGCCAGCATAACCCGTGGCGTGGATGGCTTGTTGAGGTAACTGTTGGTGGGGAGAAGGGGGATGGGATGGGATGGGATGGGATGGGTTGGTTGATGCGTTTGAGATGTGCAGAATGGAAGTCACAATGTGCCGCCGTGTGGACGGCTCGTTGATGTACCTGGTTGTGGGAAGGAGGACAGCAATCAAAATGACTCCGAATGGAGAGCTGGTGCCTCACCGAGGCGAGTTTTGAGGCGCCTAAAAAATGTACCGCGTGGACGGCTCGATGTACGTACCTGGTTTTGGCAAGGAGGACAGCAAGCAAAATGACTCCGAATGAAGAGCTGGTGTATTTTGAGGCGCCTCAAAAGTCACAATGTACCGCCGCGTGGATGGCTCGTTGATGTATGTACCTGGTTGTGGGAAGGAGGACAGCAATCAGGATGCCTCGGAATGCAGAGCTGGTGCCTCATCTAGCCGAGCAATCCGTGCGATTTTTGAGGCGCCTCAAAAAGGAGGACAGCAATCAGAATGACTCGGAATGCAGAGCTGGTGCCTCACCTAGGCGAGCAACAACCCGTGCGATTCTGTGGGTTTAAGCCGCCTGTGTAGCCTCACCTAGGCGAGGCGCCAAGCAGCAGTAGCCGCTTGAAGGCGCTGGGCTCCTCGAGACTTGCAAGCAGTGCCACCATGCCGCTCACGCTGTGCCCCACACACACCACGCCCTCCGCCTCCCCCTCCGCCTTCCCCTCCACTTCCCCCTCCGCTTCCCCCTCCGCTTCCCCCTCCGCTTCCCCCTCCGCCTTCCCATCCGCCTTCCCCTCCGCCTTCCCCTCCGCCTTCCCCTCCGCTTCCCCCTCCGCTTCCCCCTCCGCCTTCCCATCCGCCTTACCCTCCGCCTTCCCCTCCGCCTCCCCCTCCGCCTCCCCTTCCGCCTTCCCCTCCGCCTGCCCTTCCGCCTTCCCCTCCGCCTCCCCCTCTGCTTCCCGCTCCGCCTCCCCCGCCGCCTGGTCCCCCGCCTCCTCGCCCTTCCCCGCCTGGCCCCCCGCCACCCCCAGCGCGTGGAGCACGTCGAGCAGGTCATCAGCGTGCGAGCAGAGCGACGCGTAGCGCTGGAAGTCGTAAGACGTGGAGGGCGTGCTGAATGCGCCCATCAGGTCCCACAGCACCACGCGGAACGTGCGCCGCAGGTCCAGGTGCGACAGCACGCCGCCCCAGATCTGCGCGGTGATACGCGGGGTGGTGCGGAAAATGGGACGGGAATGTGGTGTTTTGAGGCGGCTTGTAAGGGGTACGAGGGAAATAGTTGTAAAGGTAAGGGTCTGGCTGAGTGGAAGCATGCGGGAAAGCGGAAGCAGGGGGCACCTTTTGGTTGCTGCTGAATCCGTGAGACAGCAACAACGTCGTTTTGCCCGTCCCAATCACCCGCACGTTGTGGCGACGGAGCGGACAGTCGCACACGGCGTCGTAGGGCGTCGCCAGCGTCGCCAGCTTGGTCGTCGCCGGCGACGAGGTCACAGGAGGTCGTCCAAGTCGGCCGCCGGCAGAAGAGCGAGAGGACGACGTTAAGGTACTATCGGGTTTCAGCTGCGAGTGAAACATTTATTAGTCGACTCAAAAAGCGGGGGGAGAGGACGACGATAAGCTACGATCAGGCTTGAGCTGTGAGTGGAACATCACGACTTTCGGTCAAAATTTCGCACATCACAAGCCATGCGGCGCACATCAGGCTTGAGCCGTGAGTGGAACATCGACGGCCGGCAGTGAGCAGACTGCTACCCGCAGCACAATTGGTGCTACTTTTGAGAATTCTCAAAAGGCTTGAGCTGTGAGTGGAACAACAACAAAGACGTCAATGCTCGCGGCAGTGAGCAGCCTACTACACATGATACCCGGTTGAGCCCCCCGATTCTGCGTTTCGCAAAGGTTTCGTTAATTCGCACCTAGCAAAAAAGGGCTTATATAAAAATTGACAATTTGACTTAGGTCTCTTCAGTCAAACCTCGGTTTCTGCGGTTAGTATTGGTTCAAAACACTGCAGCTTGCTCGAGGGGCTTGTAAATGGGGTGCAACTGGTAGACGCAAAAAACACTGGCGCAAGGTTTCTAAAATGTACAAGGCAAATTCGCGCACAGGGGTCGAGCATCATGTGTACTCGCAGCACATGATATAGCCAGTAATATAGGGACGGCTGACGTCAGCAATGCCGCCCCACGCCCCCTGGCACATTCGGAAATTGGGGCCAAACCGAAAAACCCTCCGAATCCCTCGGGTCACCCCGAAACTCCCGCCTGACCAGGCGAAAAAACCCTCCGAATCCCTCCGTCTCAATGTCGTATTCTTATGCGCATATATATGCCAGCCGTACTGTTGCAATTTCGGGGACATTTATCAAGCACTGCTCGACGGACATTGACCAATCGCAGCCGCGGTCAAAAGTTTTTAAATAAAGTTAAAACTCACTTATTTGTCAATTGAAGCAAGTAAAAATTGTTGAAGTTAGCTAGTTGAACTTAGGAACCATAGCTTGGGTTCTAGGTGCTAGCATGGGTGTCAAGAGGGTAGAGCAAGCCAAATAGAAGAAAGAGGTTGATTCAATATTGAGCGAGGGTACAAATAGGAAAGAACATGCAAAGGAAGGAGGTGCACCACGACAACAAGGCATATAACTACACTAAGTCTACACTACAGGCAGTTATAGAATAATGCATACAATTATATTCTGACACACCCCCTAACTGCCTGCAGTGAAGAATCATGTGCGGAAACACACCCTGAAGGGGTACACCACCCGCAGTGGAAGACGACAAGGAGGTAAATGAGGAAGAGGAGGCGAGAGAGAGAGAGGGGAGAGGACAGGAATAAGGAGAGGAGGTGGGGGGAGCCACGCGGCGAGCCACACTTACGAACCCCCGTTTTACAAAAGGGGGAGGGGCGAAAGAGGGATGAGGAGAGGAGGTGGGGGAGCCACGCGACGAACCCCTCTTAAGAACCCCCGTTTTACAAAAAGGGGGGGAGGGTGAGAGAGGGAGGAGAGGAGGTGGGGGGAGCCTAGCGCGGCAAGCCCCACTTACTGACCCCCTAATTCTACGCCCCCTTTCAGCCACCCCCCTCAACCTCACCCCCCTTGTCAACCACCCCCTTGAACCTCACACCGTCCACCACACCCTTCCTCCAACGCCTTCCCCACCTACGGTGGTCCCTGCTGAAGCCTTCACACGGCGGCCAGAAGCACGCCACCCCCTTACCCTCCCCCCCACAGCGGCACGTGCGGAAGTGAGAGAGAGAGGAGGAGGGGCGGCCGCTGGGTGCTCACACCCGCCACCCCAAACCCACCCCCCACTGTTGCACGTGCAGAAGGGAGAGAGAGGGGAAGGCGAGCGGCAGCGGTAGTAGCTCCTCCCGCCACTCCCCCCCCCCCCCACCCCACAGCAACAAGTGCTGCAAGGAGAGAAAGGAAGAGAGGAGGGTAGCTGGTGGTGGTTTGCTTGTCACCCCCTGTAAGAATAACTGACGAGAATGATGCATTAGGTGAAAGGGAAGGGTACAAGTAGAATGTCGAGAGAAATACTGTATCCCCTAAGGCTAAACCCACTACAGCCTAGAGAAATGTAAACACATATGTTTTGACACACCCCCATAGACGAAGTGGGGGATAGCAGGAGCAAGCAATAGTCACAAGACCAGTCAAGAGAAGAAGCAAAGCAAAGCAAGCTCAGGGTGGATCACAAAGTCACCACACAGTCCGAGCATAAGCAAAGGACCACAAGGCCAGTTCACATGCAGAGTTATATAAAGAGAACAAACAATACAGTGATCATACCCTAGCAAGTGCAAGCATGCAGGTATATATATAGATCACAGTACAAGCAGAGTCAAGCAGTAAGCAAGTGAGGCAAAGTAGGCACAAGGCCTAACACAGTAACAAAGCGCTGATGATCACTAGGCGGAAGTGCCTTGGTGAAGACATCAGCAGTGTTGGCCCGAGTGGCCACGTACGCAAGACGAAGCTGGCCACGCTGCTGCAACTCTCGAGCAAGGAAGTATCGCAGAGCGATGTGCTTCGTTCTGTGCTCCAGACTGTGCTCCTGACACAAGGCAATCATGGCCTTGTTGTCTACGTACAGAACTGGTGGCGAACGAGGCTGCTCTCCCAAGTCGGTCAGCAGGTAGGTGAGCCAGCGTAGCTCCTGAGCAGCCATGGCCCCGACGTAGATCTCAACCTAACAACTGGAGCTGAGAACCGAAGACGAGCGAGTAGACCGCCAAGAAACAGAGCCTGAACCGAGGCTGAAGGTGTAACCCTGTGACGACCGCTGCGTAGCTGAGTCGTCAACCCAAGAGGCGTCTGCGTGACCGGTGAGGACAACTGGACCCCGTCCTCCAAGCACGAGCCCCATGCCTGACGTACTGCACAAGTAACGCAGTACCCTCTTCGCGGCATCCCAGTGTACCTTTCGGTGCCTGCCGGGAGCCACGTAACGAGCCAGGAGGCTGAGAGGGTACGCGAGGTCGGGTCGAGTGCAAGTCATCAGGTACATGAGGCAACCCACAAGCTCTGGGTACGGACCACTCGGCTCTACGGACTCGTCCGAAGGTGGAGCTGAGAGCGAGTGGCTGGTAGACAGAGGAGTGAGCTGTGGCGAGGAGTACTGGAAGCCGAAGCGCTGAAGGACCTGGTGCACCATGTGTGACTGAGTCAGTGTGATGGTGCGCCGTGCTCTGTCCCGGGTGATCTGCAGGCCAAGATAGCTGCGCAGTACACCCAGGTCAGTGCAGGTGTGTCTCTTCTGCAGCTCGGACTTCACAAGGGTCAGTGCCTCAGTGTCAGCAGTGGCAAAGACCAGGTCGTCGACGTACACTAGGACGTAGAACGGCGGCAGCGAGGTGTCGGTGCGTAGAAACAGCGACGTGTCTGTTGTAGAAGGAGCAAACCCAAGAGCCGCAAGTGTAGTCCTCAGTGTGTCGTGCCACTCGCGAGGCGCCTGGCGGAGACCGTAGACTGGCCGGCGGAGGCTCCACTGAGTACCTGCAGGAAACGTCCCAGTGAAACCAGGTGGGCGGCGCAGCCGGATCTGTCAAACTTATCTGCTATAGTCTGTTTAGGCTGTAGTGGGGTAGTTCATATAGGGTACAACACTTTTAGGTTTCCTACTTGTACCCACCTGCTTTCTAGTTCATTCATTCCGTTCCTGATTCTAACATGGTATTATGAGCAGGTTCCCTAGTGGGAACGTTTTTAGGGCCCACCACGAACTTTTTTCTCCGGCCCTGCCCGAAGAGCGTTTTTTGCGCCTGCCCCTGCTGCCGTCGCGGCCCCTGCTACCGACCAGGCCTCTGCTGCCGTCGCGGCCCCTACTGCCGTCGCGGCCCCATTGCGGCCCCTACTGCCGTCGCGGCCTCTGCTGTCGAAGCGGCCCCCGCTGCAGTCGTGGCCCCCTTGCTGTCGCGGCCCTTACTGCCGTCACGGCCCCTACTGCCGTCGCGGCCCCAGCTGCTGTCGCGGCCCCTGCTGCCGTCAAGGTCCCTGCTACCGTCGCGCCCCCCCCCTACTTCTGTCGTGGCCCCTGTTCTGTCGCGGCCCCTACTGCTGTCGAGGCCCCTGCTGCTGTCGCGGCCCCTGCTGCTGTCGCGGCCCCTACTGCTGTCGCGGCCCCTGCAGTCGCGGCCACTCCTGCTGTCGCGGCCTCTGCCGTCGCGGCCTCTGCCGTCGCGGCCCCTGCAGTCGCGCCCCCCCCCCTTGCTGTCGCGGCCCCTGCTGTCAAGGCCCCTGCTGTCGCGGCCCTGACTTAAACCGCCAGCTGCGGCCCTGCCCTGCACCCGCGCCGCCCCGCCGCCTGCTGCCCTGCCGCGCCGCGCCGCCAGGAACCGAGCCGCGCCGCCCTGCCGAGCCGCGCAGCTCAGCCGAGCGCGCCGCCCAGCCGAGCCGCGCCGCCCAGCCGAGCCGCGCCGCCCAGCCAAGCCGCGCCGCCCTACTGAGCCGCACTGCCCTCCTTCTTGCACTGCCCATGCTGCTACTGCTGCTACTGCTGCTACTGCTGCTACTGCTGCTACTGCTACTATGGCTAGCCCTACTGTTCTCACCGTTGATGCTGAGGGGCGTGCAGTTGACTTTGACGTGTGGGTTGACGACCTACAGCTCTTTCTTCAGTGTGACTCTAGGGATGGGGTATCCCTTTTCGATCACACGTCCGGTATCTCCACTGCTCCTGTTGCCACTGCTGACAGTGCTGTTCGCTCGCAGTGGACCACTCGTGATGCTGTTGCTCGCCTTGCTGTTCACAATCACCTGCCGCCTGCTGAGCGCGCGCATTTTGGCCAGTACAAGACTGCTAAGTCTTTGTACGACGCTGTAGTTGTGCGCTACTCCTCCCCTGCCACTGCTGCTCTCAGCCGCCTCATGCTGCCGTACCTTTTCCCTAACCTTGCCGCCTTTGCCACAGTCGCTGACCTCATTACTCATCTCCGCACTAGTGACGCCCGCTACCGCGCTGCCCTTCCCACTGAGTTCTGTGCCAAGAACCCCCCCCCCCCCATGTACATCACCCTTTACTACCTAGTCACCCGCCTCCCTGACTCCCTTGCTTCAGTCAGGGACCACTTTCTCTCCCTTTGCCCCACCGAGCTCACTGTCGACCTGCTAGAGAAGCGCCTCGCTGCAGCTGAGAAGAGTATCTTAGCTGTAGGTGCTTCTCGCGGCGACCATCGCACCCCTTTCTTTGAGGGGTGTTCCCCTGTTACCTGAGTGTCCCGCCCGACCCGGGCATTGAGGCTGCTGCTCTAGGTGCTAGTGCGTCTGCTGCTCTAGGTGCTGGTGAGTCTGCTGCTCCAGGAGCTGGTGAGTCTGCTCTCTCGGGTACTGCACCTACTGAGGCCTTACACACTTTCACACTTGACTCTGGTGCTTCGCGCTCTTTCTTTTGCGACAGCACCACACTCACGCCGCTCAGTCGGCCTGTCGCAGTCTCCCTGGCTGACCCCTCTGGGGGTCCAGTCCTTTCGCACTCTTCCACAGTTCTACTGTGTCCTGCGGCCCCGTCGGGCTTGCTGTCGGGACTCCACCTCCCCTCGTTCTCTACGAACCTGGTGAGTGGAGCTGACCTCCAGGACGCGTTGGTTGACCAGTTCGCCCCTGGAGGTCAGCGTGTGACCCACTGCACTTGCTCTCGGACGGGCCGCCACCTGGCCACGTTCACCCGTCGGCCTGGGTCGAGTCTGTACAAACTGACTACTGCGTCTCCTCCGGTCTCTGCGTCTGGTCAGGTAGCCGCGTCTAGTCAGGTGTTTGCTGCTGCGTCCAGGCCTAGTCCTGCGTCTGCCCCCTGCTCGTGTCGTCCTCTGTCGCACGAGACTCTCCTTTGGCACCACCGCCTTGGTCACCCCTCCCTGCCTCGTCTTCGAGGTATGGCCTCCCGTACCCTTGTCTCGGGTCTCCCCCGGTCCCTCCCTCCCCTTCCTCCGGGGCCTGCCCCTACCTGTGTTCCTTGTGTCGAGGGCCGGCAGCGAGCCGCTCCTCACTCCTCCACGTTCCCTCCGACAGAGGCTCCCCTGCAGACTCTTCACATGGACGTGTGGGGCCCAGCCCGCGTCCGTGGACAGGGTCACGAGCGTTACTTCCTGCTGGTCGTTGATGACTACGCGCGTTACACCACAGTCTTCCCCTTGCGCAGCAAGGGTGAGGTCACTGAGGTGTTGATCGACTGGATCCGCGGTGCCCGTCGCCAGCTCAGCGAGCGCTTCGGCTCGGACCTTCCTGTTCTGCGTCTGCACTCAGACAGAGGTGGTGAGTTTTCCTCCGACCTCCTGAGGGCCTTCTGTCGTGCGGAGGGCATCCGCCAGACGTTCACGCTTCCGGCCTCCCCACAGCAAAATGGGATTGGTGAGCGCCGCATTGGCATGGTCATGGATGTCGCTCGTACGTCCATGATCCATGCGGCTGCTCCCCATTTTCTGTGGCCGTTCGCGGTTCAGTACGCTGCGCATCAGATCAACCTTCAGCCTCGTGTCTCCTTGCCGGAGACCACACCTACTCTGCGGTGGACGGGGAAGGTTGGCGATGCGTCTGTGTTCCGTGTCTGGGGATCTCGAGCTTTTGTCCGTGATACTTCAGCGGACAAGCTGTCCTCCCGTGCCGTTCCCTGCGTCTTCCTTGGCTTCCCCCCTGACGCACCCGGGTGGCAGTTCTACCACCCCACCTCGCGTCGTGTTCTGTCCTCTCAGGACGTCACGTTTGACGAGTCGGTGTCTTACTACCGTCTCTTTCCCTACCGCACTGCCTCTCTCCCCCCCCCGCCACTCTTCCTAGCACCAGGTACTCCTCCGGTAGACCCCCTCCCCCCTCAGGGTCCTGCCCCCCTCAGGTGTATCCCAGGTAGACCCTGCCGAGCCGGTCGAGGTAGCTGTCGACTCAGGTGCTGCTAGGGGTGCTGAGCCTGTGGGTGCGGGGACTGGGGGTGCGGAGCCTGGGGGGGCTGAGCCTGAGCGTGTGGAGACTGGGGGTGCTGAGCCTGAGCGTGTGGAGCCTGGGGGTGCTGAGCCTGAGCGTGTGGAGCCTGGGGGTGCTGTGTCTGGGGGTGCTGAGTCAAGAGGTTCTCCGGGTGTCCCGTTGCGGCGGGAGCCCCTCTCTCCGCAGCGGCTTCGTGAGTGGTACGCTCGTCGCTGTCGCCGTGCTACTGGTGCTGCTGGTGCAGGAGCTGCTGGAGGTGCTGCTAGTGCTGGAGCTGCTGGAGGTGTTGCTGGTGCTGGAGCTACAAGAGGTGCTGCTGGTGCTGGTGCTGCTGGAGGTGCTGCTGGTGCTGGAGCTGCTGGAGGTGCTGCTGGTACTGGTGCTGCTGGAGGTGCTGCTGGTGCTGGAGCTACTGGAGGTGCTGCTGGTGCTGGTGCTGCTGGAGGTGCTGCTGGTGCTGGAGCTGCTGGAGGAGCTGCTGGTGCTGGAGCTGCTGGAGCCGCTGGTCCTGGAGGTGCTCGTACTGGAGGTACTGGAGCTGCTGGGGCTGGTGGTGCTGCAGGCGTTGGAGCTGCAGGTACTGAGGCTGGTGGTGCTGCGGGAGTTGTTACTGGATACCCTGGAGCTGAGGGTACTGGTGCTGTCTCTGCTGTTTTTAGAGGCGCTGCGCGGCCGCGGCCGTACTACGTTCCGCTCCTTTAGCAGGTTCTTGGTCTACCGCCTTCTCCTGGTCCTTCTCCTCCTTTACTGAGTCCACCGCCTGTCCAGTCACAGTCGCAATTACAGCCGGCCTCTCCACTGCCTGGTCCTTCTCCTTACTCTGGACCGACTAGAGGTCTTACGGAGCGTCGTGAGCCTGATTCGCGTCCTGTGTCGCCTGTGTCTCGTGCTGCGTCGCCTGTCCGCACTGCTCGCGCTGGTCATCGTGTTTCGCGTCCGCGTCCTCTTCCTGTCCCTGGCACTCACTCTATGACACTGCGTCCTTCCACTGCTCCACAGCGTGTCCCTCTGCCCTCTCCTCCTGCGTCCTCTCTTCCTGACGGTCCGGACCCGGAGTCTGACTCCCTTCGTGCTGCTAGTCCTACTGTCACGCGCTTTCTGGCCACTGGTGTCAATGACCCTCTGTTTGAGTCCTCTGCTGCGTTTGCTCTCGTTGCTGAGCTTGTTGACTTTGCTGCAGCCTGTCGCCTAGACTACGCCACTAGTCTTGTTGCTGAGTCTGCGTCTGCGTCTGTCTGTCCTCCGTCCGTCGGGGGTGAGTGTGCTCTTGGCACGGACGTTCTTGAGGACAGACAGGAGGAGTTTGAGTGCTTTGCCGCTGCTGTACCTCATCTCGTGTCCATGCTGCTTGCCCCTGAGGGAGACCCGGATGCACCAGACATCCCGACCCCGCGCTCTTACGCAGAGGCGATAGAGGGTCCCTACTCCTCTCAGTGGCAGGCAGCCATGGACGCCTAGATGGCTTCCTGGAAGTCCACAGGCACCTACGTCGACGAGGTTCCCCCACCTGGGGCGAACATCGTCGGTGGCATGTGGATTTTCAGGGTGAAGCGGCCGCCGGGTTCTCCGCCTGTCTTCAAGGTGCGTTACGTTGCACGTGGCTTCAGTCAGCGACAGGGAGTTGACTTCTTTCAGACCTTCTCCCCTACCCCAAAGATGACCACTCTTCGGGTACTGCTGCACGTCGCCGCTCAGCGTGACTACGAGCTCCACTCGCTTGACTTCAGCACAGCCTTCCTACAGGGCAGCCTGCACGAGGAGATCTGGCTGCGCAGCCCACCTAGCTTCACTGGGTCGTTTCCTGCTGGTACCCAGTGGAGCCTCCGGCGGCCAGTCTACGGTCTCCGCCAGGCACCCCGTGAGTGGCACGACACACTGAGGACGACTCTTGCTGCTCTTGGTTTTGCTCCTTCCACTGCTGACCCGTCGCAGTTTTTACGCACTGACACCACTCTGCCGCCGTTCTACGTTCTCGTGTACGTAGACGACTTGGTCTTTGCTACTGCTGACACTGAGGCACTCGCCCACGTGAAGTCCGAGCTGCAGAAGAGACACACGTGCACAGACCTGGGTGAGCTGACATGCTATCTTGGCTTGCGGATCACCCGGGACAGAGCACAGCGCACCATTACCTTGACTCAGTCACACATGGTGCAGCAGGTCCTTCAGCGCTTCGGCTTCATGTACTCCTCGCCACAGTCCACTCCTCTGCCTACCGGACACTCGCTCTCAGCTCCACCTTCGGACGAGTCCGTAGAGCCGAGTGGCCCGTATCCAGAGCTTGTGGGCTGCCTCATGTACCTGATGACTTGCACACGACCTGACCTCGCATACCCTCTCAGCCTTCTGGCTCGCTACGTGGCTCCCGGCAGGCACCGAAAGGTGCACTGGGATGCTGCGAAGAGGGTGTTGCGATACTTGTGCAGTACATCGTGCATGGGGCTCGTGCTTGGAGGACGGGCTCGAGTTGTCCTCACTGGTCACGCTGACGCCTCCTGGGTTGACGACTTGGCTACGCAGCGGTCGTCACAGGGTTACACCTTCAGCCTTGGCTCCGGTTCTGTCTCCTGGCGGTCTACCCGCTCTTCTTCTGTTCTCAGCTCCAGTTGTGAGGCTGAGATCTACGCTGGGGCCATGGCTGCACAGGAGCTTCGCTGGCTCACCTACCTGCTGACCGATTTGGGAGAGGCGCCTCGTTCTCCTCCAGTTCTGTACGTCGACAACAAGGCCATGCTGGCCTTGTGTCGGGAGCACAGACTGGAGCACAGAACGAAGCACATTGCTCTGCGCTACTTCCTTGCTCGAGAGTTGCAGCAGCGTGGCCAGCTTCGTCTTGCTTACGTGGCCTCTCAGGCCAACACTGCTGATGTTTTCACCAAGGCACTTCAGCCTTGTGATCATCAGCGTTTCTGTACTGTGTTAGGCCTTGTACCTACTGTGCCTCACTTGTTGACTTCTTGACTCTGCTTGTACTGTACTCTATATACTTATACCTGCATGCTTACACTTGCTAGGTTGTGTTCACTGTACTGTTTGCTTTCCTTTATATAACTCTGCATGTGAACTGGCCTTATGGCCCTTTGCTTGTGCTCAGACTGTGTGGTGACTTTGTGATCCACCCTGAGTTTGCTTTGCTTTTCTTGACTGGTCTCGTGACCTCTTGTTCTCCCCCACTTTGCCTATGGGGGTGTGTCAAACTTATATCTGCTATGGTCTATTTAGGCTGTAGTGGGGTAGCTCTTAGAGGGTACAACACGTATGTGTTTCCTACTTGTACCCATCTCACTTTCTAGTTCATTCATTCTTTCGTCAATCATTCTCACAGTACCAGGTCACCGACGCCCTGTACATCGGCCAGCTTGGGGAGCAGCTGTCGCATATACGGATGGGCGAAGAGGAGACGGCGACCGACTACTACAACCGGGCTCGGCAAATTCTCGCCACCATGAGGATGGCCGGCGTGCACTACTCGACGGCATCGTACCTCACGCACGATATCAAAGGGCTCGCGAGCAGCTACAACATGCTGAAATGACTGTCGTTAGCGCCGAGCACTATGGTGACACTCAACGAGGATTCTCTTACCTCGTACATCCTGCAGGATGAGGCGATGTAGGAAGCTGAGCGAGCACGATCAAGATCGCGAACAAGCCCGGCTTCGTGAACCGCACGAAACACATCGCACTTTGTTACTTCTTCGTTAAATACGAGATCGACAAAGGCAAGGTCAAACTCACGTATTGCCCAACTGGTGATATGGCAGCAGATTTCTTGACCAAGAAGCTGCCATGTCATAAGTTTCAGCACTGCACCAACCTCTCTGCGGGATCTCGAAGAAATCTCACGTGGCTCACCTTCAGGAATGAAGGGGAGTGTTGGAATAACCGAAAGGTCAAAGCAACATTCCCGAAGGATCTCCACTCGCGCGTCACTTCATAACGAAGCAACGCGTCTGAAGCAGTAACGCGATAGCTCATATAGAGCATGCGGAAGATCGAGAGTCACCCAAAAGGTCAACAGTCGCTGTCAGTCAACGGTCACGACTGTTGACCGTCCGGCAACCGCACCAGAGGTTACGCGATGCAATATGGTAACTGTCGAGAGTGGCAATAGTCGCAGTTACTGTAGCTATGCTATACAGTGAATAAGGGGATGTACCCCTCAGAGTACATGGCTAGCTAGTTTGCTATTTATACCCGTGTATCTCTATCTCATAATCATCTTGTTCTCTTTCAACTTTTATTAACAAGGTAATTACAAAGACTTCATTGTCTTCTCCTAGACTTAGCAGACTTATTCTATCCACTACGATCCTTCATTATCACAACAATTTATTTTGCCCGCGGGCAGCGAGCTCCCCCAGGCAGACTCGCTTGTCTGCTGAGATATATTCGGAGTTATAATGCAACCATACTAAGGAATCATGTTTTTATATATTAATGATACTAAGAGAATTACTATGGAAGTAGCTCCAATCAAGTCCAGTAGAATGTGACATTTGTCACGTTGTCTTGTCCGCGCCGACGATGGGAGTTGTGTGTGTGTTGTGAAGGAGATGCTGCAGAATAATAAAAGATTCCATGTCAAAAGATTCCTCCATTTCGAGTCGCACAATAACAGTGGTAGCAACCGACCAGAAACTGCCTGTACGAGAGTCCTGTAACTGCCGAAAGTGCCGACACTGGAAACATACACAAAAACAACTAACCCCATCGCGGATGCATGTAAATGTATTTTGTTTTTTTTTTTCTCGCAGACCCGTTGACGCAAGTACCGTCCACCCGTAAGAAACGGCGGCTTTACGCGAACTCATGTAATTCATCGCAACCAATCCGTGAGCTATGCACAGGCATGGCCCTTGCTGACTCTTGGAAATGCCAGTTTTCGCAAGGCAGCGTGTTACCCTTGCCACGCAGAAACTCCTCTCCTCCCCGCCCCAGGAGCCGCCAAACTCACGAAGCGCGCAATTCCAAATTCTGAAGCATAAATTGCTTCAGTGCAATACATTGAATCATTCAACCTGTGTGAACATTGGAATCAAACCCGAATTCCTCTCGTCAGTGTTCTACCTGCCACTGCCAATCGCACCATCATGGCTCACACCTACTACGGAACCCTCGCAGTCGCTTTTCTGATTGCATCGTTTGCGTCACATTCGCTCGCTGGATTCATGGGCGGCGCGTCAACCTTCGCACCTGTAAGTTTCCTCACACGAAAATGTTATCTCTCAACATCAGCATTATTTCCAGCACGTAACTAAATCCACCCCGTCGCATGAAAACATCCTAAAAACGTCCCTCCGTCGTGATATATGCCACATTCCAGGCTGGCGGGGCGCTCATCAAGGCATGGAACGCGGCCATGTTGGAGGTCGCGTGAGTTAGAAGCAAACGGTGGTGGGGCAATTGATATGCCCCCAACCCACCGAATGTGTTTCGGTGCTCACCGCTTGAGAGAGCTGCAGGTTTCACGAAGTGTGTGGGTTGACTTCGGAAGACCCACTCAATTGGTGCCACATGGCAACACAAGAAGGATCGAGACTAAGGAAGAATTCGGTTCGGTGAAATTCGGGTGCCGAATTTCACCCCTTCGAATTGTTACGCGAATGTTCTCGATGCATCTCGTATGTTACATGCGCGACTCGATGTTTTGAGTAGCTATATATTGTGATTGCTTTGTATGCATGATATACTGAAAATCAGAGTTTTCTATACACGGTTCAACTCGACACAAAATCCAGAGACTTTCTATCCTTCAATCTTAGAGCACTACCTAGCACGTTGAAAGCCGTATCTCAGCCGATACTTGGGCGAATTACGTGTTCTACGGCTCCTTGGAAAGCCAAGAGTGTGCTCTACTGCTTAGAACAATTCCTAGTTCCTGCCAACTAGAGGACACGCCTCTACATCAGTGGTATCAGAGCTGGTCGGAGGAGTCTACGCGCGCGACAAGGAGCAAGCATGATGACGTCAAGCGAGGCCTCCCGCACTTCCTTGGATGGTGTCGTTGTAAATACCGGCGAACCCTGGGCAACCGCGACGATGTTCGACACGTCGGCGGTACCGATTTTCACGGGACAAAATTACTCCGCGTGGAAGTTTAAGTTCCAAGTGCTCATGATGGAGCGGGGACTTTGGGGATTCTTCGATGGAACGGAGAAGAAGCCGGACGACGAGAGCGACATCGCGGCATGGAAGAAGAAGGACCAAAAGGCGTTCGCTACGTTGATTTCGCGCATCGGCATCAATCTCGTGAGCTCGGTGCGCATGTGCATCAAGCTCGAAGCGTCGGCGCATGAAGCGTGGAAGCGGCTCGAGACCATCCACGTGAACAAGACTCTCCACGGCAAGATCCTAGCCCGGAATGCGTTCTACACGGTGAAGATGCGCGCGGGCGAATCGATGCACGAGTATGCGACTCGTGTGGAGGAACTCGGGGAATCGTTCATGGACCTCGGTGGAACGGTCACGGAGGAGGATTGGATTCTCACCTTGCTTTGCGGCCTTCCGGAAGAGTGGTCGACGGTGATTACGACACTCGATAGCGTGCAAGGCACTTGGACGAAGGAAATGGTGGTCGGTCGGCTTCTCCATGAGGAATCACGTCGCCGACAATTCGCGAATGAGAGCGAGGGGACCGCCATGTACTCCGGAGGGAGTTCCGGAAAGAAGTCCAAGTGGAGCAAGGGTGCGACGAATGAATCGTCGGGTGGGAGTGAGCATCGCGGCAAGTGTCACTATTGCCGCAAACCGGGACACTTTTGGCGTGAGTGTCGGAAGCGCCCGAGCGATTGGACTCCATCGAAGGCGCGGGACGAAGAGGGCAACGCGCACACGGCATCCGGCGAGGCCGATGATTCAAAGGAGTCGCTCGTGTTAGTGGCCGGCAACGGGAACAAAACTCCAAGCGACGCGTGGTTCCTCGATACCGGCGCAACGCAACACATGACGCACTCGGCGTCGCTCCTCAACAACATTGGCGCTCCGGGAGACGTCACGAGCATCGTGTTCGGAAACAACGAATCTCTACCGGTGGTTGGAGTTGGGAGTACGCGCCTCATCGTCGATAGCGGACCGGTGGACGTCACGAACGTGCTTCACGTCCCGGGGGTGAAGGTGAACCTTCTATCCGTCACGCAACTGGCGAAGAAGGGCGTGATCGCCACCATCGACGGTGCGAAGATGAACCTCTTTTGGAAGGGGGAGCAATTCGCGCAAGGGGTTCTCAATGGAGATATCTACCAACTCAAGACGTACCCAAGAGTGGCTTCATCGAACGTGGCGCAAGGTTCCAAGGCAACTCTTAAGGCGTGGCATGATCGACTTGCGCACGCCAATTACGACTCGGTCAAGGAGTTGGCCAACAAAGGACTTGCGAAGGGACTTGACGTGATCGCCGGCGACGACGAGAAGGGCGTGTGCGCGGCGTGTGTCGAAGGAAAAATGGCTCGCAAGCCATTTGGTAGCCGAACGTCACCCCTCGCTAAGGACCCGCTTGCGCTTGTTCACATGGACGTGTGTGGACCGATGCGACATGCATCAAAGGGAGGAGCGCGGTTCCTCTTGGTGATGCTCGACGACGCGACGCGGATGTGTTGGACCCGACTCTTGAAGGCTAAGGGAGATGCGGCCAAGGCGATTCAAGAGTGGGCGCTCGATGTTTGCGACGACGACAAGAAGCGGATCAAGTGTATTCGCACCGACGGTGGGGGCGAATTCGTGAACGCGGAGCTTGAGAAATGGATGAAGAGCAAGGGCATAAAGCACGACGTCACGACACCCTACACACCCCAACAAAATGGAGCGGCGGAGCGGCTTAATCGCACGTTGGTGGAAGCCGTTTGTTCACTACTTCAACACTCCAAGCTTGGGAACGAGTGGTGGGGAGAGGCGAGTGAGCTAGCGGCATGGATTCGTAATCGTGTGCCGACAAAGGTGCTACCGGGAATGAATCCGTTCGAAGCATGGACCGGAACGAAGCCGAACCTATCCCGCCTACGCACCTTTGGGTGCCTTTGCTACTACCATATACCGGATCCTCTTCGCCACAAGTTGCAACCGAAAGCTCGTGCGGCGATCTTCTTGGGAGTTGCGCCAAACGAGCGTGCATGGCGAGTGTGGGACTTGGGTGAAAAGCGTGTCGTCACGTCTCGGGACGTGGTCTTCGATGAAGACAAGTTCCCGTCGAAGGAGAAACCCACTCAACAACTCACTTTCATCCTTCCGCCACGAGAGGAGGTTGAAGAGAGTGAGACTCCACCTCAAGTGGAGAAGGAAGCCGATGGAGGGGGAGAGAACAACGAGGAGAGCGTTGATGATGTCGTGGAGGTGTCACCTACCGAGGCGGCAACTACCTCCACACCTTCCTCCCTACCATTGGCCTTGACCCGCGAGCGTCGTGAGGTTCGTCCTCCCTCCAAGTACGCCGACTATGCTACGGTAGCCGTTGGGAAGTTGGATAAGGAGGGGGCGGCATTTTGCTTCGCAACCATGGGTGATGATGAACACATGGATCCTCTCATGGAACTACCCCCTAAAGATCCGTCCCGTGCATGCTACGAGCATGTTGGATTGCACACCTAGTGGGTTGGGTGCAAGGGGGAGTGTTGGAGGTCGCGTGAGTTAGAAGCAAACGGTGGTGGGGCAATTGATATGCCCCCAACCCACCGAATGTGTTTCGGTGCTCACCGCTTGAGAGAGCTGCAGGTTTCACGAAGTGTGTGGGTTGACTTCGGAAGACCCACTCAATTGGTGCCACATGGCAACACAAGAAGGATCGAGACTAAGGAAGAATTCGGTTCGGTGAAATTCGGGTGCCGAATTTCACCCCTTCGAATTGTTACGCGAATGTTCTCGATGCATCTCGTATGTTACATGCGCGACTCGATGTTTTGAGTAGCTATATATTGTGATTGCTTTGTATGCATGATATACTGAAAATCAGAGTTTTCTATACACAGTTCAACTCGACACAAAATCCAGAGACTTTCTATCCTTCAATCTTAGAGCACTACCTAGCACGTTGAAAGCCGTATCTCAGCCGATACTTGGGCGAATTACGTGTTCTACGGCTCCTTGGAAAGCCAAGAGTGTGCTCTACTGCTTAGAACAATTCCTAGTTCCTGCCAACTAGAGGACACGCCTCTACATCAGGCCAAGCCGGGAATCTCCCAGGACGTCGTTGCATACGACTCGGTGGGATCAGGCGCCGGAATCACCGGCTTCAACGGCGGCACCTACCTCATTGCCGTCTCCGATGATCCCATGACCGCCACGCAAGAGGGCGGCGTCGTCGCCAGCGGCAAGATCACCGTGCCGCTCTGCGTCTCCACCTTCAGCTTCTTCGTAAACGCCAAGCCCGGCGTCGTGCTGACGGCCACCCAGGCGTATCAGATCTATAGCGGCGCTATCTCCGCCTGGGGCGCCGTTCCCGGCGCGGTTGGCAAGGTCGCGGGCGCCATTACCCGCGTTGCTCGCAGCGACAAGTCCGGATCCACGGCGATTGTGAAGACGATGTGGTCCAAGGCCGTCTCGGGCTATGGCGACGGCACGGACGGCACGGCCATGACGTATGCCGGCCTCACCAAGGTGGAGGGCACGACCGCCGTGTGCGCCGCCGTGCTCAAGACCAAGGGCGCCATCGGCTACGCGTTCACCGGCGGATGCAGCGTCGTGTACAACCGCCGCAAGCCCAACAACCCGAACCGCGTGATCGCCGCGCTCAAGAACGCCAACGGCGTCGCCGTCGTGGGTCCCCGGCGCGGCGCTCGTGGGCGCGCCTCCCGCAGCCGACGGGTCCTGGAGCAGCGTGGATTTCATCTGGAAGGCCGGAGCGAAGACCCCTGCGATGGTTTCCATGGAGTATGGGTTCATCCGCAAGTCGCTGACGGGTGTGACTGGTGGGAAGATTGCCAAGGCGTTCATGCAGTTCATGATCGGGAAGCTGAAGAACGGTGGGTATGGGTTCAATGCGGTGCCTGCTGCGTGGAGGAACCCGTCCATCACCATGGTGAATGCCATTGCTGTGTAGAGTCTTGGGGAGGTTGTGAGCAACACGACGAGCCAGTTTGTTGAAAGGAAGTTAGTGCTGACGTTTTTGCGGGGGAAGGAGAGGGGGTAGCAGTAGACGTTGCATGGTGAGAGGGGAGGTTGGTTATGGGATGCTTGTTTACTCAGTGAGGGTGGAGAGATGGAGGGAATTTGTGTCCTAGGTACAATTATTAATGATTATGATGGGGAACAAATGCACTCAGTCACAGAGGCAAGCGGCCACACAGATGGAGTGGTGTGTACTGGCATGATGTGTTGTGGTCCGAGGCATACATGTCTGACTTTCCTTTTGGGCCAGGATGGTGAATTTTTATACTTCATGTCAGCCTCTACCCTTTCCCCTTTCTCCTACCTCTATCTCTACAGTTGTCAGCCCCTCCCCTGTTCTTCTCCCCTTTCCACATCCTGCTCTCGCCCCCTCCTCTGGCCTACTACTCACAAGGGTAGAGCGTGACTTGTGGTAGTAAAGTAAGTCCACGACTTGTGGTAGTGCGAGGGAGGAAAAAATGGAGATAGGAAGATCGAGAGATTAGACATATGGAGATTTGAAATATGGAGCACGATATCAAATAGTCAAAGTTGGGAAGCAGAGGGGGGGTGGCAGTGAGAACCGAGGGTGGGAAACATGGAGGCAGGTAGATACGGATTGTGGAAGAGAGGGAGGCTGGGGGAAAAAGAGGGTCGGATGAATGGAGGGTAGGAGATAAGGGGTTGGGTTAAAAGTTCAAAGAAGAGAAGGTAGAGGGAAAGGAGAAGGTAGACAAAGAGGGATTGGAGGAGAGAGAGTGTGAGGGAAATGCAGGGGGAGGGAAGATGGTAACTGGGGGGCGAGAAGTGAGTTAGTGGGGGGAGGGAGAGCAGTAAGTAGGGAGACAAAAAGGGGTAATTGGGGGGTAGAATTGGGAGGCAATATGTGAGGGGAGTGGGGGGAGGAGGGGCGACGGGCAGGGGAAGCGAGGGCGACTTGCAGGGGAGCATCAGTACTTGCTATAGACCTTTCCCACCCACCCCCCTTCAAATGGCTCTCCCTCCTCGTCTCCCTTTCTCTTTCCCTCCCTGTACTCTCTCCTCTCCTTCACTCTCTTTGTCCTCCTACCCCTCTGCCCATACCTCCTCCCGCCTTCCCTCCATTCCTCTTTCCCTCCCTGCAGTTCCTCTTTGGGAGGGTAAATCGGGGGATGGAGGGAGGTGAGTGGGGGTAATGGGGGGGGGGAATGTGGGGTAAATCTTTGTCCTCCCACCCCCCTGCCCATGCCTCCTCCTTCTCCCCCCCCCCTCTTCCACTCCTCTTTCCCTCCCTGCAGTTCCCCTCAGAGAGGGTGACTTGGGGGATGGAGGGAGGTGAGTATGAGGGGGGTTAGCCTAGGGGTGGAAGGAGGTTAGTGGGGGGGAAAACGAGGGGTTAGCTAAGAGGGTGGGGACAGGTGGGGGGAAATGTGGGGGGGTAAATCAGGAGATGAAGAGAGGTAAGTGGGAAGAGGCAGGGGTAAGTCCGGGCCTGGAGGAAGGTAAATAGTGGGATGCCGTGCTAACATCGGGGGATGAAGGAAGGTAAGTAGAGGGGGTGAGGTGAAAAATTCGGGGGATGGAGGAAGGCGTAATGGGGGAAGGAGATGGGCAGAAAGTGAAGGAACGTGAGACGAATAGAGGGAAGGAATAGAACGGTAGCTAGGGGAGGAAGGGGAGCGGGTGCGGGAAGAAAGGAGAGAGGTATTGACGAGTGTGAGGGAGAGAGGAAGAAAGGGAGAGAGGGAGAGAGGAAGAGAGGAAGAGAGCGAGCGAGGGAAGGAAGGTGAATCTGCAGATGAATCTGCATGCCACCATTGCCTTCGTTTGACAGATTTCCCTGTACCAATCTCAGCATTGAAGCAAAGGACAGTATGAAGGAAGGAACAAGGGAGATGGTAGAATGGAAGACCGGATTCGGAAGGATGGAGGGCGGTAGGTGGGGGGAAGTAGGGCGGGTGTATGCGGGAGTTGATGGCAAAGGCACGTGTGGTAAAGTGTATGGAGGTATGTGGCGATGTGAGGGGAAACGTGGGCGACGGGGTAGGCACTGGGAGGGGAAGCGAGGGCGACGGGCAAGGCATGGGAGGGGAAGCGAGGGCGACGGGCAAGGAAAGCGAGGGCGACGAGTAAGGCGATGGGACGGGACGCGAGAGCGACGGACAGGGAAAAGTAGGGCGACGGGCAGGGGAAGCACGGCATACGGGCAGAGGAAGCACGGAAGACGGGCGGAGGAAGCACGGAAGACGGGCGGAGGAAGCACGGAAGACGGGCGGAGGAAGCACGGAAGACGGGCGGAGGAAGCACGGAAGACGGGCGGAGGAAGCACGGAAGACGGGCGGAGGAAGCACGGAAGACGGGCGGAGGAAGCACGGAAGACGGGCGGAGGAAGCACGGAAGACGGGCAGACGAAGTGAGGGCGACGGGGAAGGCGATGGGACGAGAAGCGAGGGCGACGCAGGGGGCGTGTGGGCAACGCGGAGGGCGATGGGGGAAGCGAGGGCCGCGGGTAGGGAAAAGTAGGGCGAGCGGCAAGGGAAATTAGGGCGAATGGCAGGAAGAAGGTGCTAGTGGAGGAGGTGGTATCCGAGGGAAAGGAGGGAGGTAAATGAGGAGGAGGGAGACGGAAGAGATAACTGAGGGGAGGGATCGAACGACGGGAGAGAGGGAGCGACGAGAGGGTGGTGTCGACGGAAGTGATGCGGCGTCGGAGGGGGTCAAACGACGGAGGGACGGGGAGATGAGAGGGATGTGGCGACTGGCATCGAGCAACGGGAGGTATCAAGAGGCGAGAGGGATCCAGTGACGAGAAACGTTGATAACGGGCGGGATCACGGCCACTGATATTAGCAGCGCGGTAAAGGCTATCGCGTCAAGCGTGTTAGCGTGACGGTAGACGAGCGATGGGAGCGGGCGAGAGGTGGGATCGAGAAAGGTTAGCGGGACAAGAGAACTGAAGTCGTTTTGGCCTACTGTGCCATAAGGTATCACTAATGAACTAAATTGCACTCCGATACAAAAAACTACAAAATGAACGCAGAACATCTAAAACGAGGTTAATATGGGCTAAGGGCGTGTAACCATTTTGTTTCTTTTTTCTTTTTTGCGGACTGACCGTACATTTTGAAATGGACGGTCCTAATATCGAGAACAGAACCGTCCGTATTGAAGTTTCGCAACTTTGGCCCGACCGGATGGAAAAGTGACACTTTTTTCGTGTTATATATTTTCACGATAACTGTAGTCTAGTTATGGGCCTGTATCTTCGTAACTTTATTCACGACAACTCGCAAATGAGCTTCATCCGCCAGTCATTAGAAGTACCGTACATTGAAATATCGCGCGTCAATCTCCGGCCAGGGCTGTTGGACCGTCCGGTTGGGTTTTGTTGGGCTGAGAAATAGCCCTTAGGATCTTTCTGTTGGGAACAAACAATCTTAAGCGCCTCTGTCGTATCGAAACACCAAGGCACAAGCGAAGCAGAGCATATCGAGGCACCAGCGAGTCAACCCTCGGAGGTTGAAGTAACCGCTGGAGGTTACGCGAAAGTCAAAGGTCAGCGACCTTTGACTTGACAAATGCAGCGCGACAGCAAGGACACACAACTGACTCGACATTGAGCAGTTGCCCGAGTCGCACTGTATCGAACCGCAACAGTAAAACAGTTTAATTATATCTCTTCGTATTCTTTGTACTCTTATATAAACCTTTGTACTTGCTTGTTTTAATCAACTTACTTTGCCCTCACATACCAGCGCAAGGTGGTTCAAGGACTTCATTTAAACGCTTCCGCTACTACATCACTCTACCCAGAGTTTAACCCTACCAAAGATCCTAAGGGGCACTCAGCCCAACATGGTATGAGAGCTGGTTAGGGTTAAAATTATTTCTCCTTAACACCTAATACACCAAGAGACATGTCTACCAGAAAGGAGAGGAGCTCCTCCAACGGCTCTCCTGGTACTACTCCTACTCCACCTCCTGCCTCTGGCCTACAGACAGAGGAAGGCACAACAACGAGACCGGCAGCTGGGTCTACTGAAACACCCGCAAACCAAGGCGCGGGCTTCGATCCAAGCATGATGGAGAAGTTCTTCTCCTTCATGTCCTTCTACGAGCAGCATCAGCAAGGAGCACCTGCGCAATCAAACAACAGCAACAACAATAACAACGTGACGCCCATGAGTCTCGATGGCTCATCCTACGCACGCGGGAATCAACAACAGCAACCTACCTTCGCTCCGTACGAGCCCCAGCGCGGCTCCGTCAGCTTCATGCCACAACCACAACCTGCACCGGGACAAGAGAGAACGCTGGACGCACTACAAGTTCAGTCGCAGTTCGCGCACGTTCTAAAACTGCAAACGACAAAACCCTTCGACGGGAAGGATTTCTTTACCTGGTCGTTCGAATTCGAGCTGATGATGGAAGGAGCGCAAATCCTTGGCTTCTTCGACGGGTCCCTGCCATACCCAACAAACGGCACACAGTATGAGAAGCAGCAGTACACCTATCAATCGATGATGGCGTACACGATACTACTGAGGAACATCACTCCAACTCAACAACAAAACATACGGTCTTACCGAGGCTACGGCAACTCCGCGGAGCTCGCGTACAATCACTTGAAGAGCCTGTATCAAGCAACAGACAGCATAAACCAAAGTCGGTTAATGGCACAGCTGACAACAATCGAAATGAAACCAGGCGAGAAGGGAATGGCGTATATCAGTCGCTGCCGCGAGCTGCGCGACAAGCTTCTTCGATGTGGAGGATCGATTTCAGAGGACGCCTTCGTCACGGTTGTCATCGGCGGTCTTGGTCCTCACTGGCGCTCCACTCGCGCCATACTACGAGCCCACGGGAAAATTTCTGAAGCAGCACTTTGCGCCGAAATCCACGCCGAGCAGCAAGACATGGACCTGCAAGAAGAACGGCACAAGAGAAAGGTATCAGTGCCCGAATTCGCGTTTCACACTCAACGGCGCCACAACAACAACAACAATCGACCGAAAATCATACCTCCGTTCTGCCACCTCTGCAAGACTTCAGGGCATCCTCGTACGCACTGCCCGAATCGACAACAGTCAACGTCGCCGCAACGCCAACTTCGCCCTTCAAGCAGTCAAGTCGCCTCAACGCAAGCAAATCCGACAACTTCAGTACAAGTCTCAACAACATCGACGGGACAACATGCGAAAGGAACAAGAAACATCGTCAGCTGCATGGCAAGGCTGAGTGACTCCTGCGTAACTGAGTCACCACCATATTACTCACCAGAAGAACAACTCGACAACAGCACGCCTCGCCGCGAGTCACTTCAACCGAACCCGACGTACGCCGCCATCGCTCAAAGCGAGCCGTCCGGGAAGGATACATGGTTCTTGGACAGTTGCTGCGGACAACATATGTGCTCTTCAGGACGTTTCGTTCAACGCGAGCACCAACTTCAACGAGAAGTCGTCATCACTGTCGCCAATAATCAGAACCTGCGCACACGACGACAAGGAGTAGTGCAACTTCAGTCACGAGAGACGAATGTCATACTGCAAATGTCCAAAGTCCTAATAGCAGAAGGACTTGGCTACAACTTACTGAGCGTCAGTCAGTTGATGGCGAAAGGCATACATCTGGAAGCCGACAGTACCACCCAGGAGTTCAAGCTGTACCACGGGAAGGGCGGCCTCTACATCGGAAAGGCGGTCCTGAAGAACAATGTCTTCGTTCTCGATTTCGTCCCAGACCTGGGCACCGCAGACAGTGACGGGATCGTCACCTTCACATCTTGGACGCACCCGCCGGATCTCGACCCCGACTTCAGTCCGGAAGGCTTTTGGTATTCACATACCATTCCTGAAGCAGAACGAATACAACATTCGGCAGCAGCAGAGACAACATCGGCAGCAACAGAGACAACATCGGCAGCAGCAGAGACAACATCGGCAGCAGCAGAGACAACATCGGCAGCAGCAGAGACAACATCGGCAGCAGCAGAGACATCATCGGCAGCAGCAGAGACATCATCGGCAGTAGCAGGAACAACAACAGTAGCAGCAACAACGACACCACTCCTCGTTGACGAAGCACCACCAACACCCGCACAGCAGCTGAATCCGGCTCAACCGGAAGTCCATAGAAGCGCAAACTTCACCGCCAGCTTCTACTCCAACTCCGACGCGTATCGACGCTCACCCGGACACCGCGCCTCCGAAGACATCTGGCACGCACGCATGGGACACCCAAGCAACACTGTGTTAAACAACACAATAAGAGCAGGAGTCCTTGACAAGGACTCGTTACTACTACTCGACGGCAGAGAACTTCAACGGGCACGAGGAACATGTCTTACCTGCCCCGAAGCCGACTTACCACATCGGCCGTTCACTCCTCATCACAACCCGAGCACACCCGCGTACGCACCACTCGAAAAGGTGTATAGCGACATCCTGTACAATCGGGAACCAGGACAAGTAATATACAACTACACAATCACCTTCATCGACGCCGCCACCCGTTACGTCTGGCATCTAAACCTACCCAGCCGCGACATGGTCCTCGAAGCATTCGCTGCTTGGCTACCAGTAGCAGAAAGAGAGTCGGGCGTAAAGCTGAAAAGCTTCCAGTCTGACGGAGGAGGAGAATACACCTCTCAGCGATTCAAGCAGTACCTGGCGGAAAGGGGAATCAAGCAGCTCCTCTCTCTTCCCTACGCCCATCAGCAGCAAGGTGTAGCAGAAAGAATGAACAGGACTCTGCAGAACAGCATGCGCAAACTGTTGCGTGGCATGCGGCTACCCAACCACCAGTGGCCTGACGCGATGGACCACGCTGTCATGCTGCACAACTTGCTCTCATCTTCATCACTACCGAACAACGCATCACCGCATCTGCTGTGGACAGGAAAACAGGGCAGCACAAAAATGTTACGAGTGTTCGGATGCATGGTACAGTACCGACCCCCAGCAGCACGAGCGGGCCGATTTTCACAACGCGCACAGTGGGGACTACACCTCGGCATCGAAAAGAACTACAACGCGTGGAAAATCTTTGACGTCCACTCCAAGGAAACAGTAGCAGCACGCGACGTCATTTTCTACGAACGACTCACGCTCCAGACATACCTTGCCAACCTGCAAGAGGACCAAGATCCCACAGGTGGTTTTCGTGGTGACCGAGCCTTCGCCTCGGCAGCAGACGAAGCTGACTGGGACGAGCAGAATGTGGCCAACGCATCAGAAGAAGCTGGACCCCTTCCGTTCTGCTCTGTCGACGTCCCCATGGACGAAGATAACCCTCGCGAAAGTGTCAACGCCGAAACCTTCTACTACTTCGCCGACAACGGTTACGTAACACCTGCGACAGTCAACACCAACGAAGCAGAACGAGTAGGACCGAATTTCATACCTGATCCAGAAGCGGGAGATGAAGCAGCTTATCCCGAGGATGCAACTCTTCCCCGCTACTCACAGACTGGACTGCAGATTCTTGGACTCGTCACCGCAGTCCACGGCAACACTCTTCCTAAGGAGCCTGCGACGGTTCAGCAGGCTCTGGGGGGGGAACACAGGGAAAAATGGCGTGAAGCCATGGACAGAGAGTTAAAGGCGCTGGAGGAACGGAACACCTGGAAAGTTGTCCCCATCAGCGTGGCAAGGAACAAGACCATTCTCACCGGGAAATGGGTCTTCCGCGTTAAAACAAAAGCAGACGGCACAATTGAGAAGTTCAAAGCACGCTGGGTTGTGCGTGGATTCGATCAGGAGCACGGACGGGACTTCACCGAGACATTCGCCCCGGTTAGCCGACATACCTCACTTCGAATCCTCCTCGCGATCGCCGCCATGAAGAAAAGGAAGCTACGGCAAATCGATGTCGCCAACGCGTTCCTCTACGCACCTGTCGACGTGGAAATCTTCGTCGAGCTCCCACACGGTACCAACGGGGAACCTAACCAAGTCTGTCAACTGCTGAAATCACTTTACGGGATCAAGCAAGCTCCGCGGCTATGGCAACAGTACCTACACGCTCGCCTCATTCGCATCGGATTCCGCCAACTACCTCACGACCAAGGAATGTACCGACTCACTAAAGACACCGACTACATTCTGCTGATCGTCTACGTAGACGACCTACTCTACATCGGCTCCACTGACGACATCACCACCTGGTTCGAAGGGGAGCTACAGAGGGACCTCACACTCACGGTCTCCTCTACCGTCACACAGTACCTCGGCTTGAACATTCGGGAAGAAGAAGGCGCGATCTACCTCAACGCCGCTAAGTACGCCGACACCATCGCCAAACGCTTCGCGCTCACACCTACCACCATCTCTACGCCCTACCGCTACGCGACAGGAAACCACAAGGAAGGATCCTCTCTACTCAAATCCGCCGGGATACGCGACTACCAGAGAAAGCTAGGATGCCTTCTCTTCGCAGCTGTCACCTGCCGCCCCGACCTCTCATACTCCGCAAGCCAGCTCGCCACCTACCTCAAGAAGCCTGAAGCAGAACACCTGGCGGAGCTCGACCGCGCTCTCCACTACTTCGTCAGTACCTCAACGATCGGCCTAACTTACTACAAGAACACAACTACACCGACTAAATTAATCGGCTACGTCGACGCTGATCACGCTGGCGACTCCGACAACAGGCGCTCCCGCACCGGCTACATCTACCGCCTCGAACCTATCGGACCGATCTCCTGGCAATCGAGCAAGCAGGAATTAATTGCTCTCTCGTCAGCTGAAGCAGAATATATTGCACTCTGCTCAGCCACCAAGGAAGGACTCTATCTTCGCGAGCTGCTGGAAGAAGCGAAGTTAGCCGAGTTACCCAACTTCACTCTGTTCTGCGACAACCAATCTGCAATTCGCATCGCCAACAAAAATGGATTCGCGAACAGAACGAAGCATATCGCTCTGCGATATTTCTTCGTGAAAGACGAGATTGAGAAGGGGAGACTTGAACTATCCTACTGTCCCACGTCCGAGATGGCAGCTGACTACTTGACCAAGAAGCTCGGAAAACAGAAGTTCGAGTACTGCATGCTGCTGACTGGACAAAGCCACGTCACCAGCAGCGACACTCCAGAAGCGAAGGGGAGTGTTGGGAACAAACAATCTTAAGCGCCTCTGTCGTGTCGAAACACCAAGGCACAAGCGAAGCAGAGCATATCGAGGCACCAGCGAGTCAACCCTCGGAGGTTGAAGTAACCGCTGGAGGTTACGCGAAAGTCAAAGGTCAGCGACCTTTGACTTGACAAATGCAGCGCGACAGCAAGGACACACAACTGACTCGACATTGAGCAGTTGCCCGAGTCGCACTGTATCGAACCGCAACAGTAAAACAGTTTAATTATATCTCTTCGTATTCTTTGTACTCTTATATAAACCTTTGTACTTGCTTGATTTAATCAACTTACTTTGCCCTCACATACCAGCGCAAGGTGGTTCAAGGACTTCATTTAAACGCTTCCACTACTACATCACTCTACCCAGAGTTTAACCCTACCAAAGATCCTAAGGGGCACTCAGCCCAACACTTTCAAGGCTAAGATCCAGGGCTCTTGCTAACTTTTAGGCCCGTCTGACGTTTTTCAAGAAAAAAAAAAAATCGTATGGCCCTCATATGGAGGATTCCTGGTGGTCTTTGCCTCAGACGGATTTTATAAGTTAGTATGTCGGCTCAGACAGATTTTCACGAAATCAGACATTTATTTAGTTATATAGTCTACACACAGACTACACTATACTCTACTCTATTACTACAGTTAACCATACATTCATATTGAACTAGGATTCACTATCGCTATCATGAGAAGAATATTCCTCGTCGTCCCCGTCTAGCTCTGAATCTGAAGCAATGTGCTCTTTGCCATGGTCTGCCCGTCTCTGCCAGGGGCCCAACTCCTCCTCTAGCCTGGCTGCTTCTTCTGCAGCTGCTGCTTCACGAGCAGCAGCCTCTGCTGCTGCTGTTGCTGCCGCCTGCTTCGCGGCCAGCATCGCAAGGGTCTTCCTCGTGTGCTTCACAGGCCTTTGCGCATGCACCATCACCACATCCTTGGCTGGGCGTCTCTTCTTCGCACCTCTCCACAGCTCTACAAGGGCGGGCCAGTCAGGTTCGTACTTCAGCATGGAGATTGCCGCGTAGCCAGCTCTTGATGACGTTCTGGCGGGAGAAGCCCCGCTCGCACTCCACGGTGCTCAGGGGCAGCACTGCGACCGCCATCCAAAGGCGGACCAGGTTGGGGAAGGCCGTGCACCAATCGGGCGAGCTGAGCATCTGCTTCAGGCCGTCCTGGAAGCTCAGCTCGCGGTGATGGGTCGACATGATCGTGGTGAAACTGCTGATCTCCTTCTGTGCTCTCGTCCAGTTGATTCCTGGTGGCGGGGTGTGAATCAGAAACCAGATTAATGAGAATACGAGCTGTTTAGTAAAGTACACAAACTCATACAACCAACAAAGCATAACGTGACACAAACATAGAAAACTCAATCAATGACAACCGAAATCGAAGACGTACCAGGCAGGGTGTCAGGGTCGGACGGTTTCCGCTTAAACAGATTGCGGAGAGCCTCCAGCCACTGCAAAAACCGACGTTGCCGCTTCGAGTGAGATTTCGGATATGCCCCCTGCGTGAACAGCTTGGCGCCGTCGAGAGAGCCCAGATCCTTCATCCGGCTCTCCAGTCGCTTCAGCAGCTCCTTCACGTACCCCTTCGCTAGTGTGATGCAGTCGTCCAGGCCCGGGCCAGATTTCTGACCCTTGATGTTCTGTTTATGGAGGGTGTACTCATGAGTAGTCGGGGCGCCAGTCGAGTCGGTGCCCGTCACCTTCACTTCCCTTTTTTCCGACGAGGCGTGCTTCGACAAGAAGGCGCTCAGCTCGTTGCTCCCATCGCCGAAGTCGTCCGCGTCACTCAGGTAACGGTTGCAAAGGGTGAGCCTAGTGTTGTCCACCATCTGCAGCACGTGTGTCTCGTCGACCTGCCACACACACATGAGAGGCAGTGGAAAGGCACGCACGGGTAAATATCTCATTAATACGATTCATTAACACTAAAAAAAGTTAACAGCAAGAGGCGTAACAGCGTACCTGCCGTCGCTGGAACTTGAGGTTCAGTGCGTTGAGTTCCTTCAACACATCAGCAAAAATAAACAGCATGAAATGGAATTTCAAACTGGTTACAAGGAGGTACGCCTTCGGGTCGTTCTCGTACAACAGAATGACACCAGCTGGAAGGTTGTCAGCCAGTCGCTGAACCGCCAGACCACGTGAAAGCCACCTGACGCTGTGGATGCCCTGCAACTCCAGGTTCGTTTCACACAGCACCTCCTGCAGCTCTTTGAAGCGTAGGTGGAAGTTGCCCGACCGTCCAAGGAGCTCCGCTAAGGAACGGACGACATGGTCGACGATGTCAAGGTCGGGGTAGGCCTCTGCTGCATCCTTAGCGGCCAAAGCTTCCCTGACATAACACGGAAAAAGCAACAAGTTAGATACATATGCAACGCTTAAAAGGTGAGCGTAATATCACAGGGTTACAAACCTGTGCGCGATGCAGTGGAACCCGGCGAGGTGTGGAATCCGTGCACGAAGGCGTGCCACCAGGCCCGTCTGAGAACCGACCATGACGCTTGCACCATCAGTGCTGATGCCACTGATGCGCTCAAGGTCGAGGCCGGTAGACTCCAGGTGGGTTAGAAGGACTGCCTGCAGGGAACGAGCATCGCACTGCTCAACTGTTAGGTGTGCGAAAAATTCGGTGACGGGAGTGTTGCTGCGGAGGAACGACAAGTAGACTATCAGGTGCTTCCCGCGCCGACGGTCCGTGCTCTCGTCCAATTGAATGCCCAGGTAAGGACTCTCCCGGATGTGCTTCATCTGTTGAGCACGGAGGTAGATGACGAGCGTCTCAACCAACTGCGCAAACCCGTACCTGTAACGACCAGAGAGAAGGTAATTAGTACCGTGGTTTCCAACTAAAGGACGCGCAAAAAAAACATAACACTTACTCGCTGTAGTAGCTGCCGGGATCCTTCAGGGGCATGTCGGGCGTGCCCATCTCTGCCATGAACTGGACCAGGGTCACAAACAGCACAATGGGTGAGTCGCTTCTGCAAATAAAAATAACTGTTGCCAGGAGTTTTGTCAAACACTTGGCTTCCCCGTCACCGTTTTCAAAGTCGACAATCGACTTCTGAGCAGCATTCTTGCAGTCACGCAGCTGTTGGCGGTCCACTGACGCCTCATGCTTGATGGAATGCTGATGTTTCCGCATCGTCTGTCGTTGAATGTCAAGCCCACCCTCTCCATCGCGGCCGTACTGGTAGCTGGGGTCTCCGTGCACCATGCAGATTGAACACCTCATGCAGGGTTGACCCCATGAAGTCTCCTAGATGATGAGCCACGGGAAGTGCTTGAGCCATTTCTCGTTAGCCTTCTGCTGCCACTGCTCGACGGTCAAGACGCGCGGATACTTGTCGTCGTCGTTGGCGGCGACGGGCTGTGACGGGCCCGGGCGAGGTGTGCTAAAGCGGGGGACGGTTGCTGGCGGGACACCTGCAGTGGGACGGGCAAAGCTCAGAATTCGCTGTTTGTATTTGCCGTTCCCTGCTCTAATGCGAGAAACAGAAATCGCCGGTAGAGTTGTGGCCACAGATGCCGAAACGGGTTGCGGCGAAGACTCAGCTTCAACCGGGTTAGGCTGGGTCGTAGTCTTAGTAGCGTCTGACGTGGATTGCGAGGGGATAAGCGGCTCGTCGTTGCATGATGTGATGACGTTGGGGGAAGGAATTACAGGCGGAGGCGTCTCGACTGTGGCAGTGGTGGTCACAGGAATTGCTGCCGGAGTTTTACGGGTTAGGAAATCTAACGCAGAAACCCGTGGCTCGTCAGGTTCCCCGGGTGGATCACGCCTAGCGCCGTCGGTTGACTCGAGGGCGCCAGATAGCATGGTGTGAGGTGGTGTATCACATCACATGAGGCAGTAGCAACAAAGGAATTCTAGACGGTACGCGGGAACAAGCTACAGGACGATAGGTATGCTTTGGGCTAGGCGTCAAAGATTGAAAGGCAAAGGCAGGTTGTCAAAGAAAGGCTTGGAGAAGAAAGGAAGGGAAGGGACCATCACCTCACGAACCGCGCCGCGCCTCTCTCACGAGGGTTTCACGAAGGTGGGTGCATGCTTTGTTTTGGTGTGCACCGACTGTCCTTGCACTCTGCCAGCAAGGTGGGGGGCAACAGCCTGGCAGCGGCGCCGACAACAGCTACCCAACAGATGCGTGGCAGCAACTGAGTCAGATGCAGTATGCGCTGGCAGGAAGAATCCGAAATTCACCCCCGTTCCCTCACGCAGAAATCATTACGCGTGCCTTCACATGCAACACATCGCTGCTCCTCTGGCCAACTGGGCTATTTTGTCTCTATCAGACGAATCAATACGCGATTTCTGCTTGATCAGACGAATCTATATAAGTTTCCTGAAAAAACATATGATGCTATAGCCTTGGTCTTGGCTCACATATGGCCCATACGCTAAAGTCTGCGGCAGCATATGAACTAAACATTTCGTGCCTGAAACCTAGACCAACAGACTAAATTAGTATGCTAACGAGGGCCCTGCTAAGATCTGACGTTGAAGTAGGAATGTTGTAGTTGCGGAAGCGTTTTAATATCAAAGTTGCTGAACCACCTTGTACTAGTGTGTGAGAACAAGATAAGTTGATAATAGAAGAGAAGTACAAGGCTTTTATATGATTCCGAAGGAATATGAAAAGTTCTACTTTAACTGTTTTTGCTGTTGCGGTTCGATACAGTGTCGCCTCGGGTAACTGCTCAGTATCGAGTAAGTTATGTGTCCTTGCTGTCGCACTGTACTTTTCGTCGAGTCAAAGGTCAGCGACCTTTGACCTTCGCGTAACCTCCAGCGGTTTCTTTTGTTGGCTCGTGTTGCTTCACTGTAGTCTGCTCCGATTCGTGTCGATACTTCGATACTTCAGAAGTGTTTTAAGTTACTTGTTTCCAACACTCCCCTTCACTTCTGGAGTATCGCTGCTGATGACGTGTCCTTGTCCAGTCAGTAGCATGCAGTACTCGAACTTCTGTTCTCCGAGTTTCTTGGTCAAGTAATCAGCTGCCATCTCGGATGTGGGACAGTGGGATAACTCGAGTCTTCCCTTCTCAATTTCGTCTTTTACGAAGAAGTACCGGAGGGCGATGTTGTTAGAAAAGTAGGCGAGGATGAGTGACTAGGAAAGGGGGAAGGGTACAAGTACAAATGTCGAGAGAAAATGTGTACCCCCTAAGGCTAAACCCACTATAGCCTAGACAACTGTAAACACATAAACACATATGTTTGACACACCCCCATAGGCGAAGTGGGGGATAGCCAGAGCAAGCAATGGTCACAAGACCAGTCAAGAGAAGAAGAAAAAAAGCCAAGCAAGCTCAGGGTGGATCACAAAGTCACCACACAGTCCGATCACAAGCAAAGGGCCACAAGGCCAGTTCACATGCAGAGTTATATAAAGAAACAAACAATACTGTGATCATACCCCAGCAAGTGCAAGCATGCAGGTATATAGATAGATCACAGTAAAGGCAGAGTCAGGTAGTAAGTAAGTGAGGCAAAGTAGGCACAAGGCCTAACACAGTAGCAAAGCGCTGATGATCACCAGGCGGAAGTGCCTTGGTGAAGACATCAGCAGTGTTGGCCCGAGTGGCCATGTACACTAGACAAAGCTGACCACGCTGCTGCAACTCTCGAGCAAGGAAGTATCGCAGAGCGATGTGCTTCGTTCTGTGCTCCAGTCTGTGCTCCTGACACAAGGCTATCATGGCCTTGTTGTCTACGTACAGGACTGGAGGCGAACGAGGCTGCTCTCCCAAGTCGGTCAGCAAGTAGGTGAGCCAGCGTAGCTCCTGAGCAGCCATGGCTCCGGCGTAGATCTCAGCCTCACAGCTGGAGCTGAGAACTGAGCGAGCGGGTAGACCGCCAAGAAACCGAGCCGGACCCAAGGTTGAAGGTGTAACCCTGCGACGACCGCTGAGTAGCTGAGTCGTCAACCCAGGAAGCGTCTACGTGACCAGTGAGGACAACTGGACCACGTCCTCAAAGCACAAGCCCCATGCCCGACGTACTGCACAGGTAACGCAGTACCCTCTTTGCAGCATCCCAGTGCACCTTTCGGTGCCTACCGGGAGCCACGTAGAGAGCCAGAAGGCTGAGAGGGTACGCGAGGTTAGGTCTTGTGCAGGTCATCAGGTACATGAGGCAACCCACAAGCTCTGGGTACGGACCACTCGGCTCTACGGACTCGTCCGAAGGTGGAGCTGAGAGCAAGTGGCTGGTAGACGGAGGAGTGAGCTGTGGCGAGGAGTACTGGAAGACGAAGCACTGAAGGACCTGGTGCACCATGTGTGACTGAGTCAGTGTGATGGTGCGCCGTGCTCTGTCCCGGGTGATCTGCAGGCCAAGATAGCTGCGCAGTTCACCCAGGTCAGTGCAGGTATGTCTCTTCTACAGCTCGGACTTCACAAGGGCCAGTGCCTCAGTGTCAGCCGTGGCAAAGACAAGGTCGTCGACGTACACTAGGACGTAGAAGGGCGGCAGCGAGGTGTCGGTGCGTAGAAACAGCGACGGGTCTGCTGTAGAAGGAACAAACCCAAGAGCCGCAAGTGTAGTCTTGAGTGTGTCGTGCCACTCGCGAGGCGCCTGGCGGAGACCGTAGACTGGCCGGCGGAGGCTCCACTGGGTACCTGCAGGAAACGACCCAGTGAAACCAGGTGGTCGGCGCAGCCAGATCTCCTCGTGCTGGCTGCCCTGCAGGAAGGCTGTACTGAAGTCCAGGGAGTGTAACTCGTAGTCACGATGAGCAGCTACGTGCAGCAACACCCGAAGAGTAGTCATCTTCGGGGTGGGGGAGAAGGTCTGGAAGTAGTCAATTCCCTGTCGCTGACTGAAACCTCGAGCAACGTAGCGCGCCTTGAAGGCAGGCGGAGAACCCGGCGGCCGCTTCACCCTGAAGATCCACATGCCATCGACTATGTTCACCCCAGGTGGGGGAACCTTGTCGACGTAAGTGCCTGTGGACTTCCAAGATGCCATCTCGGCATCCATAGCTGCCTGCCATTGAGAGGAGTAAGGACCCGTAATCGCCTCTGCGTAAGAGCGCAGGGTCGGGATGTCTGGAGCATCCGGGTCTCCCTTAGGGGCAAGCAGCAAGGAAGCGAAACGAGGTACAGCAGCTGCAAGACACTCAAAGTCCTCCTGCCTGTCCTCAAGGACGTCCGTGCCAAGAGCACACTCACCCCCGACGGACGGAGGACTGGTAGACACAGATTCAGCAACTAGAGCAGTGGTGTAGTCAAGACGGCAGGCAGCAGCAAAGTCAAGCAGCTCAGCAACGAGAGCAGAAGCAGCAGTAGACTCAAAGGACGGGTCAGTGACAGCAGTGGCAAGAAGACGAGCGACAGTGGGACTGGCAGCATGCGCTCGGTCAGACTCAGGGTCAGGGACCTCAGGAAGAGAGGACTCAGGAGGAGCAGGCAGAGGAACACGCAGTGGAACAGAGGAAGGACGAAGTGCCATGGTGTGCGTGCCTGGGACAGGAGGAGGACGCGAACGAGGAGAGCGACGAGCAGTGCGAACAGGCGAGACAGGACGAGACGCAGGCTCACGGCGCTCTGTAAGACCTCCAGACTACTCAGTGTAAGGAGAGGGAACAGGCAGTGGGGAGGCTGGCTGTAATGGCGGCTGCGACTGGTCAGGCGGTGGACACAGGAAGGGAGGAGGAAGACCAGTGGAAGACGGGACACCAAGAACCTCCTGAAGCAGGGGAACGAAGTACGCGCGCGGCCGCACAGTGCCTCCAGCACCTCCAGCTCCAGCTACACCAGCTCCAGCACCTCCAGGCTCCGTAGGATTTCCAGATCCAGTAGTAACAGCAGCACCTCCAGCTCCAGCGTCTCCAGGCTCGCCAGCCCCAGGGGCTCCACTCCGATGGTGTGGGCGCTGAACAAGCCACTCACGCAGCTGCTGCAAGGACAGTCGCGGTGAAGCACCAGCAAGACCTCCAGACGAAGCAGCACCCCGAGGCTCAACACCCCCAGACTCCGCACCCTCCGACTCAGCACCCCCAGGCTCCGCACCCTCCAACTCAGCACCCCCAGACTCAACACCCTCAGGCTCAGCACCCCCAGACCCAGCACCCTCAGACCCCGCACCCCCCGGCTCCGCACCCCCCAGACGCAGCACCCCCAGACGCAGCACCTGGAGCAGCACCTGGGACGACAACTACCTGAACAGGCGCAGTACCAGGGAGAGGGTCTACCTGAGACACTCCCGAGGGAGCAGGACCCTGGGGCGGAAGGGGGTCTACCGGAGGTGGACCGGGAGCAAGGAAGAGCGGCGGGGGCGGGGAAGGGGCAGAGCGGTAGGGGAAGAGACGGTAGAAGGGAACCGACTCGTCGAACGTGACATCCTGAGAAGGGAGGACACAGCGCGAGGTGGGGTGGTAAAACTGCCAGCCAGGCGCGTCAGGGACAAAGCCAAGGAAGACGCAGGGAATGGTGCGGGCGGAGAGCTTGTCCGCGGACGTATCGCGAACAAAGGCACGAGAACCCCAGACCCGGAACACCGACGCATTGCCAACCTTCTCCGTCCAACGCAATGTGGGCGAGGTCTCCGGCAAGGAGACACGGGGCCAAAGGTTGAGCTGATGCGCAGCGTACCGGACCGCAAACGGCCACAGAAAATGGGGAGCGGCCGCATGGATCATGGAGGTACGAGCGACCTCCATGACTAAGCCAATGCGACGCTCAGCAATCCCATTTTGCTGAGGGGAGTCCGGAAGCGTGAACGACTGGAGAATGCCCTCCCCACGATAAAAGTCCCGCAAGAGGTCGGAGGAGAACTCACCACCTCTGTCAGAGTGCAGACGCAGGACAGGAAGGTCCTGGCCGAACCGCTCGCGCAGCTGGAGACGGACTGTGCGGATCCGAGGGATCAAGACAGCAGAGACTTCATCCTTGCTGCGCAAGGGGAAGACTGTGGTGTACCGCGTGTAGTCGTCAACTACCAGCAGAAAGTAGCGCTCGCGGCCCTGTCCACTGACGCGGGCTGGGCCCCACGCATCCATGTGGAGGGTCTGCAGGGGAGCAGTCGTCGAGGGAAACGAGGAGGAGTGAGGAGCGGCGCGCTGCCGCCCCTCGACGCAAGGAAGACAGGGCGGGGCAGGCGAGGGCGGCAGGGGAGGCAGAGACCTGGGGAGACCAGAGACAAGGAGACGGGAGTGCATGCCATGAAGGCGTGGCAGGGAGGGGTGACCCAGGCGGTGGTGCCAAAGAAGAGTCTGGTGCGACAGGAGGCGACACGAGCAAGAGGCGGCTACCTAACCTGACGCGGACACTTGAGCAGACGCAGCGACCTGAGGAGGCTCAGTAGCCAGTGTGTACAGACTCGACCCTGGCCGACGAGTGAACGTAGCCAGGTGACGCCCCGTCCGTGTGCACGTGCAGATCGACACACGCTGACCCCCAGGAGTGGTGGTAGTGACCATCGCATCCTGAAGGGCAGCGGTACTCACCAAGTTCGTAGAGAATGAGGGGAGGTGAAGACCTGACAGTGAGCCCGACGGAACCGCCGGACACGGGAGGACAGTGGAGGAACTGGCAACGACCGAGCCCCCAGAGGGGTCAGCCAGTCTGACCGGAACAGGTGCAGGAAGAGGAGTGAGAGTGGTGCTGTCACGAAAGAAACAGCGCGAGGCGCCGGAGTCCAACGTGAAGGTGTGCAGGGCCTCAGCAGGCACAGTACCAGGGGGAGTACCCGACGCACTAGCACCTAGAGCAGCAGCGGCTATACCTGGGTCAGGCGGCACACACCAGTAACAGTCACCCTCAGCACTAAAAGACAAAGCATACATGACAGACAAGGGGCCGGATGGCCTAGGGGGGGGGGGGGGCGAGGGGCCAATCACACGGGGCCGAGGTGGGGCCGAGGGGCCTAGGGGCCGCGGGGCCAAACAAGGGGCCGGGGGGGCCTAGGGGGGCCGAGTGGCCAAACAAGGGGCCGGGGGGGCCGGGCGAAGGGCTCTGAGGTGGGGCCGAGGGGCCTAGGGGGCCGAGGGGCCAAACAAGGGGCCGGGGGGGCGGGCGCCGGGCTCTGAGGTGGGGCCGAGGGGCCTAGGGGCCGCGGTGCCAAACAAGGGGCCGGGGGGGCCTAGGGGGGCCGAGGGGCCTAGGGGGCCGACGGGCCAAACAAGGGGCCGGGGGGGCCGGGCGCCGGGCTCTGAGGTGGGGCCGAGGGGCCTAGGGGCCGCAGGGCCAAACAAGGGGCCGGGTGGCCTAGGGAGGCCAAGGGGCCTAGGGGGGCGAGGGGCCAAACAAGGGGCCGGGGGGGGGGCGGGCGCCGTGCTGTGAGATGGGGCCGAGGGGCCTAGGGGCCGCGGGGCCAAACAAGGGGCCGAGGGGCCTAGGGGGGCCGAGGGGCCTAGGGGGCCGAGGGGCCTAGGGGGCGCGGGGCCAAACAAGGGGCCGGGGGGGCCTAGGGGGGCCGAGGGGCCAAACAAGGGGCCGGTGGGCCGCGGGGCCAAACAAGGGGCCGAGCGCAGGTCAGGTACGGGGCCGGGCGCTGGGCAGGTAAAGGGCCGGGCGCTGGGCAGGTACGGGGCCGGGCGCTGGGCAGGTACGGGGTCGGGCGCTGGGCAGGTACGGGGCCAGGCGCTGGGCAGGTACGGGGCCGGGCGCTGGGCGCGGAATGGGGCCGGGCGCGGGGCTAGGTACAGGGCCGGGCGCTGGGCGAAGGACGGGGGCCGGGCGCGAGGCTAGGTACGGGGCCAGGCGCTGGCGACAGACAGGGCCGGGCGCGGGCTAGGTACGCGGCCGGGCGCTGGCTAGGGTCGGGGCCGTGCGCTGGGCTAGGTACGGGCCGGGCGCGGGGCTAGGTACGAGCCAAGCGCGGACGAGAGACGGGGCCGGGCGCGGGCAGGGTACGGACTGGTCGCGAGGCTAGGTACGGGCCGGGCGCGGGGCTAGGAACGGGGCAGAGCGCGGGAAGGGTACGGGCCGATCGCGGGGCTAGGAACAGGGCCGAGCGCGAGGCTAGGTACGGGCCGATCGCGGGGCTAGGAACGGGCCGGGCGCGAGGCTAGGTACGGGCCGATCGCGGGGCTAGGAACGGGCCGGGCGCGGGCGCCGGAATCGACGGGGCCATCGGGGCCGAGGGGCCGAGCTAGGGGTGACGGGCCAAGGGGCCGAGCCTAGGGGCGACGGGCCAAGAGGCCGAGCCTAGGGGCTATGCGCGACGCCACGTGACGACGGGCCGGGGCCTAGGCTAGCAGTTACGTAGGTGGTGGGCCCATTAAGTTGAAGTCCTAGGAAGGTTACGCTCTTAATACCATGTTAGAATAGTAGGCGAGGATGAGTGACTAGGAAAGGGGGAAGGGTACAAGTACAAATGTCGAGAGAAAATGTGTACCCCCTAAGGCTAAACCCACTATAGCCTAGACAACTGTAAACACATAAACACATATGTTTGACATATGTGCTTCGTTCGATTCGCGAACCCATTTTTGTTCGCTATGCGAATAGCCGATTGGTTGTCGCAGAAGAGGGAGAAGCTGGGTAACTGAGCCAATTTTGCTTTCTCCAGCAATTCGCGAAGATATAGCCCTTCCTTGGTGGCTGAGCAGAGTGCGATATATTCTGCTTCTGCTGAGGAGAGAGCGATTAGCTCTTGTTTGTTCGACTGCCATGAGATAGGCCCGATAGGTTCGGGTCTGTAGATGTAGCCAGTTCGAGATCGTCTGTTGTCGGAATCTCCAGCGTGATCGGCGTCGACGTAGCCGATTAACTTAGGTGTCGTAGTTCCGGTCTTGTGGTAGGTTAGTCCAATTCTCGGAGTGCTGACAAGGTAGTGAAGTGCTTGGTTGAGTTCAAGCATGTGCTCTGCTTCAGGCTTCTTGAGGTAGGTAGCGAGTTGACTAGCTGAGTAGGATAGATCCGGTCGGCAGGTAACGGCTGCGAAGAGTAGGCAGCCTAACTTTCGTTGGTAGTCGCGGATGCCGGCAGGTTTGAGTAGGGCGGAGGCTTTGCGATTTCCATCGGTGTAGCGGTATGGCGTGGAGATGACGGTTGGAGTGAGTGCGAAACGTTTAGCGATAGTGTCAGTGTATTTTTCGGCGCTGAGGTAGATTGCATTGTCCCCGTCTTGAATGTTCAGTCCCAGGTACTGTGTCACGGTAGTTGCGACGGTGAGTGTGAGATCCTGTTGCAGCTCCCCTTCAAACCAGATCGTTATGTCGTTGGTGGAGCCTATGTAGAGGAGGTCGTCTACATTGACGATGTGTAGAATATAGTCGGTACCCTTCGTAAGTCGGTACATCCCTTGGTCGTGCGTTAGTTGGAGGAATCCGATGCGGATCAGGCGGGCGTGAAGATGCTGCTGCCACAGTCTCGGGGCTTGTTTGATGCCGTACAATGACTTTTCTAGCTGACAGACTTGGTTGAGGTCTGCGTTAGACCCGTGCGGGAGTTCGACGAAGATCTCAGCATCGACAGGGGCGTAGAGAAGTGCGTTGGCAACATCGATTTGCCGAAGCTTCTTCCGGTTCATGGCGGCTATCGCGAGGAGAATCCGCAGTGAGGTATGTCGGCTTACTGGTGCAAATGTTTCTGTGAAGTCTCGTCCTTATTCTTGGTCGAAGCCACGTACGACCCAACGTGCCTTGAATTTGTCGATTGTTCCGTCGGCTTTTGTTTTCACTCGGAAAACCCATTTTCCCGTGAGAATGGTCTTGTTGCGTGCCACACCGATAGGCACGACTTTCCAGGTGTTGCGTTCTTGCAGCGCCTTTAACTCTCTGTCCATGGCTTCACGCCATTTTTCTTTGTGTTCCCCCCCCAGAGCCTGCTGAATGTTGGCAGGCTCCTTAGGCGGTGCTGCTCCGTGGACAGCGGTGATGAGTCCCAGTATCTGCAGTCCGCTCTGTGTGTAGCGGGGTAGATTTGCGTCCTCGGGATAAGCTGCTTCATCTCCTGCTTTTGGATCCGGTAAGAAATTTGGTCCTATGCGTTCGGAGATGTTGGTGTCGACCGGTTGGGGTGTTACGTAACCGGTGTCGGCGAAGTCGAAGTAGATTTCGGCGTTGACAATGTCGCGAGGGTTTTCGTCATCCATTGGGATGGGCACGGATCAATATGGGAGTGGTCCTGCTTCCTCGGATGCGCTGTCCACGTTCTGCTCGTCCCAATCAGCTTCGTGTGCTGCTGAAGCGAAAGCTCGGTTGCCACGGAAGCCGCCCGTGAGGTCGCGATTTGCTGCCACGTTGTCGAGGTAAGTTTGAAGTGTGAGTCGCTCGTAGAAAATGACATCACATGCTGCTACTGTTTCCTTCGAGTGGACGTCGAAGATTTTCCATGCGTTGTAATGCTTTTCGATGCCCATGTGTAGCCCCCACTGTGCGCATTGGGAAAATCTTCGGGCTCTTGCAGTGTGCGGTCGGTACTGTACCATGCACCCGAAAACTCGTAACATTTTTGTGTTGCCCATTTTTCCTGTCCACAGCAGGTGCGGTGATGCGTTGTTCTGGAGCGATGATGACGAGAGCAAGTTGTGCAGCATGACAGCGTGGTCCATCGCCTCAGGCCACCGGTGGTTGGGCAGTCGCATGCCACGCAACAGTTTGCGCATGGTGTTATGGAGAATTCTGTTCATCCGTTCTGCCACGCCTTGCTGTTGATGGGCGTAGGGAAGCGAGATGGGTCGCTTGATGCCTCGTTCTGCGAGGTACTACTTGAACCTTTGTGATTGATATTCCCCTCCTCCGTCAGACTAAGCTTTTCAGTTTTGCTCCTGATTCTCGTTTTGCCACAGGTAGCCAGGCGACGAAGGCTTTGAAGGCCATGTCGCGACTTGGGAGGTTGAGGTGCCAGACGTAGCGGGTGGCGGCGTCGATGAAAGTAATCACGTAGTTCTATGCTCCTTGTCCTTGTTCGCGAGTATATAGGATGTCGCTGTATACTTTCTCGAGTGGTGCGTAGGCTGGCGCGCTTGGATTGTGGTGAGAGACAAATGGTTGATGAGGTAAGTCAGCTTCGAGGCACGTAAAGCATGTGCCTCGAACTCGTTGGAGTTCTCTGCCGTCGGGTAGAAGGAGTGAGTCTTTGTCGAGTACAGCCGCCTTGATTGTGTTTGTTTAACGTGGTGTAGCTTGGATGACCTAATCGTTCGTGCCACAGTGATTTGCTTGCACGATGTCCGGGTGAGCGCTTGTGCAGGTCGGAGTTGGAGTAAAATCCCGTGGTGAAGTTGGCGCTTCTGTGAAATTCGTGTGGATTGGAAGCTAATTGCTGCGCAGGAGTCGATGGAGTGTCGTCGATGAGAACTGGTGTCGTTGAAGAGCCCGCGATTGGTGCCGTAAGTGTTGCTGCTGCTGCCGATCTTGTCTCCGCTGCTGTTGATGTTGTTGCTACTGCTGTTGATGTTATCTCTTCTTGCCGGATTGTTGCTAATGCCCGTGTTCTTTCTACTTCAGGTATGGTATGTGAATACCAAAATCCTCCAAGACTGAAGTCGGGGTCGAGGTCGGGTGGATGTGTCCAAGAAGTGAAGTTGACGATGGCGTCGCTGTCGGCGGTACCTTGGTCTGGGACGAAGTCAAGAACAAAGACGTTGTTTTTCAAGACTGCCTTGCCGATGTAGAGTCCGCCCTTTCCGTGGAATAACTTAAAATCCTGAGTGGTGCTGTCTTCTTCGAGATGAATACCCTTAGCCATCAGTTGACTGATGCTAAGTAAGTTGTAACCGAGTCCTTCTGCAATTAGAACCTTTGACATTTGTAAAATAACGTTAGTTTCTCGAGACTGAAGTTGCACGATCCCTTGTCGTCGTGTGTGCAGGTTCTGGTTGTTGGCGACGGTGATTACAACTTCGCGTTGAAGTTGATGTTCCTTTTGAACGAAGCGACCCGTTGAACACATGTGCTATCCGCAGCAACTGTCGAAGAACCAAGTGTCTTTCCCGGACGGCTCGCTCTGGGCGATGGCTGCATACGTCGGGTTGGGCTCAAGTGATTCGCGGCGAGGAGTCCTCTCATCGAGTTGTTCTTCTGGTGAGTAGTGGGGTGGTGATCCGGTAATGCAGGAGTCTGTTGTTCTTGTCATGCAGCTCACGATGTTTCTTGTTCCTTGTGCAGGTTTTGTCGTTGAAGACTGCACTTGATTGGTGGGATGTGCCTGCGTAGAAGCTACTTGGCTGCTTGAAGGTCGAAGTTGACGTTGCGGCGACGTCGACTGCTGCTGATTCGGGCAGTGTGTGCGCGGATGTCTGGACGTCTTGCAAAGATGACAAAACGGTGGGACGTATTGTTGAGTCTGACGGTTGTTTTGTTGATTGTTGTTGTTGTTGTAGCGTCGTTGAGTGTGAAAAGCGAATTCTGGTGCTGACGCTTTCTTCTTGTGTCTTTCCTCGTGCAGATCCATATCCTGCTGTTCAGCGTGAATTTCGACGGGCCGGGACGGGCCAGCAACGGGCGGCGAAGGCAGGGCCGCGACGGGCCAGCGAAGGCAGGGCCGCGACAGGCGGCACTAGGGCAGGGCGCGCGACGGCGCAGGTGAGGCAGGCGCGAGGCGCGCTTCGGGCAGGGCAGGAAAAAAAAAATCGTGGTGGGCCCTAAAAAAAAAAACGTTCCCACGAGGGAACCTGATACCATGTCAGAATAGTGAAGAAAGGAATGACTGAACTAGCAAGCAGGTGGGTACATGTAGGAAACCTAAAAGTGTTGTACCCTATATGAACTACCCCACTACAGCCTAGGCAGACTATAGCATATATGTTTGACACCTCCAACACCTCCAGCACTCCCAGCAGCACCTCCAGCACCTCCAGCACCTCCAGCACCAGCAGTAGTGCCAGTAGTTGCAGCAAGGGCGGCTCGGGAGGGCAGTAGTAGCTTATCAGCAGCAGTATCAGCAGCAACAACACGAGCAGCAGCAGCGGTAGTAGCAGCAGGGCGGCTCGGTGGGGCTGGCGAAGGAGGCAGGGCGGCGCGGCTCGGGATGGGCAGCGCGGCTCGGGATGGGCGGCGCGGCTCGGCCTGGTCGGCGCGCCTCGGCAGGGCTGGGCGGCGCGGCTGGGCAAGGCAGGGCGCGCTGGGCTGCGGGGCGCGCTGGGCGTGCACTGGACAGGGCAGTTGGGCGCGCGCTGAGCAGGGCAGCAGGGCACGACACGATGGGCTGCAGCAGGGCGCGAGGTGCAGGGCAGCAGGGTGCGACGCGCGGGATGCAGGGCGCAACGCGCGGGCTGCAGCAGGGCGCAACGCGCAGGGCAGCGGGGCGCGCGCTGGGCAGGGCAGCAGGGCACGACGCGCTGGGCTGCAGGGCAGCGCGGTGCGCGGGCCTAAGGGCAGGGCAGCGCGGCTCGCGAGCTGCAGGGCAGGGCGGTGCGCGGGCCTAAGGGCAGGGCAACACGATGCACGGGCTGCAGGGCAGCTGGGCGTGGGCTGCAGGGCAGGGCGGCGTGCTCTGGGCAGGGCAGCAGGGTGCAACGCTCAGGCTGCAGCAGGGCGCGACGCGCGGGCAGCAGCAGGGGAGCGCGCTAGGGAAGGCAGCACGCGTGGCAGCAGGACAGCGCGGCATTGTGCGAGCAGGGCAGGACAGCACAAGGGCGCTTCGGGCAGGAACGAGCGGAAGTATTGGTGGGCCCTAAAAATTTAACAGGTTTCCTGCTATGAAACCATGTCAGAATAATCTGTGCAGGAATGATGAATGACTAGCAAGAGTGAGATACAAGTAGTAAACCCTAACTGCGATTGTACTCTATACTGAGCACCTCACTGTAGCCTAGCAGAACTAGGAACATACAAATATGTTTTGACAATTTCGAACCGTGAAAAAGAGGAAAAAGTGTCACGACGGTCCGAATTGTTGGCGACGTCGCACAAGCCTTCACGAGCTCCGTAACGACTTTGTGCGGAACTAGTAACCCTTCGTTGACCCGGACGGTCCACAGTTCGAACCGTCGGGGTCAAAATGGTTACACGCCGTAAGGGTACATTCGTGGCCCGTGTGAGACTTCAGGTCAAAAGCCCTTAGGGTACATTCGTATCCCGTGTCAGACATAAGGTCTGGCACGAAGTGGATGCTCGGAAGACACGAAGTGCCCCAAAACGCAGGCAAATTTAGGTTCGGAAGACACAAGCTGAGTCACTCTGTGTCTTCCGAACTTCCAACTTTGTGTCTGACACGGGATACGGTACGAATGTACCCTAAAGTTGAGCTAAGCGAGGATCTCGGGGGGCAAAGTAAACGAGGCTCGGAAAGTTGGCGAGAGGTGCGGTGGCGACTCGGAAGTGGTTCGGAACGAAAGTAGGGCCGAACGAACCAGCTGATGAGAGAACCTAGAAACATACCCACTAACAAAAGTACACAGTAAGGCATAGTATGTTGTTGGTGCTTCCGTACTTGATTTCCAAGGAAAAATTGTTACCTTACACTACCCCACTCCCCAAGGGAGGCCCCTTGTAAAATCATGTGTATGTTACGGAAGTTCTGGCTGCGCAGATACTCGGTGAGGACGAAGTGGTTTTTGTTTTTTCCCAGGAGGACCCAGCTGTCCTTGGTCGGCGTTCGGTCTCTCTAGCGAATCAGGAACCCGATGCGTCATGCTCCACATGGGTCGCGTATTCAACGACTCAGTATGTTTTCAGGTAGGATCTTTGGTTCGGTTGGAGGTCATGTCATGTTGGACGGTGGCTGAGAATGGGTAGGTAGGACTGAAGTACCATTACATACTCCCAAGTATACAAAGGCTATGGTCTGTAGTACTCAGATCTCCTTACCCTACACCTGCAGAGCTGCCATTTGACTGCTGTAGAAGCTTGTCTGTCCGTGAGACCCATCTATGGGGGAGGGTCTTGATCAATTGACTCCTGTGTTGCGTAATGTCCTGCTCAAAGCCGCGGCTCCCCCCACATGTGCTGGATCCTGCCAGGAAAACGTGGGCATGCGCGCACAGCAGCTTGTCCAATATGGCCACGATGCCTGCATGTACAGAAGGGAGAGCGTGGGAGAGAATAGAAAATGTGGGCGGCATAGAGGGTGGAAGAGAGAGAGCAGATGGAAAGAGAGGAAGAGGAAGTGCTTGAGGGTTGGGATGGCACACAGGAGCAAGGCGAACTCTTTTGAGTCGACTCAAAAGGCGAACTCTTGGTAGAAAGGAGAAGGGGCATAGCACAGCGAGGGAAATCTCAGGCAGTCAGATCTTGCAGCCCAGGCAGCCACTCAAGCAGCCAGCAAAGCAGGCAGCCACTCAAGCAGCCAGCCAAGCAGGCGACCACTCAAGCAGCCAGCCAGTGAGGCAGTGAGCACTGACCGGGGTCGTAGTGGTTGTCGGCGGGCATGAGGTCATCCAACATTTTTAAGGCGCCTCAAAAGTGAGGCAGAGTGCACTGACCGGGATCGTAGCGGTTGATGGCGGGCATGAGCTCATCCACCATCACTGTGCCCGCCACCTGCTCCCTTTTCAGTCGACTCAAAAGTCACCCCAAGCAGCCAGCCAGTGAAGCAGTGAGCACTGACTGGGGTCGTAGTGGTTGATTGCAGGCATCAGCTCATCCACCATCACAGTCCCCGCCACCTGCTCCCTTTTCAGTTGACTCAAAAGTCACCCCAAGCAGCCAGCAAGTGAGGCAAAGCGCACTGACCGGGGTCGTAGTGGTTGATTGCAGGCATGAGCTCATCCACCATCACAGTCCCCGCCACCTGCTCCCTCAGCCACCGCAGCTTCTCCCGCGGGGCCTCCAGCACGCGCGCTTGCCCTTGGAACATCCACGTGGTCGTTTTCCACGAGTCCGACCGCACCACGCTGCCCGCCTTGTCGTCAAACGCCACGTCGGCGGCGATGAAGACGGCGGAGATGTTGTGGCGGCGCTTCATGCCGTTGATGAGGTCGCGCGCCGCCTCCATGCACCCCGCCATGAGCTCCTCCAGCGCGCCTGCCTCCACCTTGAAGCCTCTTTGCACTAGCTTGTGCGCCTGTAGGGTGGGTGAGGTGGGATTAGGGCAGCAGCGGGATGCGAATGTGAATGACTCGTGAGTCACTTTGGGTCTGCTCAAAAGCGAATGGAGTGTTAGCTTTATGAGGTGGAAGGCGATGAACTCACAAGGTGGAAGGCGATGAACTCACGAGGTGGAAGGCGATGAAGTCACGAGGTGGAAGGCGATGAACTCACGAGGTGGAAGGCGATGAACTCACGAGGTGGAAGGCGATGAACTAACGAGGTGGAAGGTGATGAACTCACGAGGTGGAAGGCGATGAACTCACGAGGTGGAAGGCGATGAACTCACGAGGTGGAAGGCAATGAACTCACGAGGTGGAAGGCGATGAACTCGGAACGGTAGTGCACCGCAATGTACCGGGGGGGCAGTTGGGCCATGGCTCGATGCGCCATGGCGTGCCATGCCTGGCTGTATGGAAGCATCTGGAAGGAGGTGTCGTCTGTGGGGCGGTGGAAGGCCACTCGGTCGTATGTGGTCTTCACCCACACCAGCACGTCTCTGTTCCGCCTGCACTCATGCAGCCGTGAAATGCGCAGACGATGCACAAGTGGGCAGAAGGGAAGGCAAATCGTTTGCTGACAGAGGGGTGCTGGGACAGTGGCACGATGTGGAATGCTATGGTGTGCGGGATGGCGTGCAGTATGGGAGAATTAAACAAACCACCCAGGTTGGCTTGCTTTAGAGGAGACTCTGAGAGTAGAAGTTCTAAGTCATAGGCGTTTAGCTTCCAACAGAGAATGAGTTTCCACCCATGATAGAAACAGATATGCCATGAGATGCACAGAAACAAACCCCCATGGTACGACAGATTCATAGGATGCTTGCACGGGCCATGCACTCATCAGTCTTCATATCGGAAAGAGGACAGATAGAATGCACTGAGCATGGAATGACGCACCACTGATGCAACTGCTGGAGCACTGCGCTGCTGTTGGCGGGCAAGGTGACATCAACAGTGTTGCGTCTCGACGGTGCGTGGCCCATTCCATACACCATCAGCTCACTCAGCATCTCCGCCAGAGGCCCTGCACACCAAGGTGCAATAGAGTCTTTTAAGAGAAAATTGCAACGTCAATGGAAACATTTAGAGATGGCGTTTAGTACTTGCTACATGTGCAGAAGGAACTTGGAACATGCTTTGGCTTCTGCGACTTGCCTTGAGTGAAGGTCATCCGCCACACATGGGAGGTCTGCAGATGTACGAAGGGGTTATTTTAGGCGCCCCAAAAATTGCCTTTTGAGGTGCCTAAAAGAATTATGCGACTTGCCTTGAGTGAAGGACATCCGCCATGCACGGGAGGTCTGCACATGTATGAACGCCACTGAAGGGCTGGCTTTTACTGCCGCGGCAGCAGCAAAGGGCGGGGTGAGAGCGGCTCTAGCGAGCAGCAGGAAGAGGTCTGGCGAGATCCAGTGGGCGTCGAGGCGAGAGAGATCGAAGTAGTCGCAGAGGGGCAGGGCACGCGCGAGTGAGAGGCGGCTGCGACTTCCCTGCCATGATTGGGGAGAGGGGAGAGGGGGGAGAGCGGGCGGGAGAGCGGGCGGGAGAGCGGGCGGGAGAGAGGGCGGGAGAGAGGGCGGGAGAGAGGGCGGGAGAGCGGGCGGGAGAGAGGGCGGGAGAGAGGGCGGGAGAGAGGCGGGAGAGAGGGCGGGAGAGAGGGCGGGAGAGAGGGCGGGAGAGAGGGCGGGAGAGAGGGCGGGAGAGAGGGCGGGAGAGAGGGCAGGGGGGAGAGAGGGCGGGAGAGAGAGGGGAGAGAGGGCAGGAGAGAGGGCAGGGGGGAGAGAGGGCGGGAGAGAGGGCAGGGGGGAGAGAGGGCGGGAGAGAGAGGGGAGAGAGGGCGGGAGAGAGGGCAGGGGGGAGAGAGGGCGGGAGAGAGAGGGGAGAGAGGGCGGGAGAGAGGGGGAAGAGAGGGCGGGAGAGACGGCGGGAGAGAGGGTTTAGGGTTGGGATGTGAAGAGGATACCGCAGAATGGCACTCGGGAAGCAAGGGAGTGGCAGCTTGGGAAGCAAGGGAGTGGCACCTTGGGAAGCAAGGGAGTGGCACCTTGGGCAACACGAGCGTGCGGTTGGTGGCTTGGGCGAAGCGGGCGGCCTCGACGAGGTGAGAGCGCGTGTTGGAGAGCTGCTCTTCCGAGTAGGCGAACACGAGGAACCTGCTGCCCCTCGTGGCCTGGGGGGGGGTTAATGGATGGAATCTACGCAGTGGGAAATGGGGCCGCTTTTGAGGCGCCTCAAAAGTCTTCGGAGTAGGCGAACACGAGGAACCTGCGCCCCCTGCTGGCCTTGGGGGGATGGAATGCAGGCAGTGACTTTTGAGGCGCGGCGCCTAACAAAAAGAGAGCTGCTCTTCAGAGTAGGCGAACACGAGGAACCTGCGCCTCCTGGTGGTCTAGGGGGGGATGGAATGCAGGCAGTGGGAAATGGGGCAGGTGAGGGCGGGATTAGGCTTCTCCGTAGTGCTCGTGCGCCCTGGTGGACCTGGGGTGGTGAACTGGAGAGAGTGGGAATGGAGAAGAGGGGAGGGGGGAAGAGGTGCGAAAGAGAGTGGTGAGAGCTTCTGGTGTAAATGGAAACTGGGGCAGGTGCGTGGGGGATATCAAAGAATTCTCAGCAGTACTTCTGCGCCCTCGTACACCGGTGAGGATGGAATGGAGGGCGTGTTGAATGGAAGAGGTGAATGGGGAGGGGGAGGGAGGAACACAGAGCTGCTTGCTAGAGTGGGCAACGTGGGGAAGCTTGCGTGCTCTCGTGGACTGAGGGCAGAAGAAGAAGAGGTGGTTAAGACGAGAAAGAGCGGAGGAGGGCAGGAGGGGGGGAGGAAAGAGGGAGGAGGATAGGGAAGGAAAAGGGGGGCACCATGGCATCAGAGAAGGGCATGTGAGGCACCGGCCAGCACGCCTCAGGCCACGTGCTGCACTGTGCTGCTGCTGCTCCCTCCCCTCCTGCTTCTGCTTGCCCTGCTCTTGCTCCTGGCCCCGCTCCTGCTCCTGCCCCTGCTCCTGCTCCTGCCCTTGATCCTGCTTCTCCTATTGCCCCTGCCTCTGCTCCTGATTCTCCCTCTCCTTCTTCTGCTGCCGTCCCGCCCTCGTCGCCCCCATGTCCCATGTCGCTGCACTCGCCGCTCAGCCGGGCCTCTATCTCGCGCACCCCGCGGCAAACAGCATCCACGCCCGCTTCTATCCGCGCCAGCGACGTCGCGTTCCGCGTCACCGCCCTCCTCACGTACGCGCTCGTTGCTGCGCGCGCCATCGCCGCCCGCCGCCAGCCCGCGGAGCACAGCAGCGCGGCGGAGTCTGCTGGGCTGCCGGCGGTAGCAGCAGCACCACCACCGCCACCGGCAGCACCAGCAGGACCGCCACCAGGAACAGGACCACCTGCGCCATTGGCGCCGGTAGTGGTACTATCGGCCGTTGTAGGGCGACTATCAGGGCTATCAGCGGGGCTAGCGGGCCTGTGAGGTTCCCGTGTGAGCTGAGCGTCGGGGCTCGGCAGCATCACAGACAACGCGGCCTGGTAGTCCGCCTCGGCCTCTCTCCGCCTCGCTTCCGCTGCCCATTGCTGCAGCACGTTCCGCAGCTCCGCTCTGCACGCCGCTGCGGCACGCTCCTGCGGCGGAGTCAGCGCGGGGCCGTCACGGCCCGCGGGGCCGTTGGGCGGGGAGGAGTGGGCGCGGGAGTCTCTCATGGTCGTCACGCACGAGTCGGTCAGGTTCTTGAGAGGGAGACTAGAGGAGCGCCGATAGCGGACTGCGACGGTACTGTGGAAGGTGTAAGGAGCGTCGGACGATGACGGTGCGATGAGTTGATGGTAGCAGACTCGAAGGAGGCACGAGAGGATGACCAGTAGTGCGAATGAGCATAATAGTCGTTCTACGGAGCCACGGGTAGCGAGTCTCGCTGGGGAAAACATAGAAGCCATGATTGGAACCCGGCTTGATTCCCGCGACACTCGCGCATCACTCATAGCAACACTAGGTCATTCATTCGCCACTGCTACTGCTAGCTTTCCTGCAGTCGCGCACGCGGAGAGTTCGCGCCCGGCGGTGGCCGGCCGGAAACAATCACTCATCGAGGCTTGTCGTTAGCTGTTGCTAGCTGGCTCTCTCGAAATTCTCGCAGCATATAACTTAAGGCGCAGGGGGATGCCCTTCACCATTTGAAATCTGGCAGGCGTTACACAGCAGTCAGTGATCTCAACATAACGAGCATAGAGAACTCGTTGGTTTTCCAGCTCCCGTAATGACCCTGATTTTGGGTCTTCCTGTTCGCGCCAAACTGAATCGACAAATCCTCCTGACACACCACGTTCTGACACACTTTTCGAGACTCGGGTAATTTACGCACGAGTAGCTGTGATGAAACAAATTGTAAACATTCAGTGAATATTTAAGCGCTCATTCGGAACATTGTTTATCCCTATCTAATTCTATTGTACACCAGGGCCAAAAATTATAAACCCCTTTCTGATAAACCCTAAATACTTTGCGACAAGGTGTTTCGGTTTTATTCCTACGGAAAGGCATTCCATTTAAGAGGGGTGCATTTTTCTCCCGCATGTACAATTATCCCACATTCGAATATAACATTTTTTTTATACTGTCGCTATGTGGGGAAAATTGATCGCATTGGAAGTGTTGATATAACCAATGAATTGATGGATATGATAAATCTAGCCAAATAGGATGGAAAACAATGAAGTCTCTCAATGACCTTGTTTATGATAAATTGAAAAGAAACAAGATGGTAAAGATGGCATTACGAGGGGTTTATATAGCATTCTTAGCTAGCCATGTAATTTGAGGGGTACATTGTCAAACTTATACATAGCTTACGTTGTGTAGGCTGTAGTGGGGTACCAATTAGGGTTAGTACTTGTACCCAACTCTTTCATAGTTCATTCATTCTCGTTCATTATTCTGACATGGAATCAGAGCAGGTCCTCTGCTAGGACCGTTTTCCTTGGGCCCACCACAGGGCTACCCCGCTAGCCGCCCACTGCAGCCCTCGAGCTGCCCCTACTGCCTGTCGCGACCCTTGGGCCCCTAGGCCCGTCGCCCCGCGCCCCCCCCCCCCCCTTCGTTCCTGGCCCCGCGGCCCGTCGCCCCTAGGCCACTCGGCCCCTTCGCTCCGCGGCCCGTTGCCCTAGGCCCCGTCGCCCCGCGGACCCCGTCGCCCCGCGGCCCCCGTCGCCCTAAGCCCGTCACCCTAGGCCACGTCGCCTCGCGACCCCCGTCGCCCTAGGCCCCGCCGCCCCGCGGCCCCCGTCGCCCTAGGCCCATCGCCCTAGGCCCCGTCGCCCCGCGGCCCCCCGTCGCCCTAGGCCCCGTCGCCCGCGGCCCCCGTCGCCCTAGGCCCGTCGCCCTAGGTCCCGTCGCCCCACGGCCCCCGTCGCCCTAGGCCCCGTCGCCCCGCGGCCCCGGGCCTTCGTTTCTGGCCCCGCGGCCCCCCTTCGCTTCTGGCCCCGCGACCCCCGTCGCCCCTAGGCCCCCGGCCCCTCACCCCCCCCCCCCCCCCCCCCCCCCCCCCCCTTCGTTCCTCGCCCCGCGGCCCGTCGCCCCTAGGCCCCCGGCCCCTCGGCCCTTCGCTTCTGGCCCCGCGGCCCCCGTCGCCCCTAGGCCCCCGGCCCCTCCCCCCCCCCCCCCCTTCGTTCCTGGCCCCGCGGCCCGTCGCCCCTAGGCCCCCAGCCCCTCGGCCCCCTTTGTTCCTGGCCCCGCAGCCCGTCGCCCCTAGGCCCCAGGCCCCTTGGCCCCTTCGTTCCTGGCCGCGCTGCCCGTCGCCCCTAGGCCCCCGGCCCCCCCCTTCGTTCCTGGCCCTGCGGTTGTTGCCCCTAGGCCCCCCCTGGCCCCTCGGTCCGTTGCTCCTGGCCCCGCGGCCCGTAGCCCCTAGGCCCCCTGGCCCCTCGACCCGTTGCTCCTGGCCCTGCGGCCCGTAGCCCCTAGGCCCCCGGCCCCTTGCCCCCCCCCCCCCCTTCGTTCCTGGCCCCGCGGCCCGTCACCCCTAGGCCCCCCCGGCCCGTCGCTCCTGGCCCCCCGGCCCCTCGGCCCCTCTGCTGCTGCTACTGCTACAACTGCTGCTGCTGCTGCCTGCCCTATGCTCTTCGCTCCCCGCTCTGCGTGCTGCACCGCTATGGCTTCGCTTCGAGTTCTTGCGTTCGATCATGAGGGTCGCCCGATCCAGTTTGACACGTGGCTGGACGACCTACAGATGTACCTACTGAGCGACTCTCGGGACAATGTTTATTTGTTTGACCTCACGTCTGGCACTGCTCCCGCCCCTCCCGCCACAGCTGACAGTGCGACTCGCTCACAGTGGCTTACTCGCGACGCTGCTGCCTGCTTAGCCATTCGCAACCACCTGCCATTAGCCGAATGCGCTCATTTCGGACAGCACAGGACAGCACAGGCACTGTACGACACTTTCGTCTCTCGCTACTCCTTGCCTGCCACTGCTGCTCTAGGCCGCCTCCTCCTGCCCTACCTGTTCCCCGAGCTGTCCGCCTTTGCCACAGTCGAGGTCCTGGTTTCCCACCTTCGCACTAGCGACGCTCGCTACCGCGCTGCCCTCCCAGCGGAGTTCCTTGACAGGAACCCGCCCCCGATGTACATCACTCTCTACTTTATAGTCAATCGCCTCCTTGACTCTCTGCGCTCTGCCAGGGACCACTTCGTCTCCCTTGACCCCACCTCCCTCACTGTTGACCTACTCGAGTAGCACCTCCTTGCAGCCGAGAATAATGCAGTAGCTGTAGGTGCTGAGAACCGAAGACGAGCGGGTAGACCGCCAAGAAACAGAGCCGGAACCAAGGCTGAAGGTGTAACCCTGTGACGACCGCTGCGTAGCTGAGTCGTCAACCTAGGAGGCATCTGCGTGACCAGTGAGAACAACTGGACCCCGTCCTCCAAGCATAAGCCCCATGCCCGACGTACTGCACAGGTAACGCAGTACCCTCTTCGCAGCATCCCAGTGCACCTTTCGGTGCCTACCGGGAACCACGTAGCAAGCCAGAAGGCTGGGAGGGTACGCGAGGTCAGGTCGTGTGCACGTCATCAGGTACATGAGGCAACCCACAAGCTCTGGGTACGGACCACTCGGCTCTACGGACTCGTCCGAAGGTGGAGCTGAGAGCGAGTGGCTGGTAGACAGAGGAGTGGGCTGTGGAGAGGAGAACTGGAAGCCGAAGCGCTGAAGGACCTAGTGCACCATGTGTGACTGAGTCAGTGTGATGGTGCGCCATGCTCTGTCCCGGGTGATCTGCAGGCCAAGATAGCTGCGCAGTTCACCCAGGTCAGTGCAGGTGTGTCTCTTCTGCAGCTCAGACTTCACAAGGGTCAGTGCCTCAGTGTCAGCAGTAGCAAAGACAAGGTCGTCGACGTACACGAGGACGTAGAACGGCGGCAGCGAGGTGTCGGTGCGTAGAAACAGCGACGGGTCTGCTATAAAAGGAGCAAACCCAAGAGCCGCATGTGTAGTCCTCAGTGTGTCGTGCCACTCGCGAGGCGCCTGGCGAAGACCGTAGACTGGCCGGCGGAGGCTCCACTGGGTACCTGCAGGAAACGTCCCAGTGAAACCATGTGGTCGGAGTAGCCAAATCTCCTCGTGCAGGCTGCCCTGCAGGAAAGCTGTGTTGAAGTCTAGAGAGTGCAACTCGTAGTCACGCTGAGCAGCGACGTGCAGCAACACCCGAAGAGTAGTCATCTTCGGGGTGGGGGAGAAGGTCTGGAAGTAGTCAACTCCCTGTCGTTGACTAAAGCCTCGAGCAACGTAACGCGCCTTGAAGGCAGGCGGAGACCCCGGCGGCCGCTTCACCCTGAAAATCCACATGCCATCGACTATGTTCGCCCCAGGTGGGGGAACCTCGTCAACGTAGGTGCCTGTGGACTTCCAGGATGCCATCTCGGCATCCATGGCTGCCTGCCACTAAGAGGAGTAAGGACCCGTTATCGCCTCTGCTTAAGAGCGCAGGGTCGGGACGTCCGGTGCATCCGTGTCTCCCTCAGGGGCAAGCAGCATGGAAGCGAAACGAGGTACAACAGCTGCAAGACACTCAAAGTCCTCCTGCTTGTCCTCAAGGACATCCGTGCCAAGAGCACACTCACCCCCGACGGACGGAGGACTGGCAGATACAGACTCAGCAACTAGAGCAGTGGCGTAGTCTAGACGGCAGGCAGCAGCAAAGTCAAGCAGCTCAGCAACGAGAGCAGACGCAGCAGCAGACTCAAACGAAGGGTCTGTGACAGCAGTGGCGAAGAGACGAGAGACAGCGGGACTGGCAGCACGAGCGCGGTCACACTCAGGGTCAGGGGCTGCAGGAAGAGAGGACTCAGGAGGAGGAGGCAGAGGAACACGCAGTGGAACAGAGGAAGGACGGAGTGCCATAGCATGCGTGCCGGGGACAGGAGGAGGACACGAACGAGGAGCGCGACGAGCAGTGCGAACAGGCGAGACACGACGAGACGCAGGCTCACGACGCTCTGTAAGACCGCCGGACTGCTAAGTGTAAGGAGAGGGAGCAGGCAGTGGGGAGGCTGGCTGTAACGGCGGCTGCGACTGGTCAGGCAGGGGACACAGGAGGGGAGGAGTAAGGCCAGTAGAAGACGGGGTACCAAGAACCTGCTGAAGCAGGGGAACAAAGTACGGTCGCGGCCGCACAGTGACTCCAGCACCTGCAGCTCCAATGCCTCCAACTCCAGTGCTTCCAACTCCAGCTCCGGCAGCTCCAGCGCCTCCTGCGCCAGGGCCTCCAACTCCAGCTCCTCCAGCTCTAGCGCCTCCAATGCCAGCTGCTCCAGGCTTGTAGGGTCTCCAGCTCCAGCACCCTCAACACCACCAGTCCCGGCAGCTCCAGTACCCCAGGTACGAGCACCTCCAGGACCAGTGGCCGCAGTACCACCAGTAACACCAGCTCCAGCAGAAACTCCAGCACCTCCAGCTCCAGCAGCTCCAGCACCTCCAGCTCCGGTGGCTCCACTCCGAAGGCGTGCGCGTCGAACAAACCACTCACGCAGCTGCTGCGGAGACAGTCTCGGCGACGCACCAGCAGAACCTCTAGACCAAGCAGCACCCTGAGGCTCAGCACCTCCAGACTCCGCACCCTCCAATGCAGCACCCCCAGGCTCAACACCCTCAGGCTCAGCACCCGCAGGCTCACCACCCCCAGTCCCAACACCCCCACGCTCAGCACCCCCAGTCTCAGCACCCTCAGACTCCGCACCCCCGGGCTCCGCACCCCCAAACGCAGCACCTCGAGCAGCACCTGTGCCGACAGCTACCTGAACAGGCGCAGGACCAGGGAGAGGGTCTACCTGAGACACACCTGAGGGAGCAGGACCCTGGGGCGGGAGGGGGTCTACCGGAGGGGGACCGAGAGCAAGGAAGAGCGGCAGGGGCGGGGGAGGGGCAGAGCGGTAGGGGAAGAGACGGTAGAAGGGAACCGACTCGTCGAACGTGACGTCCTGAGACAGGAGGACACGGCGCGAGGTGGGGTGGTAAAACGGCCAGCCAGGCGCGTCAGGGACAAAGCCAAGGAAGACGAAGGGGATAGCACGGGGGGAGAGCTTGTCCGCTGACGGATCGCGAACAAAGGCACGAGATCCCCAGACCTGGAACACCGACGCATCGCCAACCTCCCTTGTCCAACGCAGTGTGGGCGAGGTCTCCGACAAGGAGACACGGGGCCAGAGGTTGAGCTGATGTGCAGCATACCGGACTGCAAACAGCCACAGAAAATGGGGAGCAGCCACATGGATCATGGAGGTACGAGCAACCTCCATGACTAAGCCAATGCGGTGCTCAGCAATCCCATTTTGCTGAGGGGAATCCGAAAGCGTGAACGACTGGGTGATGCCCTCCCCACGACAAAAGTCCCGCAAGAGGCTGGAGGAGAACTCACCACCTCTGTCAGAGTGCAGACGCAGGACAGGAAGGTCCTGGTCAAACCGCTCGCGAAGCTGGAGACGGACTGTGCGGATCCAAGGGATCAAGACATCAACGACCTGGCCCTTGCTGAGCAAGGGGAAGACCGTGGTGTACCGCGTGTAGTCGTCAACGACCAGCAGAAAGTAGCGCTCGCGGCTCTGTCCACTGACGCGGGCTGGGCCCCACACGTCCATGTGGAGAGTCTGCAGGGGAGCAGTCGTCGAGGGAAATGAGGAGGAGTGAGGAGCGGCGCGCTGCCGCCCCTTGACGCAAGGAAGGCAGGGCGGGGCAGGCGAGGGCGGGAGGGGAGGCAGAGACTTGGGTAGACCAGAGACAAGAAGACGAGAGTGCATGCCACGAAGGCGTGGCAGAGAGGGGTGACCCAGGCGGTGGTGCCACAGAAGAGTCTGGTGCGACAAGAGGTGACACGAGCAAGAGGCGGCTACCTGACCTGACACGGACACCTGAGCAGACGCAGCTACCTGAGAAGGCTCGGTAGCGAAAGTGTACAGACTCAACCCTGGCCGACGAGTGAACGTGGCCAGGTGATGGCCCGTCCGTGTGTACGTGCAGATCGACACACGCTGACCCCCAGGAGTGGTGGTAGTGACCATCGCATCCTGGAGGGCAGCGGTACTCACCAAGTTCATAGAGAACGAGGGGAGGTGAAGACCTGACAGTGAGCCGGACAGAACCGCCGGACACGGGAGGACAGTGGAGGAACGTGCCACGACCGGGCCCCCGGAGGGGTCAGCCAGTCTGACCGGGACAGGTGCAGGAAGAGGAGTGAGGGTGGTGCTGTCACGAAAGAAACAGCGCGAGGCGCCTGAGTCCAGCGTGAAGGTGTGCAAGGCCTCAGTAGGCGCAGTACCAGGGAGAGTACCAGACTCACTAGCACCTAGAGCAGCAGCGGCTATACCTGGGTCAGGCGGCACACACCGGTAACAGTCACCCTCAGCACTAGCAGACAAAGCATACATAGCAGAAAGAATAGCATCAAATTCTAGGTCAAAGATAGCAATCCTAGACCTAAGCAGATCTGCCCAGCAAGAGAGCTTGATGTCGTCACCAAACTCAGCACGCCAAGTGTCGTTGAGGCGGGAGAAGCAGCGGTGCTGAGTGTGAAGCTTCCCGCATGTCTGACCAGCACAAACACCCGTGCGAATGACATACGGGCAACTACCCCCAGACTCCCCACGCAGAAACCACTCACGAAGCTGCTGGGGAGACGGGGTATCGCTCCGACGCTGCTGCTGCTGACGCTGGCCACCCCCTGAACCGACACGCCAAGCGCCAGTCCCACCGCCACCAGTCTCACCGCCTCCACCGCCGCCACTCCCACCGTTGCCTGTCAGAGGTCCACTGGTGATCCCCGATTGATCCTAGGGAAGGGTTACAGGCTCGTTGTCATGGGGGGTTATGGGCGCACTGACCCGCTACTTAACAAGCCCTTTTATCCCAGTGGTCTAGTGACTGGGATTCTGACATGGTATCAGAACGAAGGTCTCGGGTTCGAATCCCAGTGTGTGCACTTCGGGCATCCCAGTGCGGGGGGGGTGTCAGAAGTCTACTGGTGATCCCCGATTGATCCTAGGGAAGGGTTACAGGCTCGTTGTCCTGGGGGGTTATGGGCGCACTGACCCGCTACTTAACAAGCCCTTTTATCCCAGTGGTCTAGTGACTGGGATTCTGACATTGCCTCCACCACCGCCACCAGAGCCCCCACTCCTGCCAACAGTCCCTCCGCCACCACCACCTCCACTACTGCCCCCACCACCACTCCCGCTGCCACCTCCACCACCGCCGCTGCCACCACCACCACCCCGGCCACCCTTGCCCTTGCTGCTGCGGCGCTTCGCACTAGCAGAAGCAGCCCCGACGTCCTCAGCAACAGAGACGTCTGCAGCAGCAGCAGATGCGTAGGAGGGGGCAAGGGTGGAGGGGGAACACCCCTCAAAGAAGGGCGGGCGCGGAGTGCCACGAGCAGCACCTACAGCAACTGCACTAGTCTCAGCTGCGAGGAGATGCTGCTCGAGGAGGTCAACAGTGAGGGAGGTGGGGTCAAGAGAGAGGAAGTGGTCCCTGACAGAGCGAAGAGAGTCAGGGAGGCAGGTGACTATAAAGTAGAGAGTGATGTACATCGGGGGCAGGTTCCTGTCAAGGAACTCAGCAGGAACGGCAGCGCTATAGCGAGCGTCACTAGCGCGAAGGTGGGAAACCAGGTCCTCGACTGTGGCAAAGGCGGACAGCTCGGGGAACAGGTAGGGCAGAAGGAGGCGGCCAATAGCAGCAGTGGCAGGGGAGGAGTAGCGAGCGACTACAGCGTCGTACAGCGCCTGCGCTGTCCTGTGCTGTCCCAAGTGAGCGCATTCAGCTAATGGCAGTCGGTTGCGAATGGCTAAGCGGGCAGCAGCGTCGCGAGTAAGCCACTGTGAGCGAGTCGATCTGTCAGCTGTGGCGGGAGGGGCAGTAGCAGTGCCTGACGCTAGGTCAAACAGCGAGACACTGTCCTTAGAATCGCTCAGTAGGTACAGCTGCAGGTCGTCTAGCCACGTGTCAAACTGAACCGGTCTGCCCTCATGATCAAACGCGAGAACCGAAGCGTAGCCATAGCTGTGCAGCACGAAGGATAGCAGTAGCAACTGTAGCAGTAGCAGCAGTGACAGTGGGGCTAAGAGGCCGAGGGGGTAGGGGTCGACTGGGCCGGGTGCGCGGGCTAGAGACGAGGCCGGGCGCGGGGCTAGGGGCCGACGGGGCCGGGCGCGGGGCTAAGGGTCCACAGGGGGCCGGGCGCGGGCTAGGGACGGGGCCGGGCGCGGGCTAGGGACGGGGCCGGGCGCGGGCTAGGAGTCGTCGTGGGGGGCCGGGCGCGGGCTAGGGACGGGGCCGAGCGCGGGCTAAGGACGGGGCCAGGCGCGGGCTAGGGGTCGTCGTGGGGGCCGGGCGCGGGCTAGGGACGGGGCCGGGCGCGAGGCTAGGGGCCGACGTGGGGGCCGGGCGCGGGCTAGGGACGGGGCCGGGCGCGGGCTAGGGAGCGACAGGGCCGGGCGCGGGCTAGGGACGGGGCCGGGCGCTGGGCTAGGGACGAGGCCGGGCGCGGGGCTAGGGGCCGACGGGGCCGGGCTCGGGCTAGGGACGGGGCCGGGTGCGGGGCTAGGGGCCGACGGGGCCGGGCGCGGGCTAGGGACGGGGCCGGGCGCTGGGCTAGGGACGGGGCCGGGCGCGGGGCTAGGGGCCGACGGGGCCGGGCGCGGGCTAGGAACGGGGCCGGGCGCGGGGCTAGGGGCCGACGGGGCCGGGCGCGGGCTAGGGACGGGGCCGGGCGCTGGGCTAGGGGTCGACGGGCCGCGGGCTAGGGGTCGACGGGCCGCGTAGGCTAGGAGTGACGGGCCGGGCGCGTAGACTAGGGGCGACGGGCCGGGTGCGCGTAGGCTAGGGGCGTCGGGCCGGGCGCGTAGGCTAGGGTCGATGGGCCGGGCGCGCGTAGGCTAGGGTCGACGGGCCGGGCGCGTAGGCTAGGGTCGACGGGCCTAGGGGCGACGGGCCTAGGGGGGGTACTAACAGCGTAGCAGGTGGTGGGCCCAAGGAACCTGCTCTGATTCCATGTCAAAGTAACGAACGAGAATGAATGAACTATGAAACAGTTGGGTACAAGTACTAACCCTAATTGGGTTGTACCCCTTATGGGCTACCCCACTATAGCCTACACAAATGTAAGCACTATAACATTCTGACATTAACGTATAGTTAAACTCGAGCATTGTTGATTAGTTATGTGATTGTTAGTCTCGATGCTACAAAGAGAAGTGAAACGGGGTGTTGGCGACGGTAGATATGCTTGGTCGAGTGAAATAAACGTCTCGACCGTTTTGCTCTTTCAAAAAAATCCGTTTTGACAAACGGGGATAATGCGCAGCTCGACAACTTCCGCGTCGAATGCAGATGGTGACTTACCGAAATCTTGAAACGGTATCTGCTGTGGATATTATTTTTATCCAACAACAGTCTCGGTAAATCATATTTCCCGAGTGTGAAATCGGAACCTTATCGAATAAGTTTCTCTGTTCGACAGAAAGCAATAAGGTACTCTTTCGACAAAAATGTGAAAATTAAAGGGCAAGGTTTTTCAATGTGCTCTGTCCAACTGTCACGTACCGCAACACTTTTAGAAACCATATGGTTCGACAAAGTAAACACGGACAAACGGAAACCACCGAAATGTTTAGCAAGATCCCTAATTATTGTCGAACATCCCAGTTACGCCTCTTGTCGAACATCAAATTTGATTTTCCGTCGAAGAAGAAAAATATTTGCCGTGATATTGAGGTGTTGTCGAATGCGATACACCCTTTGAATGCCAACTAAGGCTCTGTCGAAGACAGAAAATCTCACAACTAAAGTAGAAATGCTCTGTCGAAGAACGAGGTAGTGTCGAATGTCAAACTTATATGCTATAGTCTGTTTAGGCTGTAGTGGGGTAGTTCTTATAGGGTACAACACTTTTAGGTTTGCTACTTGTACCCAACTGCTTTCTAGTTCAATCATTCATTCGCTAACATTCTAACATGGTATTCTGAGCAGGTTCCCTAGTGGGAACGTTTAAGGGCCCACCACAACTTTTTTTTTTCCTGCCCTGCCCGAAGCGCGCATCGTCACGGCCCCGTTGTGGCTCCTTTGTCGCCCGTCACGGCCCCTGCTGGACGCGACCCCTACTGCCTGTCGCGCCCCCTACTGCCGTCGCGACCCCACCTGCAGACGCGGCCTTTGCTGACGCGGCCCCCTGCTGACGTGGCCCCTGCTGACGCGGCCCCTGCTAACGCGGCCCCTGCTGACGCGGCCCCACGGCTGACGCGGCCCCCTGCTGTCGCGGCCCCCTGCCGTCGCCACCCCTACTGGCGCGGCCCCTGCTGTCACGGCCCGGCCCTGCTGACGCGGCTCCTGCTGACGCGGCCCCTGCTGTCGCGCCCCTCTTGGCGCGGCCCCCTGCTGGCGCGGCCCCTAGTGACGCGGCCCCTGCTGACGCGGCCCCCTGCTGACGCGGCACCTGCTGATGCGGCCCCACTGCTGACGCGGCCCCCTGCTGTCGCGGCCCCTGCTGTTGCGCCCCCCTGCCGTCGCCACCTCTACTGGCGCGGCCCCTGCTGTCACGGCCCGGCCCTGCTGACGCGGCCCCTGCTGACGCGGCCCCCTGCTGGCGCGGCCCCTGCTGACGCGGCCCTGCTGACGCGCCCCCAGCTGTCGCGGCCCCTGCTGTCATGGCCCGGCCCTGCACCTGCCCCTGGAAAGCACCCGCGCCGCCCTGCTGCGCCACGCAGCCAGTTGCCGAGCCGCGCCGCCCAGCCGAGCCGCGCCGCCCAGCCGAGCCGCGCTGCCCACCGAGCCGCGCCGCTCTGCCGAGCCGAGCCGCCCTACCGAGCCGCGCCGCCCTACTGAGCCGCACTGCCCTGCACTGCCCTACTGCCTCTACTGCTAGTGCTGCTACTGCTGCTACTGCTGCTACTGCTAGCCATACTGTTCTCACCTTTGATGCTGAGGGGCGTGCAGTTGACTTTGACGTGTGGGTTGACGACCTGCAGCTCTTTCTTCAGTGTGACTCTAGGGATGGGGTATCCCTTTTCGATCACACGTCCGGTGTCTCTACTGCTCCTGCTGCCACTACTGACAGTACGGATCGCTCGCAGTGGACCACTCGTGACGCTGTTGCTCGTCTTGCTGTTCGTAGTCACCTGCCGCCTGCTGAGCGCGCGCATTTTGGCCAGTACAAGACTGCTAGGTCTTTGTACGACGCTGTAGTTGCGCGCTACTCCTCCCCTGCCACTGCTGCCGTACCTTTTCCCTGACCTTGCCGCCTTTGCCACAGTCGCTGACCTCGTTGCTCACATCCGCACTAGTGACGCCCGCTACCGCGCTGCCCTTCCCACTGAGTTCTGTGCGAAGAACCCTGCCCCCATTTACATCACCCTTTACTACCTAGTCACCCGCCTCCCTGACTCCCTTTCTTCAGTTTGGGACCACTTTCTCTCCCTTTGCCCCACCGAGCTCACTGCCGACCTGCTAGAGGAGCGCCTAGCTGCAGCTGAGAAGAGTATCTTAGCTGTTGGTGCTTCTCGCGGCGACCGTCGCACCCCTTTCTTTGAGGGGTGTTCCCCTGTTCCCCTTCTCCCCTCTGTTGCTTCTGCTGCTGCTGTCAACCTTGTTGGCACTGAGGAGGTCGGAGCTGCGTCTGTCCCTAGTGGGAGATGCCGCAACAGCAAGGGTAAGGGGAGCAAGGGTGATGGAGGGGACGGCGGGGGCGGCGGCGGAGGCGGTGGAGGAGGCGGAGGGGGTGGCGGTGGAAGTGGGGGTGGTGCCGGGAGTGGGGGCTTCAGTGGCGGCGGTGGAGGTGGTGGAGGCAGCGGCGGAGGTGGTGGAGGCAGCGGCAGCGGTGGTGGAGGCAGCGGCAGTGGTGGCGGAGGTGGCGGTGGCGGTGGTGCAGAATGTGCCTATCTTTGATCTAGACTTTGATGCTATCCTTGCTGCCATGTATGCTCTTGCTGATATTACTGAGGGTGACTGTTACCTGCGTGTCCCGCCCGACCCGGGCACTGTGGCTGCTGCTCTAGGTGCTAGTGCGGCTGCTGCTCTAGGTGCTAGTGCGTCTGCTGCTCCAGGTGCTGGTCCGTCTCCTCTCTCAGGTACTGCACCTACTGAGTCTTTTCACACTTTCACACTTGACTCTGGTGCTTCGCGCTCTTTCTTTAGAGACAGCACCACGCTCACGCCGCTCAGTCGGCCTGTTGCGGTCTCCCTTGCTGACCCCTCAGGGGGCCCAGTACTTGCACACTCCTCCAGTGTCCTACCGTGTCCTGCGGCCCCGTCGGGCTTGCTGTCGGGACTCCACCTCCCCTCGTTCTCTACGAACCTGGTGAGTGGAGCTGACCTCCAGGACGCGTGGGTTGACCAGTTCACCCCTGGAGGTCAGCGTGTGACCCACTGCACTTGCTCTCGGACGGGCCGTCACCTGGCCACGTTTACCCGTCGGCCAGGGTTTAGTCCGTACACACTGACTACTGCGCCTCCTCCGGTCTCTGCGTCTGGTCAGGTAGCTGCGTCCAGTCAGGTGTTTGCTGCCGCGTCCAGGTCTAGTCCTGCGTCTGCCCCCTGCTCGTGTCGTCCTTTGGCACACGAGACTCTCCTTTGGCACCACCGCCTTGGTCACCCCTCCCTGCCTCGTCTTCGAGGTATGGCCTCCCGTGCCCTTGTCTCGGGTCTACCCAGGTCCCTCCCTCCCCTTCCTCCGGGGCCTGCCCCCACCTGTGTTCCTTGTGTCGAGGGCCGGCAGCGCGCCGCCCCTCACTCCTCCGAGTTTCCTCCGACTGAGGCCCCTCTGCAGACTCTTCACATGGACGTGTGGGGCCCAGCCCGCGTCCGTGGACAGGGTCACAAGCGCTACTTCCTCCTGGTCGTTGACGACTACTCGCGTTACACCACAGTCTTCCCCTTGCGCAGCAAGGGTGAGGTCCCTGAGGTGTTGATCGACTGGATCCGCGGTGCTCGTCGCCAGCTCAGTGAGAGTTTCGGCTCAGACCTTCCTGTTCTGCGTCTGCACTCGGACAGAGGCGGGGAGTTTTCCTCCGACCTCCTGAGGGCCTTCTGTCGTTCGGAGGGCATCCGCCAGACGTTCACGCTTCCGGCCTCCCCGCAGCAAAATGGGATTGCTGAGCGCCGCATTGGCATGGTCATGGACGTCGCTCGTACGTCCATGATCCATGCGGCTGCTCCCCATTTTCTGTGGCCGTTCGCGGTTCAGTACGCGGCGCATCAGATCAACCTTCAGCCTCCTGTCTCCTTGCCGGAGACCACACCTACTCTGCGGTGGACGGGGAAGGTTGGCGATGCGTCCGCGTTTCGTGTCTGGGGATCTCGAGCTTTTGTCCGCGATACTACTGCGGACAAGCTGTCCTCCCGTGCCGTTCCCTATGTCTTCCTTGGCTTCCCTCCTGACGCACCCCGGTGGCAGTTCTACCACCCCACCTCGCGTCGTGTTCTGTCCTCTCAGGACGTCACGTTCGACGAGTCGGTGTCGTACTACCGTCTCTTTCCCTACCGCACTGCCTCTCCCCCCCCCCCGCCGCTCTTCCTCGCACCAGGTACTCCCCTGGTAGACCCCCTCCCCCCCCAGGGTCCTGCCCCCTCAGGTGTGTCCCAGGTAGACCCTGCCGAGCCGGTCGAGGTAGCTGTCGACTCAGGTGCTGCTAGGGGTGCTGAGACCGGGGGTGCTGAGACTGGGGGTGCTGAGACTGGGGGTGCTGAGACTGGGGGTGCTGAGACTGGGGGTGCTGAGTCTGGAGGTGCTCTGGGTGTCCCGTCGCGGCGGGAGCCCCTCTCTCCATAGCGGCTTCGTGAGTGGTACTCTCGGCGCTGTCGAGGTGCTGCTGGTGCTGGAGCTGCTGGAGGTGCTGGAGGTGCGACTGGAGCTACTGGAGGTGTTGGCGCTGCTGGAGGTGGTGCTGGTGCTGGAGCTACTGGAGGTGCTGCTGGTGCTGGAGCTGCTGGAGGTGCTGCTGGTGCTGTAGGTGCTGGAGGTGCTCCTGGAGCTACTGGAGGTGCTGGCGCTGCTGGAGGTGGTGCTGGTGCTGGAGCTACTGGAGGTGCTGCTGGTGCTGGAGCTGCTGGAGGTGCTGCTGGTGCTGTAGGTGCTGGAGGTGCTGCTGGTGCTGGTGCTGGAGCTGCTGGAGGTGCTGCTGGGACTGGAGACCCTGGTGCTGAGGGTACCGGTTCTGTCTCTGCTGTTTCTCGAGGCGCTGCGCGGCCACGGCCGTACTACGTTCCGCTCCTTCAGCAGGTTCTTGGCTCCCCGCCTTCTCCTGGTCCTCCTCCTCCTTTCCTGAGTCCACCGCCTGTCCAGTCTCAGTCGCAGTTGCAGCCGGCCCCTCCCCTGCCTGGTCCTTCTCCTTACTCTGGTCCGACTAGAGGTCTTACGGAGCGTCGTGAGCCTGAGTCGCGTCCTGTGTCGCCTGCGTCTCGTTCTGCGTCGCCTGTCCGCACTGTTCGCGCTGGTCGTGTTTCGCGTCCACGTCTTCCTCCTGTCCCAGGCACTCACTCTATGACACTGCGTCCTTCTACTGCTTCACAGCGTGTCCCTCTGCCCTCTCCTCCTGCGTCCTCTCTTCCTGACGGTCCGGACCCGGAGTCTGACTCCCTTCGTGCTGCTAGTCCTACTGTCACGCGCTTTTTGGCCACTGCTGTCACTGACCCTCTGTTTGAGTCCTCTGCTGCGTCTGCTCTTATTGCTGAGCTTGTTGACTTTGCTGCAGCCTGTCGCCTAGATTGCGCCACTAGTCTTGTTGCTGCGTCTGCGTTTGTCTGTCCTCCGTCCGTCGGGGGTGAGTGTGCTCTTGGCACAGACGTCCTTGAGGACAGGCAGGAGGACCTTGAGTGCTTTGCCGCTGCTTCACCTCATCTCGTGTCCATGCTGCTTGCCCCTGAGGGAGACCCGGATGCACTAGACATCCCGACCCCGCGCTCTTACGCAGAGGCGATAGAGGGTCCCTACTCCTCTCAGTGGCAGGCAGCCATGGACGCAGAGATGGCTTCCTGGAAGTCCACAGGCACCTACGTAGACGAGGTTCCCCCACGTGGGGCGAACATCGTCAGTGGCATGTGGATCTTCAGGGTGAAGCGGCCGCCGGGTTCTCCGCCTGCCTTCAAGGCGCGTTACGTTGCACGTGGCTTCAGTCAGCGACAGGGAGTTGACTTCTTTCAGACCTTCTCCCCTACCCCGAAGATGACCACTCTTCGGGTACTGCTGCACGTTGCTGCTCAGCGTGACTACGAGCTCCACTCGCTTGACTTCAGCACAGCCTTCCTACAAGGCAGCCTGCACGAGGAGATCTGGCTGCGCCGCCCACCTGGCTTCACTGGGTCGTTTCCTGCTGGTACCCAGTGGAGCCTCCGGCGGCCAGTCTACGGTCTCCGCCAGGCGCCCCGTGAGTGGCACGACACGCTCAGGATGACTCTTGTTGCTCTTGGTTTTGCTCCTTCCACTGCTGACCCTTCTCTGTTTCTACGCACTGACGCTACTCTGCCGCCGTTCTACGTTCTTGTGTACGTAGACGACCTTGTCTTTGCTACTGCTGACACGGAGGCACTCGCCCACGTGAAGTCCGAGCTGCAGAAGAGACACACGTGCACAGACCTGGGTGAGCTCACAAGCTATCTTGGCTTGCGGATCACCCGGGACAGAGCACAGCGCACCATTACCTTGACTCAGTCACACATGGTGCAGCAGGTCCTTCAGCGCTTCGGCTTCACCTACTCCTCGCCACAGTCCACTCCTCTGCCTACCGGTCACTCGCTCTCAGCTCCACCTTCGGACGAGTCCGTAGAGCCGAGTGGCCCGTATCCAAAGCTTGTGGGCTGCCTCATGTACCTGATGACTTGCACACGACCTGACCTCGCATACCCTCTCAGCCTTCTGGCTCGCTACGTGGCTCCCGGCAGGCACCGAAAGGTGCACTGGGATGCTGCAAAGAGGGTGTTGCGATACTTGTGCAGTACATCGGGCATGGGGCTCGTGCTTGGAGGACGGGCTCGAGTTGTCCTCACTGGTCACGCTGACGCCTCCTGGGTTGACGACTTGGCTACGCAGCGGTCGTCACAGGGTTACACCTTCAGCCTTGGCTCCGGTTCTGTCTCCTGGCGGTTTACCCGCTCTTCTTCTGTTCTCAGCTCCAGTTGTGAGGCTGAGATCTACGCTGGGGCCATGGCTGCACAGGAGCTTCGCTGGCTCACCTACCTGCTGACCGACTTGGGAGAGGCGCCTCGTTCTCCTCCAGTTCTGTACGTCGACAACAAGGCCATGCTGGCCTTGTGTCAAGAGCACAGACTGGAGCACAGAACGAAGCACATTGCTCTGCGCTACTTCCTTGCTCGAGAGTTGCAGCAGCGTGGCCAGCTTCATCTTGCTTACGTGGCCTCTCAGGCCAACACTGCTGATGTTTTCACCAAGGAACTTCAGCCTTGTGATCATCAGCGTTTCTGTACTGTGTTAGGCCTTGTACCTACTGTGCCTCACTTGTTGACTTCTTGACTCTGCTTGTACTGTACTCTATATACTTATACCTGCATGCTTACACTTGCTAGGTTGTGTTCACTGTACTGTTTGCTTTCCTTTATATAACTCTGCATGTGAACTGGCCTTATGGCCCTTTGCTTGTGCTCAGACTGTGTGGTGACTTTGTGATCCACCCTGAGCTTGCTTTGCTTTTCTTGACTGGTCTTGTGACCTCTTGTTCTCCCCCACTTTGCCTATGGGGGTGTGTCAAACTTATATCTGCTATGGTCTATTTAGGCTGTAGTGGGGTAGCTCTTAGAGGGTACAACACTTATGTGTTTCCTACTTGTACCCATCTCACTTTCTAGTTCATTCATTCTTTCGTCAATCATTCTCACAATCGGTGTATCTTCTCGCGGGAAAAATAAGAGGGGACTCCGGAGTGCTTGGAGGCAACTCAAAGTCAGGTGGAATGTTGGTTGGTCTGTTGTGTCAAACTTATATGCTATAGTCTATCTAGGCTGTAGTGGGGTAGGTCATATAGGGTACAACACTTTAAGGTTTCCTACTTGTACCCACCTGCTTGCTAGTTCAGTCATTCATTCGTTCACTATTCTAACATGGTATTCTTAGCAGGTTCCCTAGTGGGAACGTTTTTTTTTAGGGCCCACCACGAATTTTTCTTGCCCTGTCCGAAGCGCGCCTCGCGCCCTGCCCTAGTACGGCCCGTCGCGGCCCTGCCTTCGCTGGCCCGTCGCGGCCCTGCCTTCGCTGGCCCGTCGCCGGCTTGTCGCTGGCCCATCCCAGTCGCGGCCCTGCCTTCGCCGCCCGTCGCGGCCTCTGCCCTGAAGCCGCCCTGACGCGGCCCTACACTGCTGCCGCCCCAGTCGTGGCCCTGCCCTACAGCCGCCCCTGACGCGGCCCTGTCCTGCTGCCGCCCCAGTCGCGGCCCTGCCTTAGCCGCCCGTTGCGGCCCTGCCCTACTGCCGCCCCAGTCGCGGCCTCTGCCCTGCAGCCGCCCTGTCGCGGCCCTGCCCTACTGCCGCCCCAGTCTCGGCTCTTCCCTGCAGCCGCCCTGTCGCGGCCCTGCCCTGCTGCCACCCCGATCGCGGCCCTGACCTAAACCGCCAGCTGCGGCCCTGCCCTGCACCCGCCCCTGGTAAGCACCCGCGCCGCCCTGCCGCGCCTCGCCGCCTGCTGCCGCGCCGCGCCGCCAGGAACCGAGCCGCGCCGCCCTGCCGAGCCGCGCCGCCCAGCCGAGCCGCGCCGCACTACCGAGCCGCGCCGCCCTGCCGAGCCGCGCTGCCCTTCTGCTTGCACTGCTTCTGCTACTATTGCTACTGCTGCTACTACTGCTACTGCTGCTACTGCTGCTACTGCTACTATGGCTAGCCCTACTGTTCTCACCTTTGATGCTGAGGGGCGTGCAGTTGACTTTGACGTGTGGATTGACGACCTGCAGCTCTTTCTTCAGTGTGACTCTAGGGATGGGGTATCCCTGTTTGATCACACGTCCGGTGTCTCTACTGCACCTGCTGCCACTGCTGACAGTACGGTTCGCTCGCAGTGGACCACTCGTGACGCTGTTGCTCGCCTTGCTGTTTGTAGTCACCTGCCGTCTGCTGAGCGCGCGCACTTTGGCCAGTACAAGACTGCTCAGTCTTTGTACGACGCTGTAGTAGCGTGCTACTCCTCCCCTTCCACTGCTGCCCTCAGCCGCCTCATGCTGCCGTACCTGTTCCCTGACCTCATTACTCACCTCCGCACTAGTGACGCCCACTACCGCGCTGCGCTTCCCACTGAGTTCTGTGCCAAGAACCCGCCCCCCCCCCCATGTACATCACCCTTTACTACCTAGTTACCCGCCTCCCTGACTCCCTTGCTTCAGTCAGGGACCACTTTCTCTCCCTTTGCCCCACCGAGCTCACTGTCGACCTGCTAGAGGAGCGCCTCACTGCGGCTGAGAAGAGTATCTTAGCTGTAGGTGCTTCTCGCGGTGACCATCGCGCCCCTTTCTTTGAGGGGTGTTCCCCTGTCCCCCTTCTCCCCTCTGTTGCTTCTGCTGCTGCTGTCGACCTCGTTGGCACTGAGGAGGTCGGGGCTGCGTCTGCTCCTAGTGGTAGGCGCCACACCAGCAGGGGCAAGGGGGGCAAGGGTGGTGGAGGGGACGGTGGGGGCGGCGGTGGAGGCGGTGGAGGAGGCGGAGGGAGTGGGACTGGAGGTGGGGGTGGTGGCGGGAGTGGAGGCTTCGGTGGCGGCGGTGGGGGTGGTGGAGGCAGCGGCAGCGGCGGTGGAGGCAGCGGCAGCGGCGGTGGAGGCAGCGGCAGTGGTGGTGGAGGTGGCGGCGACGGTCGTGCTGGTCGAGGTGCAGCCGCGCAGCGTGGAGGCGTTGGTGGTAGCCAGCGCCAGCAGCAGCCGCGTTCCCGTGAGACCCCGTCGGCCCAGCAGCTTCGTGAGTGGTACGATGGGCGTGGGAGGTCTGGGGGTGTTGGTCCCTGCACTTACGTTCTTCACACCGGCGGGCGTCATGGGGAGACGTGTGGGCTGCCACACACTGCGCACCGCTGCTTTGGTCGCCTGACTGACGCCTGGCGCGCCCAGTTTCCTGACGCTGTTGAGCTCCCTCGCTGAGGTGATCTGCTTAAGCAGAATGTTGCTATCTTTGATCTTGATTTCGATGCTATCCTTGCTGCCATGTATGCTGTGACTGATAGTGCTGAGGGTGACTATTACCTGAGTGTTCCGCCCGACCCGGGCATTGAGGCTACTGCTCTAGGTGCTAGTGCGTCTGCTGCTCCAGGTACTGGTGAGTCTGTTGCTCCAGGTGCTGGTGAGTCTGCTCTCTCTGGTACTGCACCTACTGAGGCCTTCCACACTTTCACACTTGACTCTGGTGCTTCGCGGTCTTTCTTTCGCGACAGCACCACACTCACGCCGCTCAGTCGACCTGTCGCAGTCTCCCTGGCTGACCCCTCTGGGGGCCTAGTCCTTGCGCACTCTTCCACGGTTCTACCGTGTCCTGCGGCCCCGTCGGGCTTGCTGTCGGGACTCCACCTCCCCTCGTTCTCTACGAACCTGGTGAGTGTAGTTGACCTCCAGGACGCGTGGGTTGACGAGTTCACCCCTGGAGGTCAGCGTGTGACCCACTGCACTTGCTCTCGGACGGGCCGCCACCTGGCCACGTTCACTCGTCGGCCTGGCTCGAGTCTATACACACTGACTACTGCGTCTCCTCCGGTTGCTGCGTCTGGTCAGGTAGCCGCGTCTCGTCAGGTGCTTTCTGCCGCGTCCAGGTCTAGTCCAGTGTCTGCCCCCTGCTCATGTCATCCTCTGTCACACGAGACTCTCCTTTGGCACCACCGCCTTGGTCACCCCTCCCTGCCTCGTCTTCGAGGTATGGCCTCCCGTACCCTTGTCTCGGGTCTACCCCGGTCCCTCCCTCCCCTTCCTCTGGGGCCTGCCCCTACTTGTGTTCCTTGTGTTGAGGGCCGGCAGCGCGCCACTCCTCACTCCTCCACGTTCCCTCCGACAGAGGCTCCTCTGCAGACTCTTCACATGGACGTGTGGGGCCCAGCCCGCGTCCGTGGACAGGGTCACGAGCGTTACTTCCTGCTGGTCGTTGACGACTACTCGCGTTACACCACAGTCTTCCCCTTGCGCAGCAAGGGTGAGGTCACTGAGGTGTTGATCGACTAGATCCGCGGTACCCGTCGCCAGTTCAGCGAGAGTTTTGGCTCGGACCTTCCTATTCTGCGTCTGCACTCAGACAGAGGTGGTGAGTTTTCCTCCGACCTTCTGAGGGCCTTCTGTCGTGCGGAGGGCATCCGCCAGACGTTCACGCTTCCGGCCTCCCCACAGCAAAATGGGATTGCTGAGCGCCGCATTGGCATGGTCATGGACGTCGCTCATACGTCCATGATCCATGCGGCTGCTCCCCATTTTCTGTGGCCGTTCGCGGTTCAGTACGCTGCGCATCAGATCAACCTTCAGCCTCGTGTCTCCTTGCCGGAGACCACACCTACTCTGCAGTGGACGGGGAAGGTTGGCGATGCATCTGTGTTCTGTGTCTGGGGATCTCGAGCTTTTGTCCGCGATACTTCAGCGGACAAGCTGTCCTCCCGTGCCGTTCCCTGCGTCTTCCTTGGCTTACCCCCTGACGCACCCGGGTGGCAGTTCTACCACCCCACCTCGCGTCATGTTCTGTCCTCTCAGGACGTCACGTTTGATGAGTCGGTGTCTTACTACCGTCTCTTTCCCTACCGCACTGCCTCTCTCCCCCCCCCGCCACACTTCCTAGCACCAGGTACTCCTCCAGAACCCCCTCCCCCCTCAGGGTCCTGCCCCCTCAGGTGTGTCCCAGGTAGACCCTGTCGAGCCTGTCGAGGTAGCTGTCCACTCAGGTGCTGCTAGGGGTGCTGAGCCTGCGGGTGCGGGGACTGATGGTGTTGGGCCTGTGGTTGCTGTGTGTGAGGGTGCGGAGCCTGGTGGTGCTGAGCCTGAGCGTGTGGAGCCTGGGGGTGCTGAGCCTGGGGGTGCTGAGTCTGGGAGTGCTGAGCCTGGGGGTGCTGCGCCTGAGCGTGCTGAGTCTGGAGGTCCTCCGGGTGTCCCGTCACGGCGGGAGCCCCTCTCTCGGCAGCAGCTTCGTGAGTGGTACACTCTGCGCTGTCGCCGTGCTGCTGGTGCTGGAGCTGCTGGGGGTGCTTCTAGGGCTGCTGGAGGTGCGTCTGGTGCTGGAGCTGCTGGAGGTGCTGCTGGCGCAGGAGCTGCTGGAGGTGCTGCTGGAGCTGGAGCTGCTGGAGGTACTGCTGGTGCTGGAGCTGCTGGAGGTGCTGCTGGAGCTGGAGCTGCTGGAGGTGCTGCTGGAGCTGGAGCTGCTAGAGGTACTGCTGGTGCTGGAGCTGCTGGAGCCGCTGGTCCTGGAGGTACTGGTGCTGGAGGTACTGGTGCTGTTGGAGCTGCTGGAGGTGATGGAGCAGCTGGTCCCGGAGGTGCTCGTACTGGAGGTATTGGAGCTGCTGAGGCTGGTGGTGCTTCAGGAGTTGGAGCTGCAGGTGTTGGAGCTGTTGCTACTGGAGGTGCTGCTGGAGCTGGAGCTGTTGGAGTTACTGGAGCTGGTGGTGCTACGGGAGTTGTAGCTGGAGACCCTGGAGCTGAGGGTACTGGTGCTGTCTCTGCTGTTTCTGGAGGCGCTGCGCGGCCGCGGCCGTACTACGTTCCGCTGCTTCAGCAGGTTCTTGGTCCTCCTCCTCCTTTACTGAGTCCACCGCCTGTCCGGTCACAGTCGCAGTTACAGCCGGCCTCTCCACTGCCTGGTCCTTCTCCTTACTCTGGACCGACTACAGGCCTTACGGAGCGTCGTGAGCCTGAGTCCCGTCCTGCGTCACCTGAATCTCGTTCTGAGTCACCTGTCGGCGCTGTTCGCACTGGTCGTCGTGTTCCGCGTCAGCGTCCTCCTCCTGTCCTCGGCACTCACTCTATGACACTGCGTCCTTCCACTGCTCCACAGCGTGTCCCTCTGCCGTCTCCTCCTGCGTCCTCTCTTCCTGACGGTCTTGACCCGGAGTCGTACTCCCTTCGTGCTGCTAGTCCTACTCTCACGCGCTTTCTGGCCACTGCTGTCACTGACCCTTTGTTTGAGTCCACTGCTGCGTCTGCTCTCGTTGCTGAGCTGCTTGACTTTGCTGCAGCCTGTCGCCTAGACTACGCCACTAGTCTTGTTGTTGAGTCTGCGTCTGCGTCTGTCTGTCCTCCGTCCGTCGGGGGTGAGTGTGCTCTTGGCACGGACGTTTTTTAGGACAGACAGGAGGATTTTGAGTGCTTTGCCGCTGCTGTACCTCATCTCATGTCCATGCTGCTTGCCCCTGAGGGAGACCCGGATGCACCAGACATCCCGACCCCGCGCTCTTACGTAGAGGCGATAGAGGGTCCCTACTCCTCTCAGTGGCAGGCAGCCATGGACGCCGGGATGGCTTCTTGGAAGTCCACAGGCACCTACGTCGACGAGGTTCCCCCGCCTGAGGCGAACATCGTCAGTGGCATGTGGATCTTCAGGGTGAAGCGGCCGCCGGGTTCTCCGCCTGTCTTCAAGGCGCGTTACGTTGCACGAGGCTTCAGTCAGCGACTGGGAGTTTACTTCTTCCAGACCTTCTCCCCTACCCCGAAGATGACCACTCTTCGGGTGCTGCTGCACGTCGCCGCTCAGTGTGAGTACGAGCTACACTCGCTTGACTTCAGCACAGCCTTCCTACAGGGCAGCCTGCACGAGGAGATCTGGCTGCGCCGCCCACCTGGCTTCACTGGGTCGTTTCCTGCTGGTACCCAGTGGAGTCTCCGGCGGCCAGTCTACGGTCTCCGCCAGGCACCCCGTGAGTGGCACAACACACTGAGGACGACTCTTGCTGATCTTGGTTTTGCTCCTTCCACTGCTGACCCTTCGCTGTTTTTACGCACTGACACCACTCTGCCGCTGTTCTACGTTCTCGTGTACGTGGACGACTTGGTCTTTGCTACTGCTGACACTGAGGCACTCGCCCACGTGAAGTCCGAGCTGCAGAAGAGACACACGTGCACAGACCTGGGTGAGCTGACAATCTATCTTGGCTTGCGGATCACCCAGGACAGAGCACAGCGCACCATTACCTTGACTCAGTCACACATGGTGCAGTAGGTCCTTCAGCGCTTCGGCTTCACGTACTCCTCGCCACAGTCCACTCCTCTGCCTACCGGTCACTCGCTCTCAGCTCCACCTTCGGACGAGTCCGTAGAGCCGAGTGGCCCGTATCCAGAGCTTGTGGGCTACCTCATGTACCTGATGACTTGCACACGACCTGACCTCGCATACCCTCTCAGCCTTCTGGCTCGCTACGTGGCTCCCGGTAGGCACCGAAAGGTGCACTGGGATGCTGCGAAGAGGGTGTTGCACTACTTGTGCAGTACGTCGGGCATGGGGCTCGTGCTTGGAGGACGGGCTCGAGTTGTCCTCACTGGTCACGCAGACGCTTCCTGGGTTGACGACTTGGCTACGCAGCGGTCGTCACAGGGTTACACCTTCAGTCTTGGCTCCGGTTCTGTCTCTTGGCGGTCTACCCGCTCTTCTTCTGTTCTCAGCTCCAGTTGTGAGGCTGAGACAATAATGTCTTGGTAGTGACCTTGTTGATAAAAGTTGAAAGAGAACAAGATGATTGTAAGAAAGGAGTACAAAGGTATAAATAGCAAACTAGCTAGCCATATACTCTGAGGGGTACATTCTCTTATTAACTGAATTGCATTGCTACAGTAACCACGACTATTGCTCTTCTTGACAGTTACCATGTTGCATCGCATAACCACCAAGTGCAGTTACTGGACAGTCAAGAGTCACGACCTTTGACTGTCTTCGACTGTTGACCTTCGGGTGACTCTCGATCTTCCGCGTGATCTATATGAGCTATTGCGGTACTAGTACAGACGCGCTGCTTCATTCTAGAGAGACGCGTGGGTGGAGAGGCTTCGGGAATGTTACGATAACCTTTCGGTTATTCCAACAACCGGCACTGGGTAGGCACGTGTTCACCCCCGCCATTCGGTCAAGTCAGGTCGATAGCATGAGTCAGAACCAGGACTTGGTGGGAATGGTGAGGTTCGGGCGAAGGGGGTCGCAGGTCTTCCACCGGCTTTCACCTGCTCCCCGCATCATTTTTCAACCCCTGCTTAGAAGTCGGGCAGTTGCTTGTCGTGTGTCCTGGCGGCCTGCTAGGTCTGTCCTCGAAAACAGGTTCCTTACGGGGAAACCGCTCTCGTCCGTCCTTGAACAAAACGCCAACAACGTCCAGGTACATAGCGCCGTGCGAGTATTTCCGAGGTGTATGGGCTCGGATTGCCCTCACCGACTGCGTCCTACTCCTCCTAAGTACAGTAAAGCCACGTCGATTTTTGTTGCAGCCCGTAAGTGCTAGCAGGTATGAAGTCCCGTCTGTCTAAATGCACGGCTACCGAAATTGCCGATTACGCGCCCGTCAATGCAGTAAAAGCTTGGGCTAGGAAAGTATATATGATACCGTAAGCCCCCGGATAGAAGCGCAGGTCTCGGATAAGCGCTGGCGCTTATAAAATGATGACGGCACTTATATCCGGTCCTCGATTATAAGCCCACCCCCTAAAAAAATATGATTTATTATAAGCGCATGTTGGTTTTTCATTTGAAAACCTGACGAAATACAGAAACAAATTTCACATTATCAGGGAAACGAACTACAAATTCGATTTCCCACACTCTGATCTCACTTTTTGCGCGTCTAGTCAGCATGTGCTGTCATTCTGTCAGTTTGAGTTGGCAGGGAATCACTCCCTGCCAAGCTGCGCGAGAATCAGATTCGCGACCCTATATGTTTTCGACTCGATTACAATCGGCAGAACGAGATCTACAGTTTGGTGTAAAACAGATAGAAATCCTTTTTGCCGTTTTATAAACGCCGGCGCTTATAAAATTCCTCGATTATAAGCGCACACCCTAAAAAACAGTGTTTTTTTATTCCCCATATGAACATTTCTATCCGGGGGCTGACGGTACCCGGTGTTATGAATAGACTTTGGGTTGTCAGAATCCCAACCACGAGACGAGACCATTGGGATAAATTGGCTTGTTAAGTAGCAGGTCAGTGCGCCCATAACCCTCCAGGACAACGAGCCTGTAACCTTTCCCTAGGATCAATCGGGGATCACCAGTGGACCTCTGACACCCCCCCGCACTGGGATGCCCGAAGTGCACACACTGGGATTCGAACCCGAGACCTTCGCTCTGATACCATGTCAGTGTCAAACATATGTATATCTATGTTATATTTTGGGTAGGCTTAGTGGGGTACACACTGTGGGGTACAACCCCTTAGGTTCATTTTTCTTTGTACCACCATCTCGATAGTCGACATTGATTCATGCCTAGCTTCTAAGATGGTATCTAGAGCATAGGTCTTTAGGACCTAAGATTAGGGCCCACCGATTACTGCATTACCTCACCTACGGCCTTACCTGCCTGCCTGCCTTGCCTGCTGCCCGCGCGCGCCTCGGCTGCACGCGCGCGGCCCTTTTTTTTTTCGTGCGCGCCACTTAAGCAGCCCGCGCGCAGCCCGTTTTCGGCCCCGCGCGCCACGTCAGCCACCCGCGCAGCCTGCCGCCGGCCCGCGCGCCGTGTAAGCCGCCCGTGCGCAACCCGCTTAGGCCCTGCGCGCCGCGTCCGCCGCCCGTGTAGCCCGTTTTAGGCCCCACACGCCGCGCCAGCCGCCCACGCAGCCTGTCGCCAGCCCGCGCGTCGCCACGAGCAGCCCGCAGCTGCGCGCGCTGCCCGTAGCCACGTGCAACCTGCAACCTCGTGCAGCAAGCCGCCACACGCAGCCAGCAGCCTCACGCAGCCCTCAGGCCGCTCCTGCCTGCTACCTACCTGCCTACTGCCTGCCTGCTGCCTGCCTGCTACTTGCTGCCTGCTGCCGCCTGCCTGCAGCCTACCTGCTGCCTGCCTGCAGCCTTTCTGCTGCTTGCTGCCTGCTGCCGCCTGCCTGTCGCCTGCCTACCTGCCTGCTTGCTGCCTGCTAGCTGCCTGCTGCCACCTGCCTGCCTGCCTGCTTGCTGCCTGCTGCCGCCTGCCTGCAGCCTGCCTACTGCCTGCCTGCTGCCTGCCTGCTACTTGCTGCCTGCTGCCGCCTGCCTGCCTGCCTGCTTGCTGCCTGCTGCAGCCTGCCTGCTGCCTGCCTGCTGCCTGCCTGCTGCTTGCTGCCTACTGCCGCCTGCCTGCTTGCTGCCTACTGCCGCCTGCCTACTACCTGCCTACTGCCTGCCTGCTGCCTGCTGCCTCCTACCTGGTGCCTGCTGCCTCTGCCTGCTGCCTGCTGCCTACTGCCTCCTGCCTTAAGCCAATATGGCGACGCCTAACGTTCTAGCGTTCGAGCCTGACGGTCGTCCCATCGAGTTCACTGTGTGGTTAGACGATCTCCAGCTGTTCCTTCTGACTGATGCCAAAGAGGGTGTCTCACTGTTCGATTACGTCTCTGGCACTGCCGTTACTCCTGCTGTTGATGCTCCTGCTCTAGAACGCTCCCAGTGGCAGACTCGTGATGCTGCTGCACGCCTAGCTATTAGGAACCACCTGCCGATTACTGAGCGAGCGCATTTCAGCCAGCACAGAACTGCTAAGACACTGTACGACGCTGTAGTTGCGCGCTACTCCTCCCCGGCCACTGCAGCCATAGGTCGACTCATGCTACCGTACCTGTTCCCCGATCTTTCCTCGTTCACCACTGCTGAGGACCTAGTTTCTCACCTACGCGCTACTGACTCTCGCTTTCGTGCCGCCCTTTCAGCCGAGTTCTGTGCCGCAAACCCCCCCCCCGATGTACTTCACTCTCTATTTCCTCGTCACCCGCCTCCCTGACACTCTTAGCTCTGTCAGAGACCACTTCCTAGCGCTAGACCCCACCACTCTCACTGTCGACGACTTCGAGAAGCACCTCCTCGCAGCAGAGAAGAACATCCTCGCTGTAGGTGCTGCTCGTGGCACTCCTCGCTCTCCCCTCTTTGAGGGGTGCTCCCCCTCCCCTCTCACCCCCTCCTACGCCTCTGCAGCTGCTGCTCACGACTACCTTGGTGCTGAGGGGGTCGGAGCTGCTTCCGCTCCTAGTGGGAAGCGTCGCAGCGGCAGGGGCGGCAGGGGTGGCAGGGGCGGTGGGGGTGGCAGTGGAGGTGGCGGTGGTGCAGGCGGCAGGGGAGGTGGAGGTGGTGGGGGTGGTCGTGGGGGTGGAGGCGGGGGAGGTGGTGGTGGGGGCGGCGGAGGCACTGGGAGCGGTGGAGGGGGCAGCAGCGGCGGTGGGGGAGGAGGGAGCGGTAGTGGCATTCGTGGTCAGGGCCAGCAGCAGCCGCAGCAGCAGCAGCAGCAGCAGCAGCACCAGCACCAGCAGCAGCATCAGCGTCAGCGCCAGACCCCCACTTCCCAGCAACTTCTTGACTGGTATGCCGGGCGTGGGGCTTCTGGGGGTCCTGGTCGCTGCCCCTATATCATCCGCACAGGTCCCCGAGCTGGTCGCCAGTGCACAGGTTTTCACACTGAGCAGCGCTGCTTCGCTCGGCTTAGCGACGCCTGGCGCGCCAAGTTTCCTGATGCTCCTGAGTTCCCCAACTGGGCAGACTTGCTTAGGCGTGATGTACCTATCTTTGATCTTGACTATGAGGCAATTCTTGCTGCTATGTATGCCTTGTCTGTTAGTGCTTAGGGTGACTGCTACTTGTGTGTGCCGCCGGATCCTGGTATAGCCCCTGCAGCACTAGGTGCTTGTGAGTCTGCTCCCCTTAGTACTGCGCCTGCACAGGCTTTGCACACCTTTACACTTGACTCTGGTGCTTCCCGCTGTTTCTTTCGCGACAGTACCACAGTCACTCCCCTCCCTGCACCTGTTCCTGTCTCACTGGCTGACCCCTCTGGGGGCCCAGTGCTTGCACGGTCTTCCACTGTGCTTCCGTGTCCGGCGGTCCCGTCTGGTGAGCTGTCTGGTCTCCACCTCCCCTCGTTCTCTACGAACTTGGTGAGTAACGCTGTCCTCCAGGATGCGGGGGTTGACACCTTCACCCCTGGCCGGCAGCGTGTGGCGATTTGCACGTGCTCCCAGACTGGTCGCCACCTGGCCACGTTCGCTCGTGCGCCAGGGTCCAGTCTCTACACCCTCACCACTGCGTCACGCTCCACCCCTTTGTCTCCCCAGTTGCACGCGTCTGCTCAGGTAGCTACACAGTGTGAGTGTCGCCGGCTGTCGCACGACACTCTCCTGTGGCACCACCGCCTTGGTCACCCCTCCCTGCCTCGCCTACGCAGCATGCACTCCCGCTTCCTGGTTTCTGGTCTTCCCAGGTCTCTGCCTCCCCTCCCTCCCTCGCCTGCGCCGCCCTGCATTCCCTGCGTCGAGGGGCGGCAGCGCGCCGCTCCTCACTCCTCCTCGTTCCCTCCCACAGAGGCTCCACTGCAGACTCTCCATCTGGACGTGTGGGGCCCAGCCCGCGTCCGTGGACAGGGCCGCGAGCGGTACTTCCTGCTGGTTGTCGACGACTACACGCGTTACACCACGGTCTTCCCCTTGCAGCGCAAGGCGGATGTCCCTGCTGTTTTGATCCCCTGGATCCGCGCTACTCGTCTCCAGCTCCGCGAGCGGTTCCAGTCAGACTTTCCTGTCCTGCGTCTGCACTCTGACAGAGGTGGTGATCTCTCCTCAGACCTCTTGGCAGCCTTCAGTGCGGAGCACGGCATCCGCCAGACTTTCACGCTTCCGGCCTCTCCGCAGCATAATGGGGTTGCTGAGCGCCGCATTGGCTTAGTCATGGAGGTCGCTCGTACCTCCATGATCCATGCGGCTGCCCCCCATTTTCTGTGGTCGTTTGCGGTCCGGTACGCCGCGCATCAGCTCGACCTTTGGCCCCGTGTCTCCTTGCCGGAGACCTCGCCCACACTGCTGTGGACGGGGAAGGTTGGCGACGCGTCGCGTTTCCGGGTCTGGGGTGCTCGTGCCTTTGTCCGCGATACCACCGCGGACAAGCTCTCCCCTCGCGCCATTCCTTGCGTCTTCCTTGGCTTTGTCCCTGACGCGCCTGGCTGGCAGTTTTACGACCCCGCCTCGCGCCGTGTCTTTGCGTCTCAGGACGTCACCTTTGACGAGTCCGTCCCCTTTTACCGCCTCTTCCCCTACCGAACTGCTCTTCGCCCCCCCCCCCCGCCGCTCTTTCTCGCCCCAGGTCCTCCCCAAGTAGACCCCCTCCCCGCGCCAGGTCCTGCTCCTTCAGGTGTCTCTCAGGTAGACCCCCCTGCGCCTGCGCCTGTTGAGGTCACTGGTGACTCCGGTCCTGCTGCGAGTGGTGCTGTCGCTGGGGGTGCGGAGCGTGGGGGTGCTGAGTCTGGGGGCGCTGAGCGTGTGGAGCCTGGAGGTGCTGAGCCTGCGCGTGAGGAGCCTGGAGGTGCTGCGTCTCGGGGTGCTGCGTCTGGAGGTACTGCGTCTGGAGGTGCTGCGTCTGGGGGTGCTGAGCCTGTGTGTGCGGAGCTTGGGGGTGCTGAGTCTGGGGGTGAGTCGCCCGAGGGTTCTGAGACTGCTGTTACGCGGTCTCCTTGGAGTAGCCGCCTTCGTCCGCGTGTGCCCCTCACCTCCCAGCAGCTGCACGACTGGTACGGTCGCCATCAGCGTCCCACTTCTGCACCTCAGGGCTCTCCTGCTGGAGGTTCTTCTGCTGGTGTCGCTGGTCCCGGAGGTGCTCGTACTGGGAGTACTGGAGCTGCTGGGGCTGGTGGTGGTGCTGCTGGAGGTGCTAGAGCTGCTGGAGGTGCTGGAGCTGCTGGAGGTGCTGGAGCTGCTGGAGGTGCTGGAGCCGCTGGGGGTGCTGGAGCTGCTGGAGCTGCTGGGGGTGCTGGAGCTGCTGGTGGCACTGCTCAGCTGCGCCTGTTCTTTGCTCCGCCCTCTCCGTCGTCTCAGCCACCACCTGACTCTGCACTTCGCCAGGTTCTAGGTCTTCCCTCGTCTACTGGTCTTCCGTTACAGCCTGGCTCACCGCTGCCTGCTCCCTCTCCGTACAAGCGTCGTAAGCCTGCGTCGCGTCCTGTCTCCCCTGTCAGTTCCGGTCGTCGTGTTCCTCGTCAATGCCAGCCGGCTGTCTCCGGCCCTCCCCTTGTCGTTCGTCGTCCTTCCTCTCCTTCACCGCGTGTTCCTCTGCCGCCTCCCCCTGCGTCCTCTCTGCCTGTCGTTGCTGACCCTGCGTCTGACCAGTTTCGTGCTGAGCACTCTACTGTCACGCGTCTGCTTGCCACTGTTGTCACTGACCCTTCGATTGAGTCTGCTGCTGCGTCTGCCTTAGTCACTGAGCTTGTTGCCTTTGCTGCTCACTGTCGTCTAGACTACGCCGCCGGTCTTGTTGCTGGGTCTGCGTCTGTCTGTCCTCCGTCCGTCGGGGGTGAGTGTGCTCTTGGCACGGACGTCCTTGAGGACAGGCAGGAGGACCTTGAGTGTCTTGCAGCCGCTGCGCCTCATCTCGTATCCATGCTGCTTGCCCCTGAGGGAGACCCGGATGCACCAGACATCCCTACACCGCGCTCTTACGCTGAGGCGATCGCGGGTGAGTACTCCTCTCAGTGGCAGACAGCCATGGATGCAGAGATGGCATCCTGGAAGTCCACAGGCACCTACGTCGACGAGGTTCCCCCTCCTGGGGCGAACATTGTCAGTGGCATGTGGATTTTCAGGGTGAAGCGGCCGCCAGGTTCTCCGCCTGTCTTCAAGGCTCGTTACGTGGCTCGAGGCTTCAGTCAGCGAGAGGGAGTTGACTTCTTCCAGACCTTCTCCCCCACCCCGAAGATGACCACTCTTCGGGTGCTGCTGCACGTTGCCGCTCAGCGTGACTACGAGCTTCACTCTCTTGACTTCAGCACAGCCTTCTTACAGGGCAGCCTGCACGAGGAGATTTGGCTGCGCCGCCCTCCTGGCTTCACTGGGTCGTTCCCTCCTGGTACCCAGTGGAGCCTCCGGCGGCCGATCTACGGTCTCCGCCAGGCGCCACGTGAGTGGCACGACACACTGAGGACGACACTTGCGGCTCTTGGGTTTGCTCCGTCGACTGCTGACCCGTCGCTGTTTTTGCGCACCGACACTTCGCTGCCGCCGTTCTACGTTCTCGTGTACGTCGACGACTTGGTCTTTGCCACTGCTGACACTGAGGCTCTCGCCCAGGTGAAGTCGGAGCTGTAGAAGAGACACACGTGCACAGGCCTGGGTGAACTGCGCAGCTACCAGCAGCTACCTCTACTGAGATCACCCGGGACAGAGCACGCCGCACCATCACACTGACTCAGTCACACATGGTGCAGCAGGTCCTTCAGCGCTTCGGTTTCACCTGGTCCTCAGCACAGGCCACTCCTCTGGCTACAGGTCACTCGCTCTCAGCTCCACCTTCGGACGAGTCCGTAGAGCCGAGTGGTCCTTACCCAGAGTTAGTGGGTTGCCTCATGTACCTGATGACTTGCACTCGTCCTGACCTTGCGTACCCTCTTGGCCTTCTGGCTCGCTACGTGGCTCCTGGTCGGCACCGAAAGGTGCACATGGATGCTGCCAAGAGGGTACTACGCTACTTGTGCAGTACATCGGGCATGGGGCTCGTGCTTGGAGGACGGGGTGACGTTGTCCTCACTGGTCACTCGGACGCCTCTTGGGTTGACGACCAGGCTACGCAGCGGTCGTCACAGGGTTACACCTTCAGCCTTGGCTCTGGTTCAGTTTCTTGGCGTTCTACACGCTCGTCTTCAGTTCTCGGCTCCAGTTGTGAGGCTGAGATCTACGCCACAGCCATGGCTGCATAGGAGCTTCGCTGGCTCACCTACCTGCTGACTGACTTGGGAGAGCGGCCTCGTTCTCCTCCAGTGTTGTACGTCGACAACAAGGCCGCCATTGCCTTGTGTCAGGAGCACAGACTGGAGCACAGAACGAAGCACATCGCTCTCCGTTACTTTCTTGCTCGAGAGCTGCAGCAGCGTGGCCAGCTTCGTCTTACCTACGTGGCCACTCGGGCCAACACTGCTGATATATTCACCAAGGCACTTCCGCCTGGTGATCATCAGCGTTTCTGTACTTTGTTAGGCCTTGTGCCCACTCTTTCTCACTTGCTGTAGGCTTTGTTTGTACCATGATTTATATGTATTCCTGCATGCTTGTTCTTGTAGGTAGATTTCACTGTACTGTTGTTGTTACATATATATCTCTGCATGTGAACTGGCCTTGTGGCCTTCTTGCTTGTGCTCAGACTGCGTGGTGACGTTGTGATCCACCCTGAGCTTGCTTTGCACTTCCTGACTGGTCTTGTGACCCTCTGTTCTCCCCCACTCTGCCTATGGGGGTGTGTCAAACATATGTATATCTATGTTATATTTTGGGTTGGCTTAGTGGGGTACACACTGTGGGGTACAACCCCTTAGGTTCATTTTTCTTTGTACCACCATCTCGATAGTCGACATTGATTCATGCCTAGCTTCTAAGAGTCAGAATCCCAACCACTAGACCATTGGGATAAAAGGGCTTGTTAAGTAGCGGGTCAGTGCGCCCATAACCCCTCAGGACATCGAGCCTGTAACCCTTCCCTAGGATCAATCGGGGATCACTAGTGGACCTCTGACATGGGTAGATTCCGGTAGTGACATGTCCAGAAACAAACGAGTGTACCGCTCTCTATCGAGCTACACCGAATTTCACCCAAGTATCAAACATTATCGTTTTTTTTATTGTAGGTGTAGTTCAGTATAAAGCGGCTCAAAAGATTTTAACACGATTTTTTTGTGGCGCGTCAAGGCCGGAATTTTATCGATAACGCGATTACAAAGTGTGACGATGCAATGAAAGTGACGGGATTTAATAAGGGATTCCTAGCTAGGCGGGGACGTAGGGCGAAGATGGCTAGGAATGGTGTCTATTGGTGCGGGGGCGACTCTGGAGTGGTTTGGGCCGGAATTGTAGGTCATGCTACAGTAAGGAATTATAGTTCCTTACAAGTAACTCCATTCTGTTACTTCTACACAGTGGATGTTCTTCACGTTGTCTCATCTGCGCCGCCGACGATAGTGTGTGTTGTCGGAGTTGCTCAAGACAGCATATGTGAAGATTCCATTTCAAAAGATTCCTCCAGGTTGAGTCGCACATTTAGTACAGGAACAACCGACCAAGCACTGCCTGTACACGGTGTTACTGCCCAGTAAGTGCCGCGGCTGCAAACGGAATTCGCGAACCAATCTTCGAAGCAAGTACTGTACACTGTAAAAAGCGATGGATTTGCGCGAAGTGATTTAGACGTCGCAACCAATCTGTGAGCCTTGTCAGGCCTCACCCTTGCTGACCCCTATAAGATGCCATTCTTCGCAAGGAAAACTGTTACCCCGACGCCACAAAGAAACGCCAATCTTCCCTGCCCCATGTGCCGCCAAAACACGAATCGCGCAATTTCAAAATCTGAAGCATAAAATTGCTCCGCTGCATTGCGTTGTATCACTCACACAGTTTCTCACAACTTCTGAAGGTACTTGGATCCCTGAATTCTCTTAGTCGTTGTTATCATCGCCAGCCATGGCTCACACCAACTACAAAACCATCGCAGTCGCTTTCCTGATTGCATCTTTCGCTTCACATTCTCTCGCTGGATTTATGGGCGGAGCGTCAACCTTCGCACCTGTAAGTTTCCTCACACGCATTTTTGTTTTCTCACCACAGTGACAATCAGCATCATGATTTCCAGCATGCCGTGAATCTACAGCGTCGTACTATAAAATCTCCCCTTCGTGATATATGCCTCATTCCAGGCTGGCGGGGCGCTCATCAAGGCATGGAACGCAGCCAAGCCGGGAATTTCCCAGGACGTCGTTGCATACGACTCTGTGGGATCAGGCGCCGGAATCACCGGCTTCAACGGCGGCACCTACCTCATTGCCGTCTCCGATGACCCCATGACCGCCACGCAAGAGGGCGGCGTAGTCGCCAGCGGCAAGATCACCGTGCCGCTCTGCGTCTCCACCTTCAGCTTCTTCGTAAACGCCAAGCCCGGCGTCGTGCTGACGGCCACCCAGGCGTATCAGATCTACAGCGGCGCTATCTCCGCCTGGGGCGCCGTTCCCGGCGCGGTTGGCAAGGTCGCGGGCGCCATTACCCGCGTTGCTCGCAGCGACAAGTCCGGATCCACGGCGATTGTGAAGACGATGTGGTCCAAGGCCGTCTCGGGCTATGGCGACGGCACGGACGGCACGGCCATGACGTATGCCGGCCTCACCAAGGTGGAGGGCACGACCGCCGTGTGCGCCGCCGTGCTCAAGACCAAGGGCGCCATCGGCTACGCGTTCACCGGCGGATGCAGCGTCGTGTACAACCGCCGCAAGCCCAACAACCCGAACCGCGTGATCGCCGCGCTCAAAAACGCCAACGGCGTCGCCGTCGCGCCGCCGTCGTGGGTCCCCGGCGCGGCGCTCGTGGGCGCGCCTCCCGCAGCCGACGGGTCCTGGAGCAGCGTGGATTTCATCTGGAAGGCCGGAGCGAAGACCCCTGCGATGGTTTCCATGGAGTATGGGTTCATCCGCAAGTCGCTGACGGGTGTGACTGGTGGGAAGATTGCCAAGGCGTTCATGCAGTTCATGATCGGGAAGCTGAAGAACGGTGGGTATGGGTTCAATGCGGTGCCTGCTGCGTGGAGGAACCCGTCCATCACCATGGTGAATGCCATTGCTGCGTAGAATGCCCTATCGTACTTCCCATGGTGAATCTTAGGAAAGTTGTATGCAGGACAGTAAGTGAGAGTGCTGGAGAAGTTGGTGTGGACGTTGTTGCAAGAGGTTAGCTCCAGTTGCATGGTGAGGAAGAGAGGTGGTTGGTGCTGTCAGCTTGCTTCTGGAATGTTGGTTCATTTCAGTGAGGGAGTGTTGAGGGAATAATGTGTTGACATGCAATTATTAATGTATTGGACGAAACAAGACACTTGCTCTCAGCCTGAAAAGGCAGGACATGATGTGTATGGCAGCTGGGTGAACCACATCACGTTGTGATCCCATGCATGCATGATAACTCTCCTGTTTTTCAAGCCCTGGGTCAGGGGGGTGTATGCTATAATTTTCTTCTTTGCCCAAATATACAGCTGTCAGCTCCTCTCCTGTGCTGCTTCCCTCCCTCCTCTCCACCTCAGCTTTCTGCGTCCCATCCCCGCCCGCTCCTTTGGCCTACTACTCCCCTGCACTAGGACAGGGCGAGACGTGTGGTAGCACAGTAAGTGTATGACTTCTGCGAGGCACGGATATAGGGAGAGGAATATGGAGATGGAAGATATAAATATGAATTACGGAGATATGAAATATAGAGCACGATATCAGGTGGTCAGAGTTAGGAAGCAGAGGGAAGGAAATGAGAAGGGAGTGTGGGAAATATGGAGGCAGGTAGATGGGGACTGTGGAAGAGAGGGAGGGTGGGAGAAAAGGGAGGGTGGGATGAACGGAGGGTAGGAGATACGCGGGTGGGAGAGAAGTTAAAAGGAGAGAAGGTAGAGGGAAGGGAGAAGGTAGACAAAGAAGGATGGGCGGAGAGTTAATGCGATGGAAATTAGGAAGGAGGGAAGATGGTAAGTGGGGGGGTGGAGGAGTTAGTGGGGGGAGGGAGAGCAGTAAGTGGGGAGACGGAAGTGGGAAACTGGGGGGTTGGGGTGCAGTGTGTGAGGGCAGTGGGCGGAGACTGGGGGGTGGAGGGGGGACAGGCAGCGGAAGCAAGGGCGACGGCCAGGGGAAGCATACGTACTTGCTATTGCCCTTGCCCTCTCACACTCCTTCACATACCTCGCCAGTCAATCGGGGGATGGAGGGAGGTGAGTGGGGGGAATGAGGGGGGAAATGTGGGGTAAATCTTTGTCCTCCCACCCCTCTGCCCATGCATCCTCCCGCCCCCCCCCTCCATTCCTCTTTCCCGCCCTGCAGTTCCCCTTTGGGAGGTAAATCGGGGGATGGAGGGAGGTTAGTATGAAGGGGGTTAGCCAAGGGGTGGAGGGAAGCGACTATGAGGGGGGTTAGCCGAGGGGTGTAGGGATGTAAGTGGGAGGAATGAGAGGGGTTAGGTTAGAGGTGGAGGTAAGAGGTGGGAATGTTGGGGGGAAAATCAGGAGATGGGAGAGGCAAGTGGGAAGAGCCTGGAGGAAGGTTAGTAGGGGGAATGAGGTGGAAAAACTAGGGGATGAAGGAACGTAAGTAGGGGGACTGAGGTGGAAAAATCGGGGGATGGAGAAAGGTAAGTATGGGGATAAAGGTGGAAAAATCGGGGGATGGAGGAGGATTGACGGGGGAAGTAGATGGGCAGAAAGTGAAGGAAGGAGAGATGATTAGAGGGAAGGAGTAGAAATGTAGATAGGGGAGGAAGGGGAGAGGGTGCAGGAAGAAAGGAGAGAGGGATTGACGAGTGTGAGGGAGAGAGGAAGAGAGGGAGACAGGGAGAGAAGAAGAGAGGAAGATAGGGAGGTAGGGAGAGAGGAAGAGTGGGAAGGGAGGTAAATTTGCATGTAAGCAAACATTGACTTCCTTAGACCGATTACCCTGTACCAATCTCAGCACTGAAACGTAGGAGTGTTTGAAGGAAAGAAGGAGATGGTAGAATGGAAGACTGGATTCGGAAGGAGGGAGGGCGGTAAGTGAGGGGAAGTAGGGCGGGTGTGTGAGCGAGTTGATGGGAGAGATGCGTGAGGTCAAGTGTATGGAGGTATGTGGCGATGTGAGGGGAAGCGTGGACGACGGGGAAGGCACTGGGAGGGGAAGCGTGGGCGGCGGGGAAGGCATTGGGAAGCGAAGGCGACGGGGAAGGAAAGCGAGGGCGACGGGTAAGGCGACTGGACGGGAAACGAGAGCGACGGACAGGGAAAAGTAGGAGGACATGGAGGGGAAGCAAGGAAGACGGGCAGGGGAAGTGAGGGCGACGGAGAAGGCGATGGGATGAGAAGCGAGGGCGACGCAGGGGGCGCGTGGGCGACGCGGAGGGCTATGGGAGGGGAAGCGAGGGCGGCGAAAGGGGAAAGTAGGGCGATTGGCAGAACGAAGGTACTAGAGGAGGTGATATATGAGGAGAAGGAGGGAGATAAGTGAGGAGGAGGGAGACGGGAGAGAGGGGAGGGATCGAACGACGGGAGAGAGGGAGCGACGAGAGAGTGGTGGCGTCGGAAGGAATGCGGCGTCGGAAGGGATCGAACGACGGAGGGACGGGGCGATGCGAGGGATGTGGCGAGGCGACGAGAGGGATGTGGCGACTCGTATCGCGCAACGGGAGGTATCGAGAGGCGGGAGGATGCAGCGACAAGAAGCATTGATAACGGGCGGGATCAAGGCCGCTGATATTAGCAGCGCGGTAGAGACTATCGCGTCAAGCGTGTTTGCGCGACGGTGGAGGGATGGGAGCGGGCGCGAGGTGGGATCGAGAAGGGTTAGCCTGGCGGAAATATTGAAGTCGTTTTGGCCTTCTGTGCCATGAGTGCACGGGTTTCACTAATGAACTAAATTGCTATTGAAGTAGAAAACTAGAGAATGAACACATAATGTCAAACGATGCTAAAATAGGCTAGATTTGAGCGAAGCGAGGACCTCGGGGCAAAGTAAACGAGGCTCGGAAAGTTGGCGAGAAGTGCGGTGGCGATCGGAAGTGGTTCGGGACGAAAAACTAGGGTCGAACCAGCTGATAGGAGACCCTCGAAAGATACCCGCTAAAGAAAGTACACAGTAAAGACATAACAGTGCGACTTGACTTCCAAGTTATATTAGTGGTCCTCGTACACGTGGTGTACACTCTCTCACTGTGAGTGCTATTTTTCAAAAGACTGTATCGAATAACGAGGCTTTAGTAATGAAGGAATCTGCAGCTGTAGTGGCGTTATTATGTCCAGGCTGTCAACTTTCTTTTCCCCCTCTCCTCCCTCTTCCCTCCCTCCGTTTTACCGTACTATAATTTCCCACCCCACTCCACCGTACCGTAGCCCTGCCTTTTCAGTCGACCTAAAGCGCCACCCAGCACCAAACCCTATCTGATGTTCCCTCATAAACCAAGCTTTCACCACCTATCTCCCTGCTCGCCTCATTCTAGTTCGTCGCATCATCCGCGTTGAACTGACGCGTCTAGTTTCCTCGACAATTCTGTATGTTTCTTTATTCCCATGTGGTCTTCCTCGTAAGAATTTCTATCGTGTTTTAAGAGCTGATTGATTATTTTTGTCAGTCCTGCTTTTTTTTTTTAGTTCCACTCTCACCTCTTTTTTTTTTATCCTGTCAATACCGCCTTCCATCGTATGTCCCATCCCGTTCCTTTTCCTTGTCTCGTGCTTCTAATATTGCGGATCCCTCCCCCGTTTCCTCCTCAGGATCAAGTCAGAATCAGTAACCGATATGACAACTAACGGCGCGTCTGATGCCGACGAGAAAGTTACTGAAAACGTTAAGTCTGCCGTAATCGACTTGGAGGAGCAACCGGGAGCTGACGTGGACGGAAAGGCTGACGTGGACAATGTGGATAAGGGCGACGAATTTGACCTAGATGGTGAACCTGAGGATGTGGACGGTTCGCCGGGAAGAACGGAGAACGCGAGTGTGCCGGGAACAACGGCGGAGGATGCGGATCAAGAGATGGTAAATGTCGATACCGACGGTCCCGACGCTCAGATTTCAGGGTACGCCATTCGTTACGAAAACGTTCGCCGGTCTTTCGCGGACCTGCAGGCGAAATCGGCGATGCTCGCGAGCTGCATCGCGCAGTGGAAAGAGCTGGACGAGTTTTTCGCCGCGAGCGAGGAGAGGCTCCGAAAGCGGGAGCAGGATGTGAGCGAGCGAGAGAGAGCCCTAGAGGAGAAGACGCGAACCGTTACAAAGGATCTCGATAAGCGAGAGAGTGCGATCTCGTCTCGCGAATCTGCGTCGATGCAGCGAGTGCAGGAACAGCGAGATGCAGCTTTTGCTGCTCTTGCGGAGGAGAGGAAGAAATGGCAGGAGGAGAAGAGCCGTGAGAAGGACAAGGCAGCGAGCGGGAGGGGTAAGGAAGCGAGCGATAAGGCGAGGCGCGAGAGCGAGAGGAAGGAGAGCAGCGACAAGGCTGAGAAGGATAAGAAGGAGAAGGAGAAAGAGAGGGAGAAGGAGAAGGAAAGGGAGAAGGAGAAGGAGAAGGAGAAGGAGAAGGTAACGGAAGAGAAGAAAAAGGAGGAGGAGAAGGAGAACGAGGCGGGCAAGATTAAGGAAGAGGCCCGATCTGACGGGGACAAGGACAAGGCTTCGGCCTCAGCCCGTGCTACGCGCGCGGCCAGTGAAGACAAGTCGTCCGGGAAGCAAGCTGCCACCGAGACTGCTCCTAGCGAGCCTGCCAGTAACGGAGCGGCTACAGCCGCTACAGCCGAGCCCGCTACGGCTCACCCCAAAGACAGCAAGTCCGACAAGGCCCCGAGATCCGGGGACGACTCGAGGGAGGCGGCGGTGCGCGTGAGCGCGGAGCTGCGCGCGCTGTGCGCGGGGATGGACGCGGAGGGGCTGAAGCGCTACGTGATGCAGAACCGGCGCGACATTAGCCGCGTGCGCGCGGAGCTTCCGCACGCGCTCCCGCTCGCGCTCGACCCCTGCCGCCTGGTCCTCTCCTGCCTGGACTCCTACAAACCCAAGGCCGTCGAAGCTTCCGCGGCCGGCAAGGATAAGCGGCGCGAGCCCGTCGAGCCCACCCACGTGCGCGCCGTTTCCCTCCTGGTGGAAACCCTAGGGCAGGTTTTGGCCAAGCAGGCCAAGGCGGAGGGGGTTTCCGTCCCCGTTATTGCGCCCTCGATACAGGAGAAGGCGCGGGGGATTTTGGAGGGGTGGGTGAGGAGCGGGGGCCCGCTGAGCAAGGCGGAGGAAGCTTCGGCGCTGGACGCGTGGCTGGTGCTTCAGGTGGCGGCGGTGTTTGGCGTGGCGCGGCAGGTGGACGAAGACGCGCTGCTAGGGTTCGTGGCGGCGTCCGCGCGGCGCAAGCAGACGGCCGACATGGTGAAGGCCATGGGGCTCGTGGACAAGATGCCAGGTGGGGAATTCGCATGGGGATGGGGCCGTCTGGCTATTGATAAGTAGCTATGGCCATGGCCCACTGTGGTAACGGTGAAGGTCATGGGGCTTGAGGAGAAAATGCCAGCTGGGAAATTCGTATGAGGGTGGTGGATGGAGGTAGGAATCACTGACAGGTGCGCTCAAGGCATTCACGGCCGTGTGGCTATTGATGAGTAGCTATGGCCGCATGGGCACTGCGGTAACGGTCAAGGCCATGGGTTTGCGGATAAATTCTCACCACACCACAGTATGCGCATGTGGCGCAGGGCAGAGCACGTTGCGATCGTGAGTCGCAGCTGCGTTGCTCTCAGCTCCACGTTGGGCCGTAAGCATGGCTTCTGGCTGACAGAAGGCTTCAAGCGCATGTCCGACTGGCTGGCTGGCTGGCTGGCTGGCTGGCTGGCTGGCTTGCTGGCTGGAAGCGTGACTTGTGAGTTGAAAGGGCCAGAAGTGCATGATCCGACTGGCTGGATGTGTGGTGGTCGAGGGACGCTTCTGACAGCTGTCACAGCGGGACGGTTGGTGTGACAAGCTGTTGCGTTATGTAGCATGCATGGGTTGCTTGCGCCGCGCTGGTGGCTTGCTTCTCTGAGCGTCAAAGGCCAAGCATATGGTATGCTGGCGGATTTTTCTCCATGCATGTGCAATGCAGACAGTGTGCTATGTGTGTGCTTGCAGCCTCTCGCTGTGCTGCGAGCTGTGCTGTGCTGTGCTGTGCTGTGCCGTGCTGCGTGCTGTGCCGTGCTGCATGCTGTGCTGTGCTGTGCTGTGCTGTGCTGCGTGCTGTGCTGTGCTGTGCTGTGCTGTGCTGTGCTGCGTGCTGTGCTGTGCTGTGCTGTGCTGTGCTGTGCTGTGCTGTGCTGTGCTGTGCTGTGCTGTGCTGTGCTGCGTGCTGTGCTGTGCTGTGCTGTGCTGTGCTGTGCTGTGCTGTGCTGTGCTGCGTGCTGTGCTGTGCTGTGCTGCGTGCTGTGCTGTGCTGTGCTGTGCTGTGCTGTGCTGTGCTGTGCTGTGCTGTGCTGTGCTGTGCTGTGCTGTGCTGTGCTGTGCTGTGCTGCGTGCTGTGCTGTGCTGTGCTGTGCAGTGCTGTGCTGTGCTGTGCTGTGCTGTGCTGTGCTGTGCTGTGCTGTGCTGTGCTGTGCTGTGCTGCGTGCTGTGCTGTGCTGTGCTGCGTGCTGTGCTGTGCTGTGCTGTGCTGTGCTGTGCTGTGCTGTGCTGCGTGCTGTGCTGTGCTGTGCTGTGCTGTGCAGTGCTGTGCTGTGCTGTGCTGTGCTGTGCTGTGCTGTGCTGTGCTGTGCTGTGCTGTGCTGTGCACGTCCGCCTCGCGTTTTCCAGGAAGTGAGCAGCTTGCGTCCTGCAGTGTTTTCCTCTCACCCCACTTAGCTTCCAAATTCATTCCCACAAATCCGTGTGTGGAAGTGGTATGCTTTCCCATTCCCATGTTTCCACTAGGACACGCAAGCTAACCCATAGCTGATCAACTGCTACAGCCCGCCTGTGCTTAAGGCAAGGCGCTCAGACGCCTTGAATGCTGAATCCTCCTCCGTCGTGCTGTCTTCCTCTCGTGCTGTTGTGCTATTGCTCTGTTATGGTGTTGTGTGGTTATGGTCATTCCCCTTGCAGTGGTGGTGCAGCGGCTGGTGAAGGAGGGGCGGGAGGTGGACGCCATCTACCTGTCGCACGGCGTTGACCTGCTTGACCGCGTTGACCCCGTTGACCCGCCCTTGACCCCGTTGACCCGCTCATCTGTGCCTCTTTTCTTCCTGTCGCGCTATTGCCTGCGTTCTCCCCTGCAGCCGTGGTTGAGCGGCTGGTGAAGGAGGGGCAGGAGGTGGATGCCATCTACTTGGCGCTCATCTCACACCCGCTCATCTCTGCCTCCTTTTCTTCCTGCCATGCTGTATTTCTCTCGTGTTGTTGTGACGGTTCAACGTGCAGTCGTGGTTGAGCGGCTGGTGAAGGAGGGGCGGGAGGTGGACGCCATCTACCTGGCGCATGGCGTTGACCTGCTTGACCAGGTTGACCCCGTTGACCTGCTCAAGCGCAACCTCAGGGAGATCCGCACGCTCGTGTCCGCCATGACCAAGAAGGACAAGTCGCTGCAGGCTGAGGTGTGTGGGTGGGCTTGGGCGTGTCTATGTGCTGCTTGCTTGCGATTGCATGCCATACCGTGCACTGCCTTGTCGGTGCACTCACATGACATCCGCACACTCGTGCGCGCCATGACCAACAAGGACAAGTCGCTGCAGGTCAGCATGGTGCGGGTGCTCATCCACTGTGACCCACTTCCCATCGCACCACTATCCCCTTCCTCCCCGTCCCCCTCCCCCTCTCTCTCCCCTCTCAGAACGAGGCAACAGTAAGAAAGATCAGCATGGTGCGGGCGCTGATCCACTGCGTCTCACTTCCCGTCTCACCACTACCACCTTTCCTCCCTCTCAACCCTTCCCCCCTGCGTCGCTCAGAACAAGGCAACCTCGAGGGAGATCAGCATGATGCGAGCCCTGATCCGCTGCGTGGACGACTGCAGCCTCAAGCCTCTCACTATCGTCCCTCCTCCTTGGCTCCTCTCTCACCCCTCTCCCTCTCCCCTTCAGAACGAGGCCACCTCATGGGAAATCAGCATGGTGCGAGCCCTGATCCGCTGTGTGGACGACTGCAGTCTCAAGCCGCGCTTCTCCTCGGACAACCTCACCAAGCGCATCAAGCAGCTCGAGAAGAACCGCCACCTGCGCAAGCAGCAGCAGCAGGCTGCTGTGGGGCACTCATTCGCTCTGTGTGTTGCCACTCCCTGTCACACCCCTGCCTCTGGTCGCCCCTGCTTTCTCTCACCCCTCGCCGCTCCCCTCCCCTCCCCCCTCCCCCTCCCGTTCCCCCTCCCTCTCACCTCCCTCAGAACGAGGCAACCTCAAGGGAGATCAGCATGGTGCGAGCCCTGATCCGCTGCGTGGACGACTGTAATCTCAAGACTCTTTTTTCAACGGACCACCTCACCAAGCGCATAGAGCAGCTCGAGAAGAACCGCCAGCTCCGCAAGCAGCAGGCGCAGGTCGCCAAGCGCGCCGCGCACGAGACGCGCGTGCAGCAGGCCATGGCGGCGAAACGGCAGCGCCTTGCTACTGGCCCTGTGGGAGGCTTTGGTGGTGGCGGTGGTGGTGTCATGGCCTCCGGCTCGAACGCTGTCACTGTGGCGAATCTGCGGGCGGCGGCCGCCGCTCGGGCTGTGGGCGGCGCGAGGGGTGGTGGTGCGAGGGGCGGCGGCGGCGATGGTGGGTTCAGCAGTGGGGGTGGTGGGGGGTATCTTGGTGGTAGTGGTGGGGGGGGAGGCAGTGGTGGTGGTGCGAGGGGTGGTGGAGTGTCCTCGTCTCCCCGTTCGTACGGCCGGTCACGGCCTGGAGCAGCATCACCGGGACGAGCAGGCGCAGGAGGCGGAGGAGGTGGTGGTGGTGGGGGGGGAGGGAGCAGCAGATACGACCCGCCTCCTAGGTACAGCGGGGGAGGAGGGGGAGGGGGAGGATATACAGGCGGGCAGGGGCAGGTGCAGGTGCAGGTGCAGGGGCAGGGGCAGGGGCAAGCAGCATATTCTCTTGGAGGGGCAGGTATGGCTGGGGGAGGTGCCATCTATGCAACAGCTGGAGGGGGCCCAGGCAGCCTGGGGCAGGAGGTGGTATATGGGGTTGGAACCATGGGGTCGGGTCTTGCCTCTCCAGGCGTGGGGGCAGGGCTAGGGGGAGGGTTGTATGCCGCCGGGGGAGTGGGGAGCTTGGGGAGTGGTCTGGGGGGGACGGTGACGTATGTGACTGATCCGGGGGCTGGGCCGCAGCTGCTCGTGCAGAGAGGGATGTATGGGGGGGAGGTGGGGGCGGCGGGTACGACGGTGTACTATGCGGTTCAGGGGGATCAGGGGCAGGGGGGTGGGGGTGGGGGTGGGGGAGTGGGAGGTGGGGTGGGGGGAGCGCAGGTCAGTGCAGGACAAGCGACGTATGATTATCAGACTGGGTCGTATGTTGGAGGGGGTTACCAGGGGGGTTATGGTAGGTGAGAGGGAGTGAAATTGTTGGTGTTTGGATGAAAGCTGGATGGGAACAAGCGAGAACAAAATTGATGGCGACAGCGACTCGGGATATCGAGGTTTTTTTGAAGTAGGTGTTGAATTGCGCGGCGTGCAATGCACATGATTACTGGTGATGCCGTGTTCGCACATGGTGTACATGTGCTTGTCTTAGATTCACTTGCTGTGTTAAAACTGGTAATAACTAAGATTGGCGTACCATGCAGGGCCTATGTTAGGTTTTTGGCTACTCACGATTGGCAGTGTGGCATTTTTCAAAACCCTTCTGATCAGTCTGTAATGATACATCAGTGTAACATTGAGTTTCAACAAATTTACCCCAGAGCATCAGTGTAGTAAATTTGCGTACCCTTATCGCAAAAACATATTACTAATCGTTTTAGAAATGGGAACATTTTATTAATATAGCCATTCAGTCACATGTATGAACGCTCATCCTCGCTACCATCAGACGACTCCTCTCTTTCCTTTCCTTTTCCAGAGCACGACTTGTATGGGGCAGGTGTTTTTGCGGGTCTTCTCTTTTTTTTGCTTCCGCCAGATATCCACCACCTCGGGCCACTTGTACTCGTAGCTCAACATGTTCAGGGTCATCAGTTCGGATAGCCGGGCGTCGCCAAGCGACGTCCGCAACCAGCTTTTGATCACGTTTTGGCGGCTGAATCCGCGCTTGCACTCCACGGCACTTAGCGGAATTACTGCCAGCGCCTGCCACATGGACGTCAGGTTGGGAAAACTGCGCGGCCAATCCTTGGTCCTCTGCATTTTGTTAAGACCCTGGTAAAAGTCATCGTCCTGGTAGTGGCGAGACATGACGTGGCAGAAGCTGGCCAGCTCGAGCTCTGCAGCTCGGTGGTTGAAGCCTGCCACGTGTGATGGAGGGACAACATGTTGTGAGTAGAAAGGCCGAAACAAAACAAAACAAAACACGCTCATACAAGACAACATCCACGTGTGGATAATTACCTGGCAGCCGGTTGTTGAAGAGCCGCGCGTTGGCATCCAGCCAACTCAGCACCCGACGCTCCCTCTTGTCTGACGCTTCCAAATGCTGTGGTTGTACTCGATGAACACCACGATCGCCGCCCCAAGAATTCTGCACAGACGGGCCACTGCATCCCCGCGCGATAGCCAACGCACGTCGAAGAGCCCCTGGTGCTCCAGATTCGTTTGATGTATTTCGAGCTGGAGCTCCTTGAAGCGCTCAAGCCACACGGAAGATCGCATGACGATTTCGCCAAGCCCACGGATGGCGTCATCGACGATGTCGAGGTCCGTGAACTTCAACGCGGCTTCTTTGACCGCGAGCACTTCTCTGCATACAACATTAAAAATGCGTAAGGGGTTAGGAAGCTACTCCCTTATACGAGGCGATTGTACGGAAACAACAAACCTACCTGTGCGCTATGCAATGAGTCCCGACCAGATGTGGGACGCGCTGACGGAGACGAACAACAAGACCAGATTGGTTGCCAATCATCACCCCCGCGCCGTCGGTGCTAACTGCGACAATCCGCTGCAGATCAATCCCGATGTTCTCGAGGTGGCTCAGCAAAACCGCGAAGAGGGATCCCGCATTGCATTTGTGTATGGTAAGTAGAGCGAGAAATTCCGTCACCACTACTCGCTCCTTCATGAAGGTTGCAAACACCACGAGGTGTTTGCCGCGCGACCGGTCTGTGCTCTCGTCGCAGCTAATGCCGATCCACGGTGATGCATGGATGTACATAAGCTACTACTGTTTCTGATACGTGCACATAGCCTTCACCATCTCCGTGAAGCCGTATCTGCATGGTGCGCAAAAGGGAGGGTGGGAATCGTACCGGAAGCTATTCACAATACGGCAAAAACGTATTAAATTTCACTCACTGAGTGATATATACACCGTAGGTCTGCTGAGGAATGTCGGAAATGCCTTCCTTCGCGAGGAACTCTACGAGCCTCGGGAACATTGCGATCGGAGCGTCCTCGTCGCACACAAACTGGATGTTGCGCATAAGTCTCGGCACGCGCGCACCCTCGGGGTCAGCCCTCTCGTAGTCGTCGATTTTCTTCTGCGCCACCATCTTGTCCAGAAGACCCTTCTGCCAATCAATGCAGTCGTGATGGCGGGAGCTCGCTTGGTGTGCCCGCATCGACGCTGGCTGCAGGTCCCGTCCGCCGCTGCCATTCCGCTCGTAGCGTGCATTGTCGGGACCGTGCTCGCTGCACACACTGCGCCGCAAACAAGGCAGACCATCATCACCCTTGTCAAGCAACAACCAATCAAATTGCGGCAGCCATTTGGTGATGTAATTCCTCTGTGCTTCAAGGAACTTTGCTTCCACGCGTTCGGCCGGAGTCTGCTTCAGTGCTGACGGCGATGGCGTCAAAACGGGAGGTGGCGGAGGAGCAGGTTTCACGAGAGGCGAGCCGCTGCCGTAACCGAGAGTAGACTGCGTGTACCGGCGTTTTTTCAGCGACACGGAGTGAGAAGACTTTGGGACTTCAAAGACGATTTCCGTCGAGGCGACGAAGTCGTGCATGACGGGGTCCGCCTCATCGCGTTCCGGACGCTGCCATCCAGCGTCATCACACACAGCTTGAGGCTGGTGCGGTGGTGATTTTTGGGCCGCTTTGCGCACAGGGTACCTCCATCCCTCACTTTCATCAGAAGGCTCGGGCAAAGGACGGGGTGCAGGTTCTGAGACTGGGCCTCGTAAGAAATCAAAGCCCGTTCTTGGACCGTGGCTACAAGAGGGGTCGCCATCGGCATCGTCAGCGTCATCGTCGCTAGGCGCTGCCATGGCTACGGGGTGGAGAACGTGTGGATGCTAGACAAATTGGCAAAAAAAAACAGTGGTTTTCGGAGTTGGCTGGAGGAATGGCTGAGTGTTGCGAAACTGCTTGACCCACTCTGCTGAGCTTGCTGAACCAACACGGCAAAGCATCAGGTCGCTTCGTTGGGTGACGCGGCTTGCATCTGTGCCACCGACAGTATGAATGTGGTCTGGGATTTGACTAAGTGCAGGCAGCATCAATGTACGTGATGCCAACAGTCCTTTCCTTGGCGTGCAGGATATCGAAACATAAAAAAGTGACCAATTACACCCATGACTGCTGCCAACGCATATTCTGCAGGGAAGGCCGCTTCGGTACTTGCGTGATTGACGGAAATCACGCTCCGACAAATTTTGGGAATGAAGGGAGAGGGGGGGGGGGGGGGGGGGGGGGGGGGGGGGGTGCCCTGTACGCCCTTAAGGGTAATCTTCGTTAAAAGAAAAATTACCCCAGAGCATCAGTGTGGCCTAAATCGTTTCACTGTCAAATCGGTGTAACACTAAGTTTCAAAAAAATTACCCAAACACATCAATGTATGCCCTAAATTTCACCCTTCTCATCAGTATAGCAGTGTGATTTACAATGATAAAATAGGCCCTGGTAACATGTAACTAATTGTTAGGAATTTCTCGCTATTCCTTACTACGCTCGACAACATCGCGTACAGCAGCAGCCGTAGTTTGCCCGTTACTGCTAACGGGGCTTCGCCAATTTTGCGCGCACTGTTTCACCAAACCTCGCACTACTGGAGCAGCCGAGTCGGCCTACGCTTCGGGACTAGCCCGAACCTCGCGCCAGCGTAGCACTAGCTAGCTCGCACGCACCGCGTTACCATTTGCATGTTTCACGTTTAAGTATTCGCTCATACTTTGTACTCGTTGAACAATCTAGTGCAATCCTCGCTACCTCGATTCATTGCACCCGTAACACTTGGTATCAGAGCCTCTTTCCTTTTCGGACCGCACATCTCCGCACCCCAGGAAATCAACTTTTGTTTTTTCACTCGAAAGGACTCACGCCGGGTCAGTGCGCCCATAACCCCCCAGGCTAACAGGCCTGTAACCCCCCCAAGGATCAATCGGGGATCTCACAGTGCAAGTCTTCTGTCAGGAGTCGCTGTCCTTGCGTTCTCTCGTAAACGCGTGCAGCCACGACTGCGCCTAGACTAAGCTGAGCCGAAGCCGTTCGACATGGCTGAACACATCGTCGTCACTAAGCTCACGCAGGACCGTCTGAACGAACTACTGCAGAAACTTCGCGAACGCTCTGAAGAAATTGCAGCGCTGACGGCAGAACGCACGTCCCTGCAGATTGACATCGCACGAGCACAGCAAGCACAATCACAAGCACCTGACACTCCGGGACAACCTGCACCACAGACATCGCATCACGGAAGTGTGGGGCAACCCGCGAGCACGGCCAGTGATGGGTCGTCCGCAACGACGGAGACGACGACCATGACACGACACACCCCGAAGCGACGAATGCAGCCAGGAGTCAACCCCGCGTCACGATTTCTGTGCCGGCCAGCGAATCAACACTGCAGTCGCCGATGCCGCTGAAGCCGCAGCGTCCGCCATGCTTTGACCCGAGTCAACGGGGTGGTCCTACCGTTCATGCGTGGCTGTTCACGTTGAACGTTTTCTTCGATGCCAACTACGTCTCGGAGGATACGGCAAAAATTCGCTATGCCGTGTCGTTGTTGCGAGGACCCGCCATGGATTGGTGGTGTGTCATCGTCACGAAGCCGACGGACTACGCGACTCTACTGACACGGGAAGGACAAACCAGACCCTGGGCGCTGTCGTATTTCGTGGAGGTGCCCCAATATCGCACGTGGGACGCGTGGTGCGCAGGTCTGCGCGCTTGATTTGAGCCAAATGCGGCTTCGATCACGGCGCGTCAGAAGCTCCGCACTTGGCACCAACTCGGTTCCGTCCAAGATTACACCAGCGCATTTCTGGCACTGTGTGAGTAGGTGGGCTACATGCACGAATCTGAGCGCATCGACCGCTTTATCAGCGGCTTGAAGCACGACATTGCTCAGGAAATCCAGCTCCGCGACGTCACTGATTTTCAGGAGATTCTCGCTATGGCGGAGAAACTCGATTTCTTCCACCGGCCGAGGCCGGGGTCCTTCGGAAGTAGCAACAACTGGGGACATCGGTCTCGTGGGACAAACAGCGCTACAATACATGCCGTCGCCGCGAATGCCGCTGCCGCACCGTTCAAAGGGCGCTGCTTCGCGTGCAATCGGCCGGGACACCGCAAAAGCGAATGCCCGGAAAACGCTAAGGGAAAGGGGGAAGCTGAGCAGCAGAAACAGACCAAGCAGCAGGGAAACGCTGGGAGTCAGTACCAGACGGGCCCTCTACTGACAGGTCATGCCGCTCGCCTGACCCAACCGACCCTCACCGAGTGATTGTGCCGGTTCACGCAATCGACCACACCCGGCCGAATAAGGAGGGTACCACGGTAGATAGCCCCATACTGCTTAGTGGGAAAATCGGGACAGACTTAGTTTAAATATTCGTTGATGGGGAGCCAGCCACAGCCTGGTCAACACCGCCACAGCACGGAAGCTGAAACTGCCACTGGACAGATGTTTACCTGAGATCGACGCAAGACTGGTTGACGGCACGCCACTGGCGATATGGGAACGCGTGGACCGAGTTCAGATTCGATGCAGGGGTAACTTCACGTTTAGTCAGGAAATGCTCGCGACAACCCTCGACGGAACAGACATTTTACTCGGCCGTGATTGGCTGCGACGACACAATCCGCGAATCTACTGGACGACAGGTGACTGCACCGTGCGAGTGAACAGTAACAACATCGCCTTACCTCGCTAGGGCTTGCCTGAGTCTTCGTCGGTGCGTGTCAACGCAATCACGATGAAACGCGCCGTAGCGGCAGGAGCTGACGTGTACGCGGTCGACATTCGGGAAGCCGAGGCAGCAGACAAAGGGGGGGATTTACGGAAACTGCTAGCTGACGTACCGGATGACTTGGCAGCACTACTGAAGCAGTACAGTGGGATTTTCCCGGATGACCTGCCGCCAGGACTGCCACCTCAGCGACCGCACGACCACATGATAGAATTAGAACCGGGGGCACAGCCGACAGTACAGCGACAGTTTCGACCGACCCAACCCGAACTGGACGAACTAAGGAAGCAGATGGATTACCTGCTCGAGAAGGAGTTCATTCGCCCGAGTTCGTCACCCTTCGCAGCACCGATACTATTCACACCAAAAAAATACGAGGGTTTTCGCATGTGCATCGATTACCGCGCACTGAACAGGGTTACCATCAAGTCCCGTTATCCCATCCCACGAGCCGACGAACTGATCGACCAACTGCGCACAGCCCGGGTTTTCTCGAAAATCGACCTTCGAGGAGGCTACCACCAGATCTGGGTCAACCCACCCGACTGCCCGAAAACAGCTTTCCGAACACGCTACGGATCCTTCGAATACACCGTCATGCCCTGCGGACTGACCAACGTCCCCGCCGCTTTTCAAATGACCATGAACGAAGCCTTCCGCCCGCTTTTAGATAAGTGTGTCATCGTGTATCTCGACGACGTACTGATTTACAGCACCGACAGAGCACAGCACCTACTGGACATCGAAGCAGTTTTTAAAATACTGAGTGAGAACCGCCTTCTGACAAAGGCCTTTAAGTGTGAGTCTTTACAAGACAGACTGGATTTTTTAGGGCACGTTATTTCAGCTGACGGAGTGGAAATAGACCCGAAAAAGATCGCGACGATTCAAGCATGGCACGCGTCGACAAATTTGACTGAGCTGCAGAGCTTTTTGGGGTTCGTCAACTACGTGCGCCTGTTCGTCCCCGACATGGCAAAGTTGACTGCTCCGTTGACCGACCTGCTGAGGAAGGGGGTCGAATACACGTGGGGGGAGAAAGAGCAAGCTGCCTTCTCGGCCCTCAAAAAATTTTTGTGCTCACCGCCCGTGCTTCGCAGATCCTCACCGCCCGTGCTTCGCAGATCCTCACCGTCCGTTCGAGCTTGTCACCGACGCAAGTGACATTGCTGTGGGAGCAGTACTGTTGCAGGACTTCGGGAACGGCCTTCAGCCAATTGCGTACGAGTCCCGCAAACTTCACCTGCCCGAACGCAACTACCCGATACACGACCGCGAGATGCTGGCGATCGTGCATGCGTTCAAGGCGTGGCAGTGCTACCTGACAGGAGCCGACGTGACAGTACGAACAGACCATCGTGCACTACAGTACCTTCGCGCCCAACCGAATCTCAATCCGAGACAGATCCGCTAGTTGGACTATCTGGAGTCCAACTTCCACTATACCGTCACGTACAAAAAAGGCGCATCAAATATCGCCGACGCACTCACCCGCCCTACCGCCCAACTCCACGCCATCCTACTCGCCCAAACCTGTCAAACTTATATATGCTCTAGTCTGTTTAGGCTGTAGTGGGGTAGTCCTTATAGGGTACAACACTTTTTGGTTTCCTACTTGTACCCAACTGCTTCCTAGTTCATTCATTCCTCTCATTATTCTTACATGGTATAGAGCAGGTTCCCTAGCGGGACTGTTTTTTTTTAGGGCCCACCACTACGATTTTTTTTTTTTTTCCTTACCTGCCCGAAGCGCGCTTCGCGTTTGTCCTAGCTGCGCCCCGTGCGCCTGCCCTTCAAGGCCCTTCGCGGCCCGTCGCGGCCCTTTCGCGGCCCTCAGCGGCCCCTCTTACGGCCCTTCGCGGCCCCTTCGCGGCCCTTCGCGGCCCCTTTCACGGCCCTTCGCGGCCCCTTTCGCGGCCCTTCACGGCCCCTCGCAGCCCTTCGCGGCCCCTTCTGCGGCCCTTCGAGGCCCCTTCGCGGCCCTTCGCGGCCCTTCACGGCCCTGCGCGGCCCTTCACGGCCCTTCGCGGCCCTCTCCGAGGCCCTTCGCGGCCCCTTACGCGGCTCTTCGCGGCCCCTTCCGACCCCTGCTGGCGCGCCCCTGCCGGCCCCTGCTGACGCGCCTCTGACGCGCCCCTACTGGCGCGCCTCTGCCGGCCCCTGCTGACGCGCCCCTGCTGGCGCGCCCCTGCCGGCCCGTGTTGACGAGCCCCTGCCGGCCCCTGCTGGCGCGGCCCCTGCTGACGTGCCTCTGCCAGCCCCTGCTGACGCGCCCCTGCTGGCGCGCCCTTGCCGGCCTCTGCTGACGCGCCTCTGCTGGCCCCTACTGACGAGCCCCTGCCGGCCCCTACTGGCGCGGCCCCTGCAGTCACGGCCCGCCCCTGCACCCGTCTATGGTAAGCCGAGCCGCGCAGCCCAGCCGAGCCGCGCCGCCCAGCCGAGCCGCGCCGCCCAGCCGAGCCGCGCCGCCCAGCCGAGCCGCGCCGCTCAGCCGAGCCGCGCCGCCCCCACCGAGCCGCACTGCCCTACCGAGCAGCACTGCTGCTACTGCTACTACTGCTGCTACTGCTGCTACTCTTGCTACTGCTCCTACTGCTGCTATGGCTAGTCCTACCGTTCTCACCTTTGATGCTGAGGGACGTGCAGTTGACTTTGACGTGTGGGTTGACGACCTACAGCTCTTTCTTCAGTGTGATTCTAGGGATGGGGTATCCCTTTTCGATCACACGTCCGATGTTTCCACTGCTCCTGCTGCCACTGCTGACAGTACTGTTCGCTCGCAGTGGACCACTCGTGACGCTGTTGCTCGTCTTGCTGTTCGTAGTCACCTGCCGCCTGCTGAGCGCGCACACTTTGGCCAGTACAAGACTGCTCAGTCTTTGTACGACGCTGTAGTTGCACGCTACTCCTCCCCTGCCACTGCTGCCCTCAGCCGCCTCATGCTGCCGTACCTTTTCCCTGACCTTGCCGCCTTTGCCACAGTTGCTGACCTAGTTGCTCACCTTTGCACTAGTGACACCCGCTACCGCGCTGCCCTTCCCACTGAGTTCTGTGCCAAGAACCCCCCCCCCATGTACATCACCCTTTACTACCTAGTCACCCGCCTCCCTGACTCCCTCTCTTCAGTCAGGGACCACTTTCTCTCCCTTTGCCCCACCGAGCTCACTGTCGACCTGCTAGAGGAGCGTCCTGCTGCAGCTGAGAAGAGTATCTTAGCTGTAGGTGCTTCTCGCGGCGACCGTCGCACCCCCTTCTTTGAGGGGTGTTCCCCTGTCCCCCTTCTCCCCTCTGTTGCTTTTGCTGCTGCTGTTGACCTCGTTGGCACTGAGGAGGTCGGAGCTGCGTCTGCCCCTAGTGGGAGACGCCGCAACAGCAAGGGCAAGGGGAGCAAGGGTGGTGGAGGGGGCGGCGGGGGAAGCAGTGGAGGAGGTGGAGGCGGCGGAGGAGGTGGTGGTGGAGGTGGGGGTGGTACCGGGAGTGGGGGCGTCAGTGGCGGCGGTGGAGGTCGTGGCGGCGGTGGCGGAGGTGGTGGAGGCACCGGCAGCGGTGGTGGAGGTGGAGGCGGCGGTGGTGCTGGTCGAGGTACAGCCGCACAGCGTGGAGGCTTTGGTGGCAGCCAGCGCCAGCAGCAGCTGCGCACCCGTGAGACCCCATCGGTTCAGCAGCTTCGTGAGTGGTACGCTGGGCGTGGGAGGTCTGGGAGTGCAGGTCCCTGCACTTACGTTCTTCGCACCGGCACTCGTAGTGGGGAGGTGTGTGGGCTCCCACACACCACGCAGCGCTGCTTCGGTCGCTTGACTGACGCTTGGCGTACCCAGTTTCCTGACGCCGTTAAGCTCCCTCGCTGGCATGATCTGCTTCTGCAGAATGTACCTATCTTTGATCTAGATTTTGATGCTATCCTTGCTGCCATGTATGCTCTTGCTGATAGTGCTGAGGGTGACTGTTACCTGTGTGTCCCGCCTGACCCGGGCATTGCGGCTGCTGCTCTAGGTGCTAGTGCGGCTGCTGCCCTAGGTGCTAGTGCGTCTGCTGCTCCAGGTATTTGTGCGTCTGCTGCTCCAGGTGCAGGTGCGTCTACTCTCTCTGAAACTGCACCTACTGAGTCCTTGCACACTTTCACACTTGACTCTGGCGCTTCGCGCTCTTTCTTTCGAGACAGCACCACGCTCACGCCGCTCAGTCGGCCGTTGCGGTCTCCCTTGCTGACCCCTCAGGGGGCCCAGTCCTTGCACACTCCTCCACGGTTCTACCGTGTCCTGCGGCCCCGTCGGGCTTGCTGTCGGGACTCCACCTCCCCTCGTTCTCTACGAACTTGGTGAGTGGAGCTGACCTCCGGGACGCGTGGGTTGACCAGTTCACCCCTGGAGGTCAGCGTGTGACCCACTGCACTTGCTCTCGGACGGGCCGCCACCTGGCCACGTTCACCTGTCGGCCGGGGTCGAGTCTGTACACATTGACTACAGCGCCTCCTCCGGTCCCTGCGTCTGGTCAGGTAGCTCCGTCTAGTCAGGTGTTTGCTGCCGCGTCCATGTCTAGTCCTGCGTCTGCCCCCTGCTCGTGTCGTCCTCTGTCACACGAGACTCTCCTTTGGCACCACCGCCTTGGTCACCCCTCCCTGCCTCGTCTTCGAGGTATGGCCTCCCATGCCCTTGTCTCTAGTCTCCCCAGGTCCCTCCCTCCCTTTCCTCCGGGGCCTGCCCCCACCTGTGTTCCTTGTATCGAGGGCCGGCAGCGCGCCGCTCCTCACTCCTCCTCGTTCCCTCCGACAGAGGCTCCTCTGCAGACTCTTCACATGGACGTGTGGGGCCCAGCCCGCGTCCGTGGCCAGGGTCACGAGCGTTACTTCCTGCTGGTCGTTGACGACTACTCGCGTTACACCACAGTCTTCCCCTTGCGCAGCAAGGGTGAGGTCCCTGAGGTGTTGATCGACTGGATCCGCGGTGCTCGTCGCCAGCTCAGTGAGAGTTTCGGCTCGGACCTTCCTGTTCTGCGTCTGCACTCAGACAGAGGTGGGGAGTTTTCCTCCGACCTCCTGAGAGCCTTCTGTCGGTCGGAGGGAATCCGCAAGACGTTCACGCTTCCGGCCTCCCCGCAGCAAAATGGGATTGCTGAGCGCCGCATTGGCATGGTCATGGACGTCGCTCGTACGTCCATGATCCATGCGGCTGCTCCCCATTTTCTGTGGCCGTTCGCGGTTCAGTACGCTGCGCATCAGATCAACCTTCAGCCTCGTGTCTCCTTGCCGAAGACCACACCTACTCTGCGGTGGACGGGGAAGGTTGGCGATGCGTCCGCGTTCCGTGTCTGGGGATCTCGAGCTTTTGTCCGCGATACTACAGCGGACAAGCTGTCCTCCCGTGCCGTTCCCTGTGTCTTCCTTGGCTTCCCTCCTGACGCACCCGGGTGACAGTTCTACCACCCCACCTCGCATCGTGTTCTGTCCTCTCAGGACGTCACGTTTGACGAGTCGATGTCGTACTACCGTCTCTTTCCCTACTGCACTGCCTCTCTCCCTCCCCCGCCGCTCTTCTTCGCACCAGGTACTCCCCCGGTAGACCCCCTCCCCCCCCAGGGTCCTGCCCCCTCAGGTGTGGCCCAGGTCGACCCTGCCGAGCCGGTCGAGGTAGCTGTCGACTCAGGTGCTACTAGGGGTGCTGAGCCTGTGGGTGCGGGGACTGGGGTTGCGGGGCCTGGGGGTGCTGAGCCTGAGAGTGTGGAGCCTGGGGGTGCTGAGTCTGGGGGTGCTGAGCCTGGGAGTGTGGAGCCTGAGGGTACTGTGTCTGGGGGTGCTGAGCCTTCACGTGCTGCGTCTGGAGGTGCTCCAGGTGTCCTGTTGCGGCGGGAGCCTCTCTCTCCTCAGCAGCTTCGTGAGTGGTACTCTCGGCGCTGTCGAGGTGCTGCTGGTGCTGGTGCTGCAGGAGCTGCTGGAGGTGCTGCTGGTGCTGCTGGAGGTGCTGCTGGTGCTGGCGCTGCTGGAGGTGCTGCTGGTGCTGGAGCTGCTCGAGGTGCTGCTGGTGCTGGAGCTGCTGGAGGTGCTGCTGGTGCTGGAGCTACTGGAGGTGCTGCTGGTGCTGGAGCTGCTGGAGGTGCTGCTGGTGCTGGAGCTGCTCGAGGTGCTGCTGGTGCTGGAGCTGCTGGAGGTGCTGCTGGTGCTGGAGCTGTTGGAGGTGCTGTAGGTGCTGGAGCTACTGGAGGTGCTGCTGGTGCTGGAGCTGCTGGAGGTGCTGCTGGTGCTGGAGCTGCTGGAGGTGCTCCTGGTGCTGGAGCTGCTGGAGGTGCTGCTGGTGCTGGAGCTACTGGAGGTGCTGCTGGTGCTGGAGCTGCTGGAGGTGTTGCTGGGACTGGAGACCCTGGTCCTGAGGGTACCGGTTCTGTCTCTGCTGTTTCTGGAGGCGCTGCGCGGCCGCGGCCGTACTACGTTCCGCTTCTTCAGCAGGTTCTTGGCTCCCCGCCTTCTCCTGGTCCTCCTCCTCCTTTCTTGCGTCCACCACCTGTCCAGTCCCCGTTGCAGTTCCAGCCGGCCTCTCCACTGCCTGGTCCTTCTCCATACTCTGGACCGACTAGAGGTCTTACAGAGCGTCGTGAGCCTGAGTCTCGTCCTGTGTCGCCTGAGTCTCGTTCTGCGTCGCCTGTCCGACCTGTTCGCACTAGTTGTGTTTTGCGTCCGCGTCCTCCTCCTGTCCCTGGCACTCACTTTATGACTCTGCGTCCTTCCACTGCTCCGCAGCGTATCCCTTTGCCGTCTCCTCCTGCGTCCTCTCTTCCTGCCGGTCCGGACCCTGCGTCTGACTCCCTACGTGCTGCTAGTCCAGCTGTCACGCGTTTTCTGGCCACTGCTGTCACTGACCCTTTGTTTGAGTCCTCTACTGCGTCTGCTCTTGTTGCTGAGCTTGTTGACTTTGCTGCCGCCTGTCGCCTCGACTACGCCACTAGTCTTGTTGCTGAGTCTGCGTCTGCGTCTGTCTGTCCTCCGTCCGTCGGGGGTGAGTGTGCTCTTAGCACGGACGTTCTTGAGGACAGACAGGAGGAGTTTGAGTGCTTTGCCGCTTCTGTACCTCATCTCGTGTCCATGCTGATTGTCCCTGAGGGAGACCCGGATGCACCAGACATCCCGACCCCGCGCTCTTACGCAGAGGCGATAGAGGGTCCCTACTCCTCTCAGTGGCAGGCAGCCATGGACGCCGAGATGGCTTCCTGGAAGTCCACAGGCACCTACGTCGACGAGGTTCCCCCGCCTGGGGCAAACATCGTCAGTGGCATGTGGATCTTCAGGGTGAAGCGGCCGCCGGGTTCTCCGCCTGTCTTCAAGGCGCGTTACGTTGCACGTGGTTTCAGTCAGTGACAGGGAGTTGACTTCTTCCAGACCTTCTCCCCTACCCCAAAGATGACCACTCTTCGGGTACTGCTGCACGTTGCTGCTCAGTGTGACTACGAGCTCCACTCGCTTGACTTCAGTACAGCCTTCCTCCAGGGCAGCCTGCACGAGGAGATCTGGCTGCGCCGCCCACCAGGCTTCACTGGGTCGTTTCCTGCTGGTACCCAGTGGAGCCTCCGGCGGCCAGTCTACGGTCTCCGTCAGGCACCCCGTGAGTGGCACGACACTCTCAGGATGACTCTTGCTGCTCTTGGCTTTGCTCCTTCCACTTCTGACCCTTCTCTGTTTTTACGCACTGACACCACTCTGCCGCCGTTCTACGTTCTCGTGTACGTAGACGACCTCGTCTTTGCTACTGCTGACACTGAGGCACTTGCCCACGTGAAGTCCGAGCTGCAGAAGAGACACACGTGCACAGACCTGGGTGAGCTGACAAGCTATCTTGGCTTGCGGATCACCCGGGACAGAGCACAGCGCACCATTACCTTGACTCAGTCACACATGGTGCAGCAGGTCTTTCAGCGCTTCGGCTTCACGTACTCCTCGCCACAGTCCACTCCTCTGCCTACCGGTCACTCGCTCTCAGCTCCACCTTCGGACGAGTCCGTAGAGCCGAGTGGCCCGTATCCAAAGCTTGTGGGCTGCCTCATGTACCTGATGACTTGCACACGACCTGACCTCGCATACCCTCTCAGCCTTCTGGCTCGCTACGTGGCTCCCGGCAGGCACCGAAAGGTGCACTGGGATGCTGCGAAGAGGGTGTTGCGATACTTGTGCAGTACATCGGGCATGGGGCTCGTGCTTGGAGGACGGGCTCGAGTTGTCCTCACTGGTCACGCTGACGCCTCCTGGGTTGACGACTTGGCTACGCAGCGGTCGTCACAGGGTTACACCTTCAGTCTTGGCTCCGGTTCTATCTCTTGGCGGTCTACCCGCTCTTCTTCTGTTCTCAGCTCCAGTTGTGAGGCTGAGATCTACGCTGGGGCCATGGCTGCACAGGAGCTCTGCTGGCTCACCTACCTGCTGACCGACTTGGGAGAGGTGCCTCGTTCTCCTCCAGTTCTGTACGGCGACAACAAGGCCATGTTGGCCTTGTGTCAGGAGCACAGACTGGAGCACAGAACGAAGCACATTGCTCTGCGCTACTTCCTTGCTCAAGAGTTGCAGCAGCGTGGCCAGCTTCGTCTTGCTTACGTGGCCTCACAGGCCAACACTGCTAATGTTTTCACCAAGGCACTTCAGCCTTGTGATCATCAGCGTTTCTGTACTGTTCTAGGCCTTGTACCTACTGTGCCTCACTTGCTGACTTCTTGACTCTGCTTGTACTGTACTCTATATACTTATACCTGCATGCTTACACTTGCTAGGTTGTGTTCACTGTATTGTTTGCTTTCCTTTATATAACTCTGCATGTGAACTGGCCTTGTGGCCCTTTGCTTGTGCTCAGACTGCGTGGTGACTTTGTGATCCACCCTGAGCTTGCATCCTCGTCCGCATCCTCCTCCTGTCCCAGGCACCCACGCTGGAGCTGGAGGTATTGACATCCTCCGCATCCTCCTCGTCCACATCCTCCTCCTCCTCCTCCTCCTCCTCCTCCTCCTCCTCCTCCTCCTCCTCCTCCTCCTCCTCCTCCTCCTCCTCCTTGAGCTAGAGTTGTCGACCCTAGAGCTGGAGGTGCTGGAGGCACTGTGCAGCCGCGAGCGTACGTCGTTCCCCTGATTCAGCAGGTTCTTGGTGTCCCCTCTTCTACTGGCCTTCCTCCTCCCTTCCTGTGTCCACCGCCTGACCAGTCATAGCCACCGTTACTGCTAGCCTCCCCACTGCCTGCTCCTTCTCCTTACACTGAGCAGACCGGCGGTCTTACAGAGCGTCGTGAGCCTGCGTCTCATCTTGCCTCCCCTGTTCGCACTGGTCGTCGCGTTCCTCGTCCGCGTCCTCTTCCTGTCCCCGGCACACACGCTATGGCACTTCGTCCTTCCTCTGTTCCACTGCGTGTTCCTCTACCGCCTCCTCCTGAGTCCTCTCTTCCTGCTGTCCCTGGCCGTGAGTTTGACCGCGCTCGTGCAGCCAGTCCCACTGTCTCTCATCTCCTCGTCACTATTGTCACTGACCCTTCTTTTGAGTCCACTGCTGCGTCTGCCCTCGTTGCTGAGCTGCTTGACTTTGCTGCTGCCTATCGTCTAGACTACGCCACTGCTCTTGTTGCTGAGTCTGAGTCTGCCAGTCCTCCGTCCATTGGGGGTGAGTGTGCTCTTGGCACGGACGTCCTTGAGGACAGGTAGGAGGACTTTGAGTGTCTTGCAACTGCTGTACCTCGTTTCGCTTCCAAGCTGCTTGCCCCTGAGGGAGACCCGGATGCACCAGACACCCCGACCCCGCGCTCTTACGCAGAGGCGATTACATGTCCTTACTCCTCTCAATGGCAGGCAGCCATGGATGTCGAGATGGCATCCTGGAAGTCCACAGGCACCTACGTCAACGCACTTCCCCCGTCTCGGGCGAACATAGTTGATGGCATGTGGATTTTCAGGGTGAAGCGGCCGTCGGGTTCTCCGCCTGCCTTCAAGGCGCGCTACGTTGCTCGAGGCTTCTATCAACGACAGGGGGTTGACTACTTCCAGACCTTCTCCCCCACCCCAAAGATGACTACTCTTCGGGTGTTGCTGCACGTCGCTGCTCAGCGTGACTACGAGTTGCACTCTCTGGACTTCAGCACAGCTTTCTTGCAGGGCAGCCTGCACGAGGAGATCTGGCTGCGCCGCCCACCTGGCTTCACTGGGTCGTTTCCTACAGGTACCCAGTGGAGCCTCCAGCGGCCAGTCTACAGTCTCCGCCAGGCGCCTCGCGAGTGGCACGACACACTGAGGACTACACTTGCGGCTCTTGGGTTTGCTCCTTCTACTGCTGACCCGTCGCTGTTTCTACGCACCGACACGTTGCTGCCGCCGTTCTACATCCTCGTCTACGTTGACGACCTCGTCTTTGCCACTGCTGACACTGAGGCACTGACCCTTGTGAAGTCCGAGCTGCAGAAGAGACACACCTGCACTGAGCGGAGTGAGCTGCGCAGCTATCTTGGCTTGCAAATCACGCGGGACAGAGCACGGTGCACCATCACACTGACTCAGTCACACATGGTGCACCAGGTCCTTCAGCGCTTCGGCTTCCAGTTCTCCGCGCCACAGCCCACTCATCTGTCTACTGGCCACTCGCTCTCAGCTCCACCTTCGGACGAGTCCGTAGAGCCAAGTGGTCCGTACCCAGAGCTTGTGGGTTGCCTCATGTACCTGATGACGTGCACACGACCTGACCTCGCATACCCTCTCAGCCTCCTGGCTCGCTACGTGGCTCCCGGTAGGCACCGAAAGGTGCACTGGGATGCTGCTAAGAGGGTACTGCATTACTTGTGTGTCAGAATGTTGTATTTGTCTAGCCTGCAGTGGGGTACTCTATAGCGAGTACAGCCCAATCTAGGGTTTCCTATATGTACTCAACTGCTTGCTAGTGCAATCCCTCCTTTCTCATTCTTTCTTTCTACTTCTACTTCTGACATTGTGCAGTACGTCGGGCATGAGGCTCGTGCTTGGAGGACAGGGTCCAGTTGTCTTCACTGGTCACGCAGACGCTTCTTGGGTTGACGACTCAGCTACGCAGCGGTCGTCACAGGGTTACACCTTCAGCCTCGGTTCCGGCTCTGTGTCCTGGCAGTCTACCCGCTCGTCTTCGGTTCTCAGCTCCAGTTGTGAGGCTGAGATCTACGCCATGGCCATGGCTGCACAGGAGTTACGCTGGCTCACCTACCTGCTGACTGAGTTGGGCGAGCAGCCTCATTCGCCTCCAGTTCTGTACGTAGACAACAAGGCCATGATTGCCTTGTGTCAGGAGCACAGACTGGAGCACAGAACGAAGCACATCGCTCTGCGATACTTCCTTGCTCGAGAGTTGCAGCAGGATGGCCAGCTTCGTCTTGCGTACATGGCCACTAGGGCCAACACTGCTGATATATTCACCAAGGCACTTCCGCCTGGTGATCATCAGCGCTTCTCTACTGTGTTAGGCCTTGTGGCCTACTTTGCCTGACTTGCTCGGACTGTGTGGTGACTTTGTGATCCACCCTGAGCTTGCTTTGCATTTCTTGACTGGTCTTGTGACCACTTGTTCTCCCCCACTTTGCCTATGGGGGTTAGTCATAATGTCATATTGCTTGCTTTGTGTAGGCTATAGTGGGGTAGCTCATAAGGGGTACAACCCAAATAGGGTTAGTACTTGTACCCAACTTTTGCTCAATGCATTCATTCTTGTTCGTTAGTTTGACTGCGCCAGCACTGCAGAAAGGTGACCTACCAACACAGCAGGTCGACGGTGTGCCAACGCTGCAGCAGAGCGGCTGTCCATCGTTGCCCCGTAGAAGACAGCAGTGCGCACGCTCGCAGGTGCGCGCAGACGATTGGCCCGACTTGCACCATTGTGCATCCGTCGGCTGTTGTCTGCGCCTGACGAGCCACATCGGCTTCCGGATACCAACCAGAAGTCGCCTTCACCATCGCAACTTTGACGACGTTCGCGTGCCTCCGCATAATTCGCCGAGCAGGTTACCCGGTCGACCTGGACAACCCCAGGTGCTCTGGTCGACCACCAAGTGCCTCTGGTCGACCACTGGGTCCCTCTGGTCGACCACCAGGTGCCCCTGGTCGACCACAGCTTCCGTGGAGCTACCCCCTGGTCGACGGACCCCTTCCGTCGACAAAAACTGTCAGCCGTTGTCGCCGAGCTCCCCTCGTCGACCGCTGCTCACTTGTCAGGTCGACGGATTGCTCCGTCGACCTCCCGGTCGAACTGCCCCTCCTGGTCGACGGCCCACCCGTCGCCCAGACCAGTCAGTTGCAGCTGTCGAGCTCCTTGGTCGACAGCAACACCACAGCGTTTCTCTGCATCTTGACGAAGCCTTTCGAGCAGCTCTCCCACTGTGAACGGTCGGCTGCTACTCCTGTACATCCGACCAAGTCGTCGACGTTGCCCAAGCGAGGGCAGGGCCAACACTCCACTCCCGTTAACACTCCCCTGCCGCGCTCACGCTTCGGCCTCTAGCCCACACGGCAGTACTCCACGGAGAAATCTCGTATTCAGCGTGCACCCCACATACAGCACGCCGTCACCGCACCAGCCGTGCAGAAGGGCACGGCACCTACTGCTGCACATCATCGTTGTCGTCGCCGACGTCGGCCAAACGAACTTTGCCGATGGCGACAGAGCACCGGTTGAAAGCCGGAAAATGCAACGCCTTCGTCAGGAAGTCTGCCAGCTGCTCGGTGGTCGGGGTGTACTTTTGTATGAACTTCCCGCGCCTCACCATGTGCTGCACCCAGGCATAGCGTCGCTCCACGTGCTTGAGGTTGCCCGTCAGCCCCAAGCCCTCAGCGACCGTAATTGCCGTCTTGATGTCGACGCGGAGGACGGTCGGCTTCCCATCGTCGAGTAGCTTGAATTCGGCAAGAAGGAAACGAAGTCAGTTCTTCATGATGTTCACCCCGCGTGGGCGTTCGACCAGCTCCCAAGTGCCCATGCCGATGAGGCTGCGGATCCCTTCTTCCATGGTGGCCTTCACCGCCTCGCCTTTCCAGATCGCCATCACCTCCTTCACTGTCATCGTGGCGATGTCCCGGCGGTGTTTGTCAGCATGCACGTCGGGGTCGAGCTCCGGCAGTTCTTCATCCTCCTCGGCGTCGTCGTACAACAGGTCGTCGTCGACCTCGTCGTACACTGTGGTGAAGGCAGCTGGCGGTAGGCACGTGTGGAAGCTCAGCCGCTCCGGCCGCCGTCGAGTTCGACCTGTGCATTGCAGCTCAGGCTTTGTGATCGGCACCTCCACCACGTCGCTGTCGGTGGAATCTTCTCCTGCCGACAACTCCCCTTCTTCGTCGACGGCCAAGTCGTCGACCAGCTGCTTCGAACCTTCGACCAGCTGCTTACCTCCTGCTGACTTCGACAGCTCCCCTATCGACTGCACCCCTGCTGCTGCCTCCTGTTCGACCGGCTCCCCTGTCTGCTGCTCCCCTGTCGTCGACGGCTTCCCAAACTGGTCGACGAGCTTGGCGCCTTGTCGACCGCCGGCGATGCCACTGGCCGGCGCCACAGGCGACCCCTCAAGGCTCCCCTCATCGCCGGTGGCCGACACTGATGTCAACGCAGGCCGATCTGCGACGGGGAAGGGAGGAGCAAGAACAGGGGAAGGTGGAAGAACCTCCACAACATCCTCATCAGCAGGCTCGTCGACTTCGGCGAGCAAGGGAACCGTTGCCGTCAAGGTGTCCGTCGGCGGGTGTGCCAGCGTCCGCCCCGACGCTGGCCCATGCTTCGCCTTCCACACCTCCAGCAACAGCGTCTCATAGAAGATAACCTCGACCGATGTGACCACCTTGTTGTTGGTCAGATCGAGTACCTCCCAACCCTTGCTCTCTGGCGACACACCCAAGTGAAGCCCCCAGCGAGCTTTCGGCGCCAGCTTCCCACCGCGCTGCTGCTCAAGAACCATGAACTCCACCATGCAGCCCCACACCCGCGCCAGCGAGAGGTCGGGCTTCTTCCTGGTCAGCAGCTGGTACGGAGTCATCCCCGGCGGCGTCGTCGACCGCTCCAAGCAGTTGCGCACCCAGATAGCTTGTCGTAGAGCGAGGTGCCACCAGTGGTGCTGCACGCCCATGTGCAGCAGCATTGTCCTCACGGACTCGACAGCTGTGCGCATCTCTCGCTCAGCCATGCCGTTCTACTGCGGAGTGTAAGGGCACGTCAGGTCGTGGACGATGCCCTTGCTGTCGACGAAGTCGGTGAACTCCTTCCTGAGGAACTCCCCTCCCCGGTCTGAGTGGAGCATCAGCACCGAATTTTTCGCCTGCCGTTCCACCAGCACCAGCCACTTCTAGAACTCCCGCAGCACGTCGCTCTTCTTAGCGACCGGCATCACCCACACAAATCGAGTGTGGCGATCCTTCAGCAGCAGGAAGTAAAAGCTGCCATCCTTGGCAGCAACCCGAAATGACCCGCACAAGTCAATGTGCACGACAGCCAGCGCCTCCTCGGCGTCCGAGCCTTTGTCGGGGAAGGTGTGCCGCGCCAGCTTTTCTTCGACGCACGAGACACACGGTGGGTCTGCTCCGGTCGACGGCTTGATGTTGAGCCCAGTAGCAACTTCATGCTTCGCCGAGCTCTTGATCGTGTCGACGCCGACGTGCGCGAGCCTCGCATGCAACCGGTCAGGGGTTGACTTCGTCGTCGAGACGATCGTCCGTAGAGCCACCACCTCGGTCGACGACGATCGCGTCGAGCAGGGGCAAAGGTCGGTGCAGAGGAATCGTCCGTTGTAGCGTGCTCGACCGAGCACCTCCCCGGTCGCAGCGACGAGCAGCATCTCGTCGCCGTCGCCCTGCAGCTGCACTCCGCTCCCCTTCAGCTGGCCAGCAGATAGTAGGCTCGCCTTTACGCCCGGAACGTAGAGCACGTCGGGGATGAGGACCCGCTTCCCGGCCTCCCGTTGCAGGGCGACGGTTCCACGACCCTCGACAGGCTGCAGCGCCCCGTTGAATCCACGCACGTGCTTCACATCGTCGCTCGGCGCCATGTCGACGAATATCGCCTTCGTCCCCATCAGGTGGTGGGAGCAACTGCTGTCGAGCAGCACCGCCATCGGTTTTTCCTGCACAGCTGCCGCCACCGCCTGGAAGTCCTTGCCAGCCTCCGGCGCCAGCGAAACCGTCGGCTCCACTACGCCGACCATCGAGCACGACGTCTCCTCGTCGCCTCGGCTCTTGCCGCTGGAGTTGTTGACGTCCTTCGTCGACGACGTCTTCTTCGACGTCTGCTTCTCCTTGTGCGGCTTCGCATCTCGACGTGGGCGACGGCTGGTCGATCGACCGCAGCCTCCCTTGGTGTCGTCCTCGTCGCTGTCATTGCGGTCGGGACACTCGTAGGAAAGGTGGTCGGGTTCGTGGCAGATCTAGCACTCCCGCCGTCGACCACCACCTCCTCGGCCCTTGTCCCGCGTCGACCTCTTCTCGAGACGTCCTTCGTCAACCGCCCACCTCCGCTACCACCTCCGCCTGGCTTCCTACGCTGCCCTCACTGCTGATTCACCTTCGTCGGTGTAGCGTAGTTTGCCTGAGGAAGGAGCTCCGTGGGCTGTTCGGCCTCCTGCATCGCCTCGTCTTGAAGAATGTAGCTGGTGATGGAGTCCTCGTTGAGGGACTCACGCGTCCCGGGTACCATCATCATCCTCTTCATAAGGTTGTAGCCGCGCGGCAGGCCCTTGACGATGTGGGAGATGTAGGACGTCGTCGAGTATTCGGCGCCTGCCATCCGCATCTCAGCCAGGATCCGTCGAGCACGGTTGCAGTAGTCCGTTGCCGACTCCTGCTCGCCCATTCGAATGTGGGTCATCTTCTCCTCCAGCTGTGCGATGTACAGGTCATCCCTGAACTGGTACGTCGACAGGATGAAGTGCCATGCCTGGTGACCAGCATCTAGTCGCTCTCGACAGCTCCTGAGCGCCAGCTGCACCACCGGCGAGCAGCACCTCGAGATGACCATGAAAGTTAGCAAGTGAGCCGCACGAAACTCCCTGCACAGCTCGACATCGTCCACGGGCGGAATTGGCACTATGCCGTCGGCGAAGCCCTTCAGCCCGGCGACCTCCAGCTGAGGTTCTATCGACTCCCTCCAGGTGATGAGGTCCCGTCGACCTTGCAGTGGTGCGACGGTGATCCGGTCCGGCGAGAACTTGAAGTAGCCATACGTCGATGCGATCCCGCCCGCCGTCACATACGTCATCGCCAAGAGCCCTCCACCGCTACGTAGAGGAGAGCAACGTCGACCAGCGACGTCGGCACGCGAGCTGCCTGCAGCCGCCGTCAACCATTGCACTCGCACCTGACTCCTGTCGACGCCACCGTCGACCTTGATCACTCCTCTTTGCTTCGTGCCATTGTTGCCGCTGACTCGTGCACCGCCGTCGACCTCGTCGTCGACGCCACCTTCGTTTCGCACCGGTCGAGGAGAAACAGGACGGGAAGGGTGTTCCGTCGCCCACTGCGACCGGATGCCCAACTCGACGATCAGCAAGGGGATCCTCCCGTACTCGCCATCCGCGTGGCGTTTCCTCGCATCAGCCAAGCGTGCCTCCAAGGTGTCCGCTATGCCCGCATTAGCTACGGGGTCGACCATGGTGACTATCGCTGCTTCGCTGCTGCCGGCCTACGAACGACTTAGTAGGTGCAAAAGTCGGCTCCTATCTGAAGGTCGCGTGTTCGATCCACGCTCACCGCACCATGCGGAGAAACACTCTACAATGGTAGTGAGCTAGACAACAGGGGTTGGCACGAACTACTAGGAGTGATCGTAGCTTTGCCTAGTTTCTTAGTGCTTGCACAATCACGGGAGAACTCGGCAAGAGTTTCCACTAGAAAAGTTGGAATTACAGGATGATTGAACAAGGAATGACAACAATGACTACATCAGGCACCTAGCAACTCTGCAGTTTGCCTGGTCGACCGACAGCACAGCATGGTCGACCGCCTGCCAGCGTTGCGTAGAGGAGCCGCGCCAGCACTGCAGAAAGGCGACCTGCCAACACAGCAGGTCGACGGTGTGCCAACACTGCAGCAGAGCGGCTGTCCAACGTTGCCCCGTAGAAGACAGCAGTGCTCACGCTCGCAGGTGCGCGCAGACGATTGGCCCGACTTGCACCGTTGTGCATCCGTCGGCTGTTGTCTGTGCCTGACAAGCCACATCGACTTCGGGATACCAACCCGAAGTCGCCTTTGCCATCGCGACCTTGACGACGTTCGCGTGCCTCTGCAGAACTTGCCGAGCAGGTTATCCGGTCGACCTGGACAGCCCCAGGTGCTGTGGTCGACCACCAAGTGCCTCTGGTCGACCAGCGGGTCCCTCTGGTCGACCACCAGGTGCCCCTGGTCGACCACAGCTCCCGTCGAGCTACCCCCTGGTCGACGGACCCCTTTCGTCGACCAGAACTGTCAGCTGTTGTCGCCGAGCTCCCCTCGTCGACCGCTGCTCACTTGTCAGGTCGACGGACTGCTCCGTCGACCTCCCGGTCGAACTGCCCCTTCTGGTCGACGGCCCACCCGTCGCCCAGACCAGTCAGTTGCAGCTGTCGAGCTCCCTGGTCGACAGCAACACCACAGCGGTCCCCTGCAGCTCGACGAAGCCTGTTGATCAGCTCTCCTACTGTGAACGGTCGGCTGCTACTCCCGTACATCCGACCAAGTGGTCGGCGTTGCCCAAGCGAGGGCGGGGCCAACACTCCACTCCCGTTAACACCGCCGCCCAGTCACGTACCAGTCAGGGGATTACGTACTGCTCGACACACAGAACTTAAGACTGCCCGTCGTACTGAAATTACGACCACGCTACTGTGGACCATTCCAAATCAGCCACATGATCACCCCAGTCTCCGCTAACTTACTGTTGCCGACCGACTGGTACATCAGCCCATCATTCCACGTCAGCCTGCTTCGCCCTTGCATCCCAACCACGAGCCAACCTTGCTCGTCACCACCCGCCATCCATGACTCGCCCTGCATCGGAGCCGATCATTGAGCTCGAGAAGATTCTGAGCCATCGGATTCGACACCCCACAGGCATCAAGAGGATTGAGTTCCTCGTTCGCTGGAAGGACTGCACGCCAACTGAGTGTCAGAATCCCAACCACTAGACCATTGGGATAAAAGGGCTTGTTCAGTAGCGGGTAAGTGCGCCCATAACCCCCCAGGCCAACATGCCTGTAACCCTTCCCTAGGATCAATCGAGGATCACCAGTGGACCTCTGACACCCCCCCGAACTGGGATGCCCGAAGTGTACACAGTGGGATTCGAACCCGAGACCTTCGCTCTGATACCATGTCAGAATCCCAACCACTAGACCATTGGGATAAAAGGGCTTGTTCAGTAGCGGGTAAGTGCGCCCATAACCCCCCAGGCCAACATGCCTGTAACCCTTCCCTATGATCAATCGAGGATCACCAGTGGACCTCTGACACTGAAGATAGCTGGGTGCCCCTGGCCAACATCGAAAACCACCCTGCCCTGTAAGTCAACATGAGGAGCCGGGGTTTCCGCGATATACACGCACGCGTAGCGGAGGGGGCTTCTTGAGGGGGGGGGGGGGGTAGTGTAAGGAATTTTCTCGCCATTCCTTACTGCGACTGACAACATCGCGTACAGCAGCAAGCCGTTGTTCGCCCGTTACTGCTAACGGGGCTTCGCCAACTTCGCATGCACTGTTTCACCAAACATCGCACTGCTGGAGCAGCCGAGTCGGCCTACGCTTCGGGACTAGCCCGAACCTCGTGCCGGCGTAGCACTAGCTAGCTCGCACGCACCGCGTTACCGTTTGCATGTTTCGCGTATAAGTATTCGCTCATGCATTCGCTCATACTTTGTACTCGTTGAACACTCTAGTGCAATCCTCGCTATCTTGATTCATTGCACCCGTAACACTATTTTGCAATTGAGAGTGGTGCGAGATCTTGTTTTGGTATGAATAAGCTCACATCCAGCTTTCAGGCAATATATTGCACTTGGTAGTGTCGGTAGCGCTCAGTAGCGCTACCATTTCGCTAGACGACGCTACCGAGTGAGTAAGCATGCTGACCGCGGGCAGAAAAAAAACTAAAACTCATTCGGACTCCATGCCATTCGGGAGCCTCAACCCTAAAAGTTTAGGGTTGATGCCTCCCGAATGGCATGCCTTCCGAGTGGGTTTTATTTTTTTCCTTGCCCGCTGACTCATTGCACTGCCTGCGAGTGAGTCAGCATGCTGACCGCGGGCAGAAAAAAACTGAAACCCGTTCGAACTCCATGCCATTCGGGAGCCTCAACCCTAAAATTTTAGGGTTGATGCCTCCCGAATGGCATGCCTTCCGAGTGGGTTTTATTTTTTTCCTTGCCCGCTGACTCATTGCAGTGCCTGCTGACGCAGGCAGTGCAATATATATTCCAATTGCTTTCACTGAATTGAGTCAAACCCGCGACTCTCTTGGTGAAGTCTCTGATTGGTTTTGCCTGCTTTGTCCACCGTCAGCCAATCCGACGTGTAGTACAATAATTGTCTACACCCGCACAATGCGAATATCTTCATTCCAATGGGGCACCCGAAACAGCTGACGTTCAACACTGGGAATGTCGGTTGCGTGGGGAATGGCCTGGATGCATCTCCCTTGCCAGTGCGATTGCTGACGGGATGTAACCTCCATGGGCAGATTCCGTCTTCGTTCCGTTTCTGTCCGTCATCGGCTTCTTCACCGGCAAGCATGGATGGAGCCGAGGAAACTGCTTCTTCCTCGAGATTCCGCTTTCCACGTTTCCATTTTCCATCTGTCCCGCTTTCCGTGCACTTGACGGACATTTCTACCCACCTCTGGCACCTCGGGAAAGTCTTCCCCCCTAACCCCCAAGAGAACTGCCAGAACCAGGATTCACAGTTTATTCCTGAGAAGCATTCAAATCTAGAAAACTTGTGGGTTCATTTTCGAAAAGAAATCGAAGTTGGCAACTAGATTCATTCGGATCCTAGAAAGTAGAACTAGAAACGGCGTGCCTCGAGTACTTCAGTGGTAGCTACTAGCAGTCCTACAAGTTGTAATTTGTTAAAAAGCGAGACCACTGTCTCAAGTATGGCAGGTTACGTGACTCTTCGCGGTTCGGACGATCCGCAAGATGAGGGACTGCTGGGCGGCACCAGCAGCCACACGGGCGAAGACTGGAAGGCCCGTCTCGCCACGATGGGGAAGAAAATGGGGGAGTCGATGAACGCCGTCGGCGGGAAATTGACGGAATCAATGACGGAAATCGGCGACAAGATGAAAAACATCTTCCACACGCCGACGCTCGCGGATCGTCTGGTCGAAGAAGCGACGGACGAGATCCTAATCTCCCCCGACTGGGGCCGAAATCTCCTAATCTGCGACCTCGTAAACTCGGGAAAGCTCCCGGGAGGCGAGACGGTGCGCGCGATTAAGAAGCAGCTCGGGTCGCGAAACTCGCACGTGCAGATGCTGGCGCTGGCGCTGCTGGAGATGGCCGTTAAGAACTGCTCGTCGCTCTTCTCCGACGTGGCGAACGAGCGCGTGCTGGACGACATGGTGCGCGTCGCGGACGAGCCGCACAGCGCGGCGCAGCTGCGCGAGAAGGTGCTGAAGATGATCGAGGCGTGGGGGGAGGCCACGGAAGAGCTGAGGTACCTGCCTGTCTTCGAAGAAACTTACAAGGTGAGTGACAAGTGTGGATGTGAATAGAATGCGCTTCACCGCGTTTCATCTCGCTTCACCTCGCTTCACCTCGCTTCACCTCGCTTCATCTCGCTTCTCCGTCTGATCAAAGTTCCGTTTGACAAGATGCGATGCGATGCGCGCTGCCTAGTGAGCATGTCATCATCAGCAAATAACCGGTGGCGTTTTCAGACGCGTAATTGCGAAGGCGCTTTTCATTGAGACACTCCGAAAAAGAACACGAGGCAACGACAGGATCATGGCGTACGTTTGAGTCGATCCAAGCGTCATTGCGTACGCGCCGCAAGGGGTTCGCGTGTCGGACAAGCTAGCAGCCCTGCGCAACTGAGGCGACTGTTGAGGCTTCTCTTCTTGACTCTTGGAGATTTAAGGCACTTGTTTTTTTGAGGTTGCGAGGTAGCGTGGTGTGCATTAGGCGGAGAGTATGGAGGGAAAAGTGCATCTTGCACGAAGGAGTGTGTTTTGTTTGTTTATCCATGTATGGTGCAAGACGCGAAGATACTTGTTTGTATTCCACTCTTTCGCTCCCGCTTCTCCTTCTATTCGTCTCAGAGCCTGGTCATGCGAGGAGTGGCTTCCCCGCCCCTCCCCCCCCTCCCCTCCCCCCCTGTGACACCGAGTCCCTTTTGCCCAGCTACACACCGCCTGCCAGTGTGCCGCCCGCTGCCGTGCGCCTTTCCTGTGTGTGGAAACGAGCTCCTTTCCTGCAATGGCTCCCTCGTGGCTTCCTCTACATGAGACGTGCTGGGTGCTGCTGTGGCAGCCTTCAAGCCACCTGTAGTGCTCTTCTCATTCAACCCCTTTGCTTCCTCTTTCTTTTTGTGTCTCTCCCGCTTCCTCTTCTCTATTTCTCAGAGCCTCAAGATGCGTGGGGTGGTCTTCCCGCCGCGCGACGCCGAATCCCTCGCGCCCATCTTCACGCCGCCCGCCAGCGTGCCGCCCGCCGCCGTGCAAGCCGCCCACGCGCTGCTGGAGTCGGTGGAGGGGCAGATGGCCAATGAGGTGGCGCCACCTGGCGTGTCGATGGTGCCGCGGCCGGAGGGCGGGCACATGGTGGTGTTTGACAGCAAGGAGATCTTCGAGATTTCCAGGAACAGTGTTGAGCTGCTGGGGACCGTTCTTTCCTCCGCTCCTCCTGAACAAGTGCTCACGGTAAGGGAGGGAGGGAGGGAGAAAGGGAAAGAGAAGAGAAAGGGAGGGCGGACACATGGTGGTGTTTGACAGCAAGGATATTTTTTAGATCTCGAAGAATAGTGTTGAGCTGCTGGGGACTGTGCTTTCCTCCGCTCCTCCTGAACAAGTGCTCACGGTAAGGGCAACGAAGGAAAGGTAGGGAAAGGGGGAAGTAAGAGGGAGGGTGGGCAGAAGGAGATGTTTGAGATCTCAAAGATCGCGGAACAGCGTTCAACCCAACTGCTGGGTACTGTGCTGTTGTCTGCTCCTCCCTAACAAGTGCTGACTGTGAGTGATGGACAAAGAACTAAGGGGAAAGGGAAACTGGGAAGATTAATGGGTAAAGGGAAAAGGGAGGGAGGGGAAGAATGGAAAGGAAGAGAGAACAGGGAAGGGAAGCGGAGGGCGGGCACATGGTGGTGTTTGACAGCAAGGAGATCTTTGAGATGCTAAGATACTTGAGTTTCTGGGGACTGTTTTATCATTCGATAACAAGTACTCACAGTGAGTGAGGGAGGCAAAGAGAGAGGTAAGGAGGGAGCGAAGGGAAGGAAAGAACGAAAGAGGGAGGGAGGGAGGAAGGCAGGGAAAGAGTGAGGAGCTACAGAGGGAAGGATGGAGAGAGAGGAAAAGGAGGGATGGCGAGGGAGAGGGATGGAAGGATGGACATCAATAGGATGAGAGAGAGCAAGAGGGAATGGGGGCAAAGTATGAGGTCGTTGAGATTGCTAGATCCAGTGTCTGCTGGGGACTGTGCTGACGTCCGTGCGGCCGTGGAGAGTGCCAAAACCACCTCAAGCACAATATTGACATGAAGCGAGAGCATTGATGTAACGTACGTTCAACAGCATGGTTGGGTTCATGGTGGCATGGTTGGGTGCATGATGGCATGGTTGGGTGCATGGTGGCATGGTTGGGTGCATGGTGGCATGGTTGGGTGCATGGTGGCATGGTTGGGTGGCATGGTTGGGTGCATGATGGCATGGCTGGGTGCATGGTGGCATGGTTGGGTGCATGGTGGCATGGTTGGGTGCATGGTGGCATGGTTGGGTGCATGGTGGCATGGTTGGGTGCATGGTGGCATGGTTGGGTGCATGATGGCATGGTTGGGTGGCATGGTTGGGTGCATGATGGCATGGTTGGGTGGCATGGTTGGGTGTATGTTGGCATGAGTTGCAGCTCGGCGAATTTAGAATAGAGATAGCATGTCAGGGCATGGTTGTTACCACCTCACCCACATAACTCCTCACCTCCATGGCACGGCCACCACACCAATGGCATCACTACCCATATGTCACTCGCCGCCACCCTTCTCCCTCTACATCCTCTTTCCCTGATTATGCAGCAGATTTCTTAGAATTCTGAAAAAAATCCGTCACCCTTCACTCGCCTTCCTCTACGTTTTCCTTCATATTTCCTTCTTTCCTCTACGTTGCCTTCTCCTCCATTTCAATTTTCCTCCCTTTTCCGCTAGCCAACTATCGAAGCACATACTGCAGTGAGATGTTGCTGTCTGATGCACTTTCTACCTGCACCTCCTGTCTCATGCCGCAACCCGCACTTCCTGTCACATACCCAAAATCCAAACCCAAACCCTCTCTTACCAGGACGAGGTGGTGCCAGCACTGGCAGCACAGTGCCGGGCGGCCAAGAGCAGTCTGCTGCGGCTGATCGAGCACGAGAACAGCAACTCAGAGGCCCCCAGCGAGACGCTCCTGTTTGAGGCGCTCAGCCTAAACGACGACATTGACAAGGTGCTCGAAAAGCTAGCTGAACTGCGCAAACAGGCCTCTGCTGCTGCTGCTGCTGGGGCAGGAGCAGGAGCGGGAGCAGGGGCAGGGGTTGGAGATGCAGCGGCCGCGGCGGCAGCAGCGGAGCAACCAGCAGGTGCGGCTGCGACAGCGGTGCCACCAGTTGTGCCTCCCCCAGCTGCTGCCTTCCTGACGATGGATGAGGAGGAGGAGGGCGGGGCGGGAGGGCTGGTGCGGAACCGGGGAGGGGGGAATAGGAGAGCGGGGATGAGCGAGGAGGAGAGGGAGCTGGCTGAGCTTGATGAGATGGTGTTTGGAAGGAAGGAGGGAGGAGGAGGGGCAGGGAGTGGTGCTGGTGGTGCGGGCGGTGGTGCTGGGAGTGCACAGAGTGGGGCGGGCAAGAAAGAAGAGGACGATTTGATTGTGTTTTGATTCTGGATGCAGGGATGGGCGTTATCAAGGTTTGAGGGGAGGGAGTTGGCTGAGCTGGATGAAATGGTGTTTGAACGCAAGGAGGGAGGGGCAGGGGCAGGGAGTGGTGCTGGTGCAAGTGGTGGTGCGGGTGGTGGGAGCGCACAGAGTGGGGCAGGCAAGAAAGAAGAGGACGATTTGATTGTGTTTTGATGTGAGGACAGTCGAGATAATGTGAGGAGAGGGAGTTGGCCGAGCTGAATGAGATGGTGTTCGGGCACAAGGAGGGAGGAGGGGCATTGAGTGGTGCTGGTGCGGGTGGTGGTGAGGGTGGTGAGGGTGGTGGTGCTGGTGGTGGTGCAGCTGGGAGCGCACAGAGTGGGGCGGGCAAGAAAGAATACCGAAAAACTTATAGAGAAACGGGAGGTCGACTGGGATGGATGCTGGTGCTTTGGAGAAGAAAGGAGGGATGTGGGAGGAGAGAAGAGGGAGGAGGGAGGAGTGAGGAGTGAGGAGAGGACTTTTGGTGGTGGTGTTGGTGGTGAGCAGCATGCAGGTGGAGCTGAAACAAGGATTTTAGTGAATATTGTGTTCTAATACTGTAGTGAGATGTGCTGGGATGGCTAATGTCACATTGCACCAATATGTAGGGATAGGCTGGATCATGTGAACTTGGTTGCTCTCTAATAATGTATAGAAAACTTGGAGGAGCAGCTGTGTTTTGGATGTTGGTGAGGTATCTTTGGTGCATTATCAGCATCAAATGCTCATTTACAGGTCACATGGTTTTATTCATGGGACATGCTGTTTTGTATGAGACAGGCCAATGCTCACTTCATTTTGTTCCAAACGAGCCCCACCATGACAGCATAGCGCCTCGTGAAATTCGCATAGAACAGGCGACGTGGTGACAATCAGGGCCTATTTTATCAGTGTAAATCACACTGCTATACTGATGAGAAGGGTGAAATTTAGGGCCTACACTGATGTGTTTGGGTATTTTTTTTGAAAATTAGTGTTACACTGATTTGACAGTGAAACGATTTAGGCCACACTGATGCTCTGGGGTAAATTTTCCCTTAGCGAAGATTACCCTTAAGGGCGTACAGGGCACCCCCCCTCGAAACTCTACTCATCGAGACGAAGTTTCCTAGAAATTTCGTAACGATACACTCAATTTCGTAATGATGTACTACGACGTCAGCACGTGAGTACTGACAACCGACACCGCGTCACTCCATGCCTGCTCGCAACCTATTGTAGAGGCGATGCAACCTGATTGGTCAAATCTGCACTCACTGCAAAAACTTTATCTTGACTCGGAAATTTGGGACTCGAGGTCCCCAAACCCACGTTCCCCCTAGGAACCTTGCTGACTCGGCGAAAACATGGGTTTGGGGACACGAGTCCCAAATTTGGGACTCGAGGTCCCCACAACCCCCACCCACCAGCGCCCAATTTACTACAAATGTTTTATGCGATAAGGGTACACAAATATACTACACTGATGCTCTTGGGTAATTTTTTCGAAACTCAATATTACACTGATGTATCAGTGTAACGAAAAATTACACACTGATCAGAAGGGTTTTGAAAAAGGCTACACTGCTAATCGTGAGTAGCCAAAAACCAAACATAGGCCCTGGTGACAATGTTCCAAATGCCGAACGATCATTTGGATCTTGAGTTACTCATCGGGAAGCTGATGAAATTAGATATGGGGATCAAGGACGTGGTACTCTGCTTGTTGAAACACCACTCCAGTCCCTCCTACGGGGGAAGTGACGGTTTGGTGAGGTGGATGGGGATTAGTCGGAATCATATGTGGTAATGAATGCCTAGTAATTTCGCGAACCAGAAGGGTGTAAAGGGTGATTGTCTTCAAATCAGCTCGGTTGTGTTCCTGTATATGCGCGAGGCCCCGACGAAACTGTGTGTGACACTATAAAACCGCGCTTGTACACGCCCTCAGGTCCAGATCCTGGTGTTGCAGCAGAGAGTGATAGAGGGGGAAAAGAAGCGGACCATCGAGGTGGAGGAGAGGGATGAATTAGGATGTGGACACCCGCAACGATTTCGGCGATCGAACCTACCGCAAGATCGTATTTTGACGGGTTTTAAAAAGGTCAAGATAGCTTTCGCAGGTTTCAGTGCGGTGACAGATCGATTTTTCATAATCGATCGTCGAAATCTATGCGAGTGTCCACGTCCTTAGTTTGAACTACGTAAATTGATTCAACCATTGTCACCAGGAATAGGCGCCACCATACCTGTAGGTGGGAACTAATTGCCTCTCACTGAATCTCCCGATTGCTTTTATCACGAAAGCCTAGCGTAGTGCTGCCGCCTGCTGACATCCTTTTCTACGTACGTGAACAATCTGCCTGACGATCTCTTAGTCAGGATTTTCTGGCACTCTAACCACAATAGTTGTCGACTATCAGATTGTGAGCTTCCGTGGGACCGATCGAGGTCTGGGCGTGCTAAAAAGATTCTGGTTGAACCCAAAGTGCTGTTTCATGAAGACATCGAAATTCCGTCACCGAAATTTCCTGCTTCAGCCGACGCTCCTCACAACCTTAGCATCGCAGCTGTTTGCCGACGATGGCGCACTCTCGCTCGGCTTAACGTCTCGACTCTGTTCGTTGGAAGATACCGCGTCGTTTCGCTCCAGGATCTGTCAAACGGCGTCGCCTGCTTCCCGAACCTAACGCATCTGCACCTCTCTGCTAACAGCGTGGAAAATATTGACGACGCTTTCCTCGATCATCTCGCATCGTCGTGTCCTAAGCTGAATAATCTCTACGTGGCAAAAGAGAACGCACCAGACTACTGGAGAGATAGTGAGGATTTGAAGTTTCATCCGGTTACCAGGGAAGGTGTCGACCGTTTTCTTCGTCGCTGCTCTCGCATGGAGCAGCTGACACTCCACTGCTTCCACGTATGCGACGAGTTACCACCTTCCTTCTTTCAACTCGAGAACCTGCGCTTGATGTTCCTGAGCGACGTTTCTGAAGGAAACCGTCTCACTCCTAGTGACGCCACAGATTTTACTTGGTGAGTTAGGAGCCAAGACTAGGATCGTTCCGACGGGCTCGGAGCAAGGAATCTGTGGCACTTTGAATCTCTGTAATCGCCTGGGAATTGAAAGAGATACTTCTTATAATGCAAGGATGGGTACAAGTGACTTGAAGTAAACTCTCTGGAATCTGCTCTCTGGTTTTTGTCAGATTTATATGACATAGCTACTGTAGGCTATAGTGGGGTAGCACATATGGGGTACAGTTTTCTAGGGTTTGCTTTTGTACCCAACTTTCCCTTAGTCAATTCATTCCTCATTTCTTCTCATGGTATAGAGCAGGTTCCCTAGTGGGAACGCTTCCTTGGGCCCACCATTGAAACCTTTTTTTTTCTGACCGGAGCGACAGTCGCTCCTGCCCGAGGCGCGCCTTGTGGGCCGCCCTTCTGTCGAGCTCTCTTAGAGGCCCCTCTCACGGCCCCTCGCGCCACCCTTAGCGGCCCCGTCGCCGCCCTTAGCGGCCCCGTTGCCGCCTCCCTCCCTACGCGGCCCCGTTGCCGCCCCTACGCGGCCCCGTCGCCGCCCCTAGCGGCCCCGTCGCCGCCCCTACGCGGCCCCGTCGCCGCCCCTAGCGGCCCCGTAGCCGCTCCCCTCCCTACGCGGCCCCGTCGCCGCCCCTACGCGGCCCCGTCGCCGCCCCTACGCGGCCCCGTTGCCGCCCCTAGCGGCCCCGTCGCCGCCCCTAGCGGCCCCGTCGCCGCCCCTACGCGGCCCCGTCGCCGCCCTTACGCGGCCCCGTCGCCGCCCTAGCGGCCCCGTCGCCGCTCCCCTCCCTACGCGGCCCCGTCGCCGCCCCTACGCGGCCCCGTCGCCGCCCCTAGCGGCCCCGTCGCCGCCCCTACGCGGCCCCGTCGCCGCCCCTAACGGCCCCGTCGCCTCCTCCCTCCCTATGCGGCCCTGTCGCCGCCCCTACGCGGCCCCGTCGCCGCCCCTAGCGGCCCCGTCGCCGCCTCCCTCCCTACGCGGCCCCGTCGCCGCCCCTACGCGGCCTCGTAGCCGCCCCTACGCGGCCCCGTCGCCGCCCCTAGCGGCCCCGTCGCCGCTTCCCTCCCTACGCGGCCCCGTCGCCGCCCCTACGCGGCCTCGTAGCCGCCCCTACGCGGCCCCGTCGCCGCCCCTAGCGGCCCCTTCGCCGCTCCCCGCCCCTAGCGGCCCCGTCGCTGCCCCTACCCGGCCCCGTCGCCGCCCCTAGCGAGCAGCCGAGCCGCCGAGGCGCCCAGCAGCTGAGCCGCCGAGTCGCCCAGCAGCCGAGCCGCCCCTGGAGCAGCCGCCACTGCAGCAGCCGCCCCTGGAGCAGCCGCCACTGCAGCAGCCGCCCCTGGAGCAGCCGCCACTGCAGCAGCCGCCCCCGGAGCAGCCGCCACTGCAGCAGCCGCCCCCGGAGCAGCCGCCCCTGGAGCAGCCGCCCCTGGAGCAGCCGCCTCTGGAGCAGTCGCCCCTACAACTGCCGCCCCTGGAGCAGCCACCCCTGCAGCTCCCGCGGAGCTCTCGCTCTACAGTGGTAGCGGCCTCGCCGTTGCCGCCGTCGTACGCCTGCCCTTCTAGCCACTGGTGAGCACTGCCCTGCCCGTACTGCTGTTACTGCTACTCTTACTACTGCTGCTCTTTCTACTGCTACTGCTGCTCCTGGCGTGGCCAGATGCAGCTCCAGCGTCGCCCGCGTGAGTCCCTCACCCCCCAACAGCTTCGTGCGTGGTACGCTAGTTGGGGTTGTCGGGGTGGCCGTAGTGGGAGTCGTCCTGGAGTGAGTAGTTCCACAGCTGCTTGTAGTGGCCAGGTGCAGCTGCAGCGTCGCCCGCGTGAGTCCCTCACCCCCCAACAGCTTCGTGAGTGGTACGCTAGTTGGGGTTGTCGGGGTGGCCGTAGTGGGAGTCGTCCTGGAGTGAGTAGTTCGGCAGCTGCTTGTAGTGGCCAGGTGCAGCTTCAGCGTCGTCCGCGAGCAGTCCTTTCGCCCCAGCAGCTTCGTGAGTGGTACGCTCAGCGTGACGGGTCACGGGGTACTGCTCGCTGTCCGTACGTCATTCGCACTGGTGCTCGGACTGGTCAGCCTTGCGGGACGTTGGGTCACGCAGAGTCCCGCTGCTTCGCCCGTCTGAGCGACGCCTGGCGTACGGAGTTTGGCGACGCGGCTGAGCTCCCCGACTGGGTGGAGCTGCTTCGGCTGCGGGTAGATATCTATACTCTTGACTATGATGCTATCCTCACTGCCATGTATGCATTGCCTACTAGTGATGAGGGTGACTGTTACCTGTGTGTTCCGCCTGACCCGGGCATTGAGGCTGCTGCTCTAGGTGCTGGTGAGGCTGCTGCTCTAGGTGCTAGTGCATCTGCTGCCCCAGGTGCTGGTGAGTCTGCTCTCTCAGGTACCACGTCGTCTCAGGCCTTACACACCTTCACTCTTGACTCGGGTGCTTCCCGCTCCTTCTTTCGAGACCGCACCACGCTTACGCCGCTCAGTCGGCCGGTTGCGGTCTCCCTGGCAGACCCCTCTGGGGGTCCTGTCCTTGCTCACTTCTCCACTGTCCTCCCGTGTCCGGCGGCCCCCTCTGGCACCCTGTCTGGTCTTTACCTCCCCTCGTTCTCTACGAACTTGGTGAGTGGTGCTGACCTACAGGATGCGGGGGTTCACCAGTTCACTCCTGCGAGTCAGCGGGTGACCCACTGCACGGACGCTCGGACAGGCCGACACCTGGCCACGTTTACACGTCGGCCGGGGTCGAGCCTGTACACACTGACCACTGCGTCTCCTCCAGTCACTGCGTCTGGTCAGGTAGCTGCGTCGGGTCAGGTGTTTGCTGCAGCGTCCAGGTCTGGTCCTGAGTCTGCCCCCTATTCGTGTCGCCTCCTATCTCACGAGACTCTCCTCTGGCACCACCGCCTTGGTCACCCCTCCCTGCTTCGTCTCCGAGGCATGGCCTCCCGTGTCCTTGTCTCTGGTCTTCCCCGGTCCCTCCCTCCCCTTCCTCCGGGGCCTGGCCCTACCTGCGTCCCTTGTGTCGAGGGGCGGCAGCGGGCTGCCCCTCACTCCTCCCAGTTTCCTCCGACAGAGGCCCCGCTGCAGACGCTTCACATGGACGTGTGGGGCCCGGCCCGCGTCCGTGGACAGGGTCACGAGCGCTACTTCCTGCTGGTGGTTGACGACTACTCGCGTTACACCACAGTCTTCCCCTTGCGCAGCAAGGGTGATGTCACTGAGGTGTTGATCGACTGGATCCGCGCAGCTCGTCTCCAGCTCAGGCAGAGCTTCGGCTCGGACTTTCCTGTTCTGCGTCTGCACTCTGACAGAGGTGGAGAGTTCTCCTCTGGCCTTCTGCGAGCCTACTGTCGTGCACGAGGCATCCGCCAGACCTTCACGCTTCCGGACTCTCCACAGCAAAATGGGATTGCTGAGCGCCGCATTGGCATGGTCATGGACGTCGCCCGTACGTCCATGATGCATGCGGCTGCCCCCCATTTTCTGTGGCCGTTTGCGGTTCGGTACGCGGCGCATCAGATCAACCTTCAGCCCAGGGTCTCCATGCCGGAGACCTCCCCAGCTTTGCTGTGGACGGGGAAGGTTGGCGATGCGTCTGCGTTCCGTGTCTGGGGATCTCGGGCGTTTGTCCGCGACTTGTCTGCGGACAAGCTGTCCCCTCGTGCTGCTCCTTGCGTCTTCCTTGGCTTCCCCCCTGACGCCCCAGGGTGGCAGTTCTACCACCCCACCTCTCGCCGTGTTCTGTCCTCCCAGGACGTCACGTTTGACGAGTCGGTCCCCTACTACCGCCTCTTCCCCTACCGCACTCCGTCCCTCCCCCCGCCACCGCTCTTCCTTGTGCCAGGTCCCCCCCCGGTAGACCCCCTCCCCCCTCAGGGTCCTGCCCCTTCAGGTGTGTCCCAGGTAGACGAAGTCGAGCCTGTCGAGGTTACTGGTGACTCTGGTGCTGCTGAGGGTGCTGAGCCTGGGGGTGCTGACTCTGGGGGTGCTGAGCGTGTGGGTGCTACGCCTGGGGGTGCTGAGCCTGAGGGTGCTACTACTGGGGGTCCTGAGCCTGGGGGTGCTGAGCCTGGGGGTGCTACTACTGGGGGTGCTGAGCCTGGGGGTGCTGAGCCTGGGGGTGCTACGCCTGGGGGTGCTGAGCCTGGGAGTGCCACGCCTGGAGGTACTGAGCTTGGGAATGCGGAGCCTGAGGGAGCTGGGCCTGCTCGTGTGGCGTCTGGCGGTGCTGAGCCTGGAGGTTCTCCGGGTGCTTCGTCTCGGCGGGAGCCACTCTCTCCACAGGAGTTGCGCGAGTGGTTTGCCCGGCGCTGGAGGCGTGCTGCTGGAGCTGGAGGTTCTTCGGCTGCTGAGGGTGCTGGTGCCGCGGGTCCCGGAGGTGCTCGTACTGGGAGTACTGGAGCTGCTGGGCCTGCGGGTACGACTGGAGCTGGAGCTGCTGAGGGTGTTGGCGCTGAGGCTACTGCTGTCGGTCCTGGAGGCGGTCCTGCTGGGGGTGCTACTGGTGCTGCTGGAGTTACTGGAGCTGGAGGTGCTGCTGGCGCTGGTGCTGCCGCTGGGGGTACTGGTGCTGTCCCTGCTGTGTCTGGAGTCGCCGCGCGGCCTAGGCCGTACTTCGTTCCGCTCCTTCAGCAGGTTCTTGGTCTCCCGCCTTCTACTGGTCCTCCTCCTCCCTTAGAGTGTCCACAGCCTGTCCCGTCACAGTTACAGTTACAGCCGGCCTCCCCACTGCCCGCTCCTTCTCCCTACACTGGTCCTACTGGAGGTCTTGCTGAGCGTCGTGAGCCTGCGTCTCGCCCTGCGTCGCCTGTCCGTGCTGCTCGCACTAGTGGTCGTGGTTCGCGTCAGCATCCTCCTCCTGTCCCTGGCACGCACCGGATGTCTCTGCGTTCGTCCACTGCTCCTCTGCGTGCCCCTTTGCCTTCTCCTCCTGAGTCCTCTCTTCCTGCTCTTCCTGACCCGGAGTCGGACTCTCTTCGTGCTGCCAGTCCTACTGTCACGCGTCTCCTTGCTACTGTTGTCACTGACCCTTCCTTTGAGTCCACTACTGCGTCTGCCCTAGTTACTGAGCTCGTCGACTTTGCTGCTCGCTGTCGTCTAGACTACGCTGCTAGTCTTGTTGCTGAGTCTGAGTCTGTCTGTCCTCCGTCCGTCGGGGGTGAGTGTGCCCTTGGCACGGACGTCCTTGAGGACAGGCAGGAGGAGTTCCAGTGTTTGGCTGCTGCTTCACCTCATCTCGTGTCCGTACTGCTTACCCCTGAGGGAGACCCGGATGCACTTGACATCCCGACTCCGCGCTCTTACGCGGAGGCGATAGAGGGTCCCTACTCCTCTCAGTGGCAGGCAGCTATGGACGCAGAGGTGGCTTCCTGGAAGTCCACAGGCACCTACGTTGACGAGGTTCCCCCGCCTGGGGCGAACATCGTCAGTGGCATGTGGATTTTCAGGGTGAAGCGGCCGCCGGGTTCTCCGCCTGTCTTCAAGGCGCGTTACGTGGCTCGTGGCTTCAGTCAGCGACAGGGAGTTGACTACTTTCAGACCTTCTCTCCCACCCCGAAGATGACCACTCTTCGGGTACTGCTGCACATAGCTGCTCACCGCGACTACGAGCTGCACTCTCTTGACTTCAGCACTGCTTTCTTGCAGGGCAGCCTGCACGAGGAGATCTGGCTGCGTCGCCCACCTGGCTTCACTGGGTCTTTTCCTCCTGGCACCCAGTGGAGCCTCCGGCGGCCAGTCTACGGTCTCCGCCAGGCACCGCGTGAGTGGCACGACACACTGAGGACTACACTTGCGGCTCTTGGGTTTGCTCCCTCTACTGCCGACCCGTCGCTGTTTCTGCGCACTGACACTTCTTTGCCGCCGTTCTACATCCTCGTGTACGTCGACGACTTGGTCTTCGCCACAGCTGACACTGCTGGACTCGCCCACGTGAAGTCCGAGCTGCAGAAGAGACACACGTGCACAGACCTGGGTGAACTGCGCAGCTACCTTGGCTTGCAGATCACCCGGGACAGAGCACGCCGCACCATTACCCTGACTCAGTCACACATGGTGCAGCAGGTCCTTCAGCGCTTCGGCTTCACGTACTCCTCGCCTCAGGCCACTCCTCTGCCTACTCGCCACTCGCTCTCAGCTCTGCCTTCGGATGAGTCCGTAGAGTCGTGTGGCCCGTACCCAGAGCTTGTTGGCTGCCTCATGTACCTGATGACCTGCACACGACCTGACCTTGCATACCCTCTTAGCATTCTTGCACGCTATGTTGCTCCTGGGAGACACAGACCGGAGCACATGGCTGCAGCGAAGAGGGTGTTGCGCTACTTGTGCAGTACGTCGGGCATGGGGCTTGTGCTTGGAGGGCAGAGTCCAGTGGTCCTCACTGGGCACGCAGACGCTTCTTGGGCTGACGACCAGGCTACGCAGCGGTCGTCACAGGGTTACACCTTCAGCCTTGGTTCCGGCTCTGTTTCGTGGCGGGCTACCCGCTCGTCTTCTGTTCTCGGCTCCAGTTGTGAGGCTGAGATCTACGCCGGGGCCATGGCTGCACAGGAGCTTCGCTGGCTCACCTACCTGCTGACTGACCTCGGAGAGCCGCCTCGTTCTCCTCCAGTGCTGTACGTAGACAACAAGGCCATGCTGGCCTTGTGTCGAGAGCAGAGACTGGAGCACAGAACGAAGCACATTGCTCTCCGCTACTTCCTTGCTCGTGAGCTACAGCAGCGTGGTCAGCTGCGGCTTGCGTACGTGGCCTCTGAGGCCAACACTGCTGATATCTTCACCAAGGCACTTGCGCCTTGTGATCATCAGCGCTTCTGTACTCAGCTGGGTCTTGTGCCTACCTTGCCTCACTTGCTCACCCCTTGACCTTGTTTGTACTGTTGCATATATATATACACCTGCTCTTGCTTGTCTAGCCTTATATATATATGTAATCCTGCATGTGAACTGGCCTTGTGGCCTTGAACTTGTGCTCGGAATGTGTGGTGACTTTGTGATCCACCCTGAGCTTGCTTTGCTTTACTTGACTGGTCTTGTGACCCCTTGTTCTCCCGCACTTTGCCTATGGGGGTGTGTCAGATTTATATGACATAGCTACAGTAGGCTATAGTGGGGTAGCACATATGGGGTACAGTTTTCTAGGGTTTGCTTTTGTACCCAACTTTCCCTTAGTCAATTCATTCCTCATTTCTTCTCAGTTTTATAGCTAAAACATGCAAGCACATTTGTAACATCGAACCGCGCGCGACTCGCCGGAAATTCGGACTCAGGATCGCGTCCAATTTCCGCGACGTCCGCGTTCACAATTTCGGACTTTGCCGGGTTCGTTTCTTCACGCTGACAATCGTGAGTTACAAGGGACAATAGCGAGTGTAGCGAAATGTTCGTAACATTCGCTTGCACTCTTGCTATTTTCGTGCATGCTTGTGGGGATGCCAAGTGTCGCCCCCACAAATATTCGGACCCAACCGGGGGCGAACTTGGTTGAGTGTCGACGCGGGCAATCCGCCGTCACCCCTCATTCCGAGAAAGAACCCTCCCTTGGTCCGAGTCAAGGGAGGTCTTCGTGTGGGGGGCAATCTCTCCCCCACAATTCCAACAGTTTCAGATTGGAAGGATTCAAGACTCATAAATCTTTCTTCGCTCTCAGCTCTCGCCATTGAGACGGGTGTCAAACATATGTTTAAATGTTTTAGTTTAGGTAGGCTTTAGTGGGGTACTCACTGTGGGGTACAACCCCTTAGGTTTTCCTTTTGTACCAAACTCTGGATAGTCCAACCTCACCTTGCCTAAGATTCTAACATGGCATCTAGAGCATAGGTCCTTAGGACCTAGGATTAGGGCCCACCGTTCACTATTTCACCTCACTAAAACGTACCTGCCTTGCCTAGTGCCCGCGCGCGCATCGGCTGCACGCGCGTGGCCCTCTTTTTTTTCCCGCGCGCGCCTCTTTAGCAGCCCGCGCGACTCGTTTAGGCCCCGCCCGCGCAGCCCGTTTCGGCCCCGCCCGTGCGCCCCTTACGCCGCCCGCGCGCAGCCTGCTTAGGCCACGCCCGCGCAGCCCGTCGCCGCACGCAGCACGCAGCCGCGCGCGCTGCCAGTCGCCACGCGCAGCCAGGAGCCGTGCGCAGCCCGTCGCCACGCGCAGCCAAGACCCGCGCACAGCACGTCGCCGCGCGCAGCCTGCAGCCGCGCGCAGCCCTCAGCCGCACGCAGCCACCAGCCGCGCGTGCCCTGCTCGTGTGCCTGCCTGTGCGGCTCGCTGCTGCCGAGCCCGCTGCCTTAGAATTGCACGGCCTGCTACTGTCTAGAGCGCCACCTTAGGAGCTCGAGTGCGGCAAGCTACTGCCCAGCACGTTGCCTGTGTTGCCTGCTGCCTACTGCCTCTGTCTTAGCCTGCGGTCTACTGCCTGCTGCCTCCTGTCTACTGCCTGCTGTCTCTGTCTTTGCCTGCGGCCTACTGTCTACTGCCCCCTGTCTCCTGCCTGCTTCCTGCTGCCTTTGCCTGCTGCCGTTATGACGATGCCTAATGTTCTCGCGTTCGAGCCTGACGGTCGCCCCATAGAGTTCGCTGTGTGGCTCGACGACCTGCAACTGTTCCTTCTGACTGATGCCAAAGAGGGTGTCTCACTGTTCGATTACGTGTCTGGCACTGCCGTTGCCCCTGCTGCCGATGCTCCTGCTCTCGAACGCTCACAGTGGCAGACTCGCGATGCTGCAGCACGCCTAGCTATTAGGAACCATATGCCGATTCCTGAGCGTGCTCATTTCAGCCAGCACAAAACTGCTAAGACACTGTACGACGCTGTAGTTGCGCGCTACTCCTCCCCGGCCACTGCAGCCATAGGTCGGCTCATGCTACCCTACCTGTTCCCCGACCTTTCCTCGTTCACCACTGCTGAGGACCTCATTTCTCACCTGCGCGCTACTGACACTCGCTTTCGTGCCGCCCTTTCAGCCGAGTTCTGCGCCGCAAACCCCCCCCCGATGTACTTCACTCTCTATTTCCTCATCACCCGCCTCCCTGACACTCTTAGCTCTGTCAGGGACCACTTCCTAGCGCTAGACCCCACCACTCTCACTGTCGACGACTTCGAGAAGCACCTCCTCGCAGCAGAGAAGAACATCCTCGCTGTAGGTGCTGCTCATGGCACTCCTCGCTCTCCCCTCTTTGAGGGGTGCTCCCCCTCCCCTCTCACCCCCTCCTACGCCTCCGCAGCTGCTGCTCACGACTACCTTGGTGCTGAGGAGGTCGGAGCTGCTTCCGCTCCTAGTGGGAAGCGTCGCAGCGGCAGGGGCGGCAGGGGTGGCAGGGGCGGTGGGGGTGGCGGTGGAGGTGGCGGTGGTGCAGGCGGCGGGGGAGGTGGAGGTGGTGGGGGTGGTCGTGGGGGTGGAGGCGGTGGAGGTGGTGGTGGGGGCGGTGGAGGCACTGGGAGCGGTGGAGGGGGCAGCAGCGGCGGTGGGGGAGGAGGGAGCGGTGGTGGCAGTGGTGGTCAGGGCCAGCAGCAGCCGCAGCAGCAGCAGCAGCAGCAGCAGCATCAGCGTCAGCGCCAGACCCCCACTTCCCAGCAGCTTCTTGACTGGTATGCCGGGCGTGGGGCTTCTGGGGGTCCTGGTCGCTGCCCCTATATCATCCGCACAGGTCCCCGCGCTGGTCGCCAGTGCACAGGTTTTCACACTGAACAGCGCTGCTTCGCTCGGCTTAGCGACGCCTGGCGCGCCAAGTTTCCTGATGCTCCTGAGTTCCCCAACTGGGCAGACTTGCTTAGGCGTGATGTACCTATCTTTGATCTTGACTATGAGGCAATTCTTGCTGCTATGTATGTATTGTTTGTTAGTGCTGAGGGTGACTGCTACTTGTGTGTGCCGCTGGATCCTGGTATAGCCCCTGGTATAGCCCCTGCAGCACTAGGTGCTTGTGAGTCTGCTCCTCTTGGTACTGCGCCTGCACAGGCCTTGCACACCTTTACACTTGACTCTGGTGCTTCCCGCTGTTTCTTTCGCGACAGTACCACAGTCACTCCCCTCCCTGCACCTGTTCCTGTCTCACTGGCTGACCCCTCTGGGGGCCCAGTGCTTGCATGGTCTTCCACTGTGCTTCCGTGTCCGGCGGTCCCGTCTGGTGAGCTGTCTGGTCTCCACCTCCCCTCGTTCTCTACGAACTTGGTGAGTAACGCTGTCCTCCAGGATGCGAAGGTTGACACCTTCACCCCTGGCCGGCAGCGTGTGGCGATTTGCACGTGCTCCCAGACTGGCCGCCACCTGGCCACGTTCACTCCTGCGCTAGGGTCCAGTCTGTACACCCTCACCACTACGTCGCGCTCCGCCCCTTTGTCTCCCCAATTACACGCGTCTGCTCAGGTAGCTACACAGTGTGAGTGTCGCCGGCTGTCGCACGACACTCTCTTGTGGCACCACCGCCTTGGTCACCCCTCCCTGCCTCGCCTTCGTAGCATGCACTCTCGCTTCCTGGTCTCTGGTCTTCCCGGGTCTCTGCCTGCCCTCCCTCCCTCGCCTGCGCCGCCCTGCATTCCTTGCGTCGAGGGGCGGCAGCGCGCCGCTCCTCACTCCTCCTCGTTCCCTCCCACAGAGGCTCCACTGCAGACTCTCCACCTGGACGTGTGGGGCCCAGCCCGTGTCCGTGGACAAGGCCACGAGCGGTACTTCCTGCTGGTTGTCGACGACTACACGCGTTACACCACGGTCTTCCCCTTGCAGCGCAAGGGGGATGTCCCTGCTGTTCTGATCCCCTGGATCCGCGCTGCTCGTCTCCAGCTCCGCGAGTGGTTCCAGTCGGACTTTCTTGTCCTGCGTCTGCACTCTGACCGAGGTGGTGAGTTCTCCTCACACCTCTTGGCAGCCTTCTGTGCGGAGCACGGCATCCGCCAGACATTCACGCTTCCGGCCTCTCCGCAGCAGAATGGGGTTGCTGAGCGCCGCATTGGCTTAGTCATGGAGGTCGCTCGTACCTCCATGATCCATGCGGCTGCCCCCCATTTTGCGGTCCGGTACGCCGCGCATCAGCTCAACCTTTGGCCCCGTGTCTCCTTGCCGGAGACCTCGCCCACACTGCTGTGGACGGGGAAGGTTGGCGACACGTCGCGTTTCCGGGTCTGGGGTGCTCGTGCCTTTGTCCGCGATACCACCGCGGACAAGCTCTCCCCTCGCGCCATTCCTTGCGTCTTCCTTGGCTTTGTCCCGGACGCGCCTGGCTGGCAGTTTTACGACCCCGCCTCGCGCCGTGTCTTTGCGTCTCAGGACGTCACCTTTGACAATTCGGTCCCCTTTTGCCGCCTATTCCCCTACCGCACTGCGCCTCGCCCCCCCCCGCCGCTCTTACTCGCCCCAGTTCCTCCCCAGGTAGACCCCCTCCCCGCGCCAGGTCCTGCTCCTTCAGGTGTCTCTCAGGTAGACCCCCCCGCGCCTGCGCCTGTTGAGGTCACTGGTGACTCCGGTCCTGCTGGGAGTGGTGCTGTCCCTGGGGGTGCGGAGCTTGGGGGTGCTGAGTCTGGGGGCGCTGAGCGTGTGGAGCCTGGAGGTGCTGAGCCTGCGCGTGAGGAGTCTAAGGGTGCTGCGCATGGAGGTGCTGCGTTTGGGGGTGCTGAGCCTGCGTGTGCGGAGCCTGGGGGTGCTGAGTCTGGGGGTGAGTCGCCTGAGGGTTCTGAGACTGCTTTTACGCGGTCTCCTTGGCGTAGCCGTCTTCATCCGCGTGTGCCCCTCACCTCCCAGCAGCTGCACGACTGGTACGGTCGCCGTTAGCGTCGCGCTTCTGCACCTCAAGGCTCTACTACTGGGGGTTCTTCTGCTGGTGTCGCTGGTCCCGGAGGTGCTCGTACTGAGGGTACTAGAGCTGCTGGGGCTGGCGGTGTTGTGACTGAGGGTACTGGAGCTGCAGAGGGTCCTGGAGCTGCTGGAGGTACTGGAGCTGCTGGAGGTGCTGGACCTGCTGAGGGTCCTGGAGCTACTAGCGGTGTTGGAGCTGCTGAGGGTACTGGAGCTGCTGGAGGTGCTGGAGCTGCTGAGGGTACTGGGGCTGCTGGAGGTGCTGGACCTGCTGAGGGTCCTGGAGCTACTGGCGGTGCTGGAGCTGCTGAGGGTACTGGAGTTGCTGGAGGTGCTGGAGCTGCTGGAGGTGCTGGAGCTGTTGGAGGTGCTGGAGCTGCTGGTGCTGGTGGCACTGCTCAGCCGCGCCTATTCTTCGCTCCGCCGTCTCCGTCGTCTCAGCCACCACCTGACTTTGCACTTCGCTAGGTTCTCAGTCTTCCCTCGTCTACTGGTCTTCCGTTACAGCCTGGCTCACTGCTGCCTGCTCCTTCTCCGTACACAGAGCAAACTGGGGGCCTTGCTGAGCGTCGTGAGCCTGCGTCGTGTCCTGTCTCACCTGTCTGTTCTGGTCGTTCCGGTCGTCGTGTTCCTCGTCAGCGGCAGCCGGCTGTCTCAGGCCCTCACCTTGTAGTTCGTCGTCCTTCCTCTCCTCCGCCGCGTGTTCCTCTGCCGTCTCCCCCTGCGTCCTCTCTGCCTGTCGTTGCTGACCCTGCGTCTGACCAGTTTCGTGCTGAGCACTCTACTGTCACGCGTCTGCTTGCCACTGTTGTCACTGACCCGTCGTTTGAGTCTGCTGCTGCGTCTGCCTTAGTCACTGAGCTTGTTGACTTTGCTGCTGCCTGTCATCTCGACTACGCCGCCAGTCTTGTTGCTGAGTCTGAGTCTGTCTGTCCTCCGTCCGTCGGGGGTGAGTGTGCTCTTGGCACGGACGTCCTTGAGGACAGGCAGGAGGACCTTGAGTGTCTTGCAGCCGCTGCGCCTCATCTCGTGGCCATGCTGCTTGCCCCTGAGGGAGACCCAGATGCACCAGACATCCCTACCCCGCGCTCTTACGCTGAGGCAATCGCGGGTGAGTACTCCTCTCAGTGGCAGATAGCCATGGACGCAGAGATGGCATCCTGGAAGTCCACAAGCACCTACGTCGACGAGGTTCCCCCTCCTGGGGCGAACATTGTCAGTGGCATGTGGATTTTCAGAGTGAAGCGGCCGCCAGGTTCTCCGCCTGTCTTCAAGGCTCGTTACGTGGCTCGAGGCTTCAGTCAGCGAGAGGGAGTTGACTTCTTCCAGACCTTCTCCCCCACCCCGAAGATGACCACTCTTCGGGTGCTGCTACACGTTTCCGCTCAGCGTGACTACGAGCTTCACTCTCTTGACTTCAGCACAGCCTTCTTACAGGGCAGCCTGCACGAGGAGATATGGCTGCGCCGCCCTCCTGGCTTCACTGGGTCGTTCCCTCCTGGTACCCAGTGGAGCCTCCGGCGGCCGGTCTATGGTCTCCGCCAGGCGCCACGTGAGTGGCACGACACACTGAGGACGACACTTGCGGCTCTTGGGTTTGCTCCGTCGACTGCTGACCCGTCGCTGTTTCTACGCACTGACACTTCGCTGCCGCCGTTCTACATCCTCGTGTACGTCGACGACTTGGTCTTTGCCACTGCTGACACTGAGACACTCGCCCTGGTGAAGTCGGAGCTGCAGAAGAGACACACGTGCACAGACCTGGGTGAGCTGCGCAGCTATCTTGGCTTGCAGATCACCCGGGACAGAGCATGCCGCACCATCACACTGACTCAGTCACACATGGTGCACCAGGTCCTTCAGCGCTTCGGCTTCACCTGGTCCTCAGCACAGGCCACTCCTCTGGCTACAGGTCACTCTCTCTCAGCTCCACCTTCGGACGAGTCCGTAGAGCCGAGTGGTCCTTACCCAGAGCTAGTGGGCTGCCTCATGTACCTGATGACCTGCACTCGTCCTGACCTTGCGTACCCTCTTGGCCTTCTGGCTCGCTACGTGGCTCCTGGTCGGCACCGAAAGGTGCACATGGATGCTGCTAAGAGGGTACTACGCTACTTGTGCAGTACATCGGGCATGGGGCTCGTGTTGGAGGACGGGGTGACGTTGTCCTCACTGGTCACTCGGACGCCTCTTGGGTTGACGACCAGGCTACGCAGCGGTCGTCACAGGGTTACACCTTCAGCCTTGGTTCTGGTTCAGTTTCCTGGCGTTCTACACGTTCGTCTTCAGTTCTCGGCTCCAGCTGTGAGGCCGAGATATACGCCACAGCCATGGCTGCACAGGAGCTACGCTGGCTCACCTACCTGCTGACCGACTTGGGAGAGCGGCCTCGTTCTCCTCCATTTCTGTACGTCGACAACAAGGTGTTGGTGCAACCCTACGGTTTGCACTCGGCTTGTTGTCCGTGTGCGTGAATGTGTGTGTGTATGGAATGATATGAGGGCATGGGATAATATATATTTCATGCTTATAATTGTGTGTGAATGTTGAGTCATGATGTCGAGTGTGTGTGTCGAGTCAATAGCGAGTTATCGCTAGACGCGTGTTACGCGGTCGTTTGTGTCTCGCGCGCGGTTTCTATTTTGTCGTGCGCGGTTTCTATTTTGTCCTGTGTCGAACGTTCGGCGTGTCGCAGGTGTGTGCAGCAGACCCATCAAGAACTCAAGGATGAGTTTGTGATGAAGAGCCCGAGCCTTGGTGTCAAGCCTCAAGTGATTTCGAAGCTTGCCAAAAGGGTACACCTCAAGATATTGAAGATAGTTACATTACTTTGTGTAGTGTAACATTTCACTTGGTGTAGGCCCTAGTGAAGGGTAGTTTCGAGACCCTTCGTGGTTGGGGACAGTGTGGCACTGTTCCACATCACTGTAACTCGGCTCTTGGGGTTTGTAGGAGCTGGGAGTCATTCCCAACTCGTAACTCTTCCTATCTTGTGTTCTAAGACTATAGTGGCTGCCATAGTACCGTTCGTTCAAACCGACGCTGTGTCGTCAATTCTTTATCAAATCGTGCAATCTAAATTGCTAATTGTAGACGACGTGAAGACGCTCCAGATCCAATTTGAATCAGGTCATTTGCAGCTGTGAGCAGAACGCTATCAACGTTTGAAGCCGCTGTGCAGAAATCCGTCTGTGCTCTCTATCTTTCGTTTTAGGCACATTCAAGCCTATTGTGACTATAACAAGTGGTATCAGAGCCCCTTGGAGCAGTTTCGACAATGTCTGGACCTGAGGAAAGGGGTGGCAGAGGTGCTGGTGGCAGTGGAGAAGCTCAAGCTCAAGGCCAACCCCGTGATTCAGCCATGGCGCCCATGCAACCAAGTCTTGGCCCACCTAGGGATGAGCCTAGGGTGTTTGGGCTTGACAAGTTCAACGGTGACAACTTTGCTGAATGGTCCTTCAAGATGGAGAACATCTTTGACCACTATGACCTGCTGGAGGTGATGGAAGGAACGGAGAAGCGCCCCGAGAACGACCCGGAGAAGAGCCCGTGGGTGCGGAAGAGCGCACAAGGCTATCTCTTACTTGGGCAAGCGTTGGGGAGCAGTCAGATCCGTCACATCAAGCCATTCCAGCGTGAACCAGAGAAAGGACCAAAGGCATGGGCTGCTCTCAAGGGTGTACATGCTCCTGCAACAGCGGCGGTAGCGGTGGTGTTGGAACGGCAAATGGCGGCACTACGAATTGAAGAAGACGAAGCGGTTGAAGAAGGGGTGCAGAAATTCTTCGACTTGTTGACGCGACTTGAGGGAGCTGATTTGAACTACAGTGAGCTCCAAAAGAAGACCAAGTTGCTGGCCTTACTCCCAGAGTCATGGTCCTCGCTCATCATCAACCTTAATCGCGACTTGCCCCGCCTCTCGCTTGAAGACGTGAAGCGAGCTATCCTTCAAGAGGATTTCCGCCGCCGTGAGTTGGCGAGTGCGGATGGCGCTGGGGCAGCGAGCATCGGCCGTGGATATGGTCGAGGAAGAGGCAGAGGACGAGGGGGAGGAAGTTTTGGTGGCAGCAACTTCGGCGGAGGCCGCAGGAGTGGCGGTTACGGCAGCGACGACAAGAGCTACGGACGCGGTCGCGGCCGATTCGACGGCGAGTGTCACTATTGCCACAAGAGCGGACACATGTGGCGCGACTGCTACAAACTCCCTGATGGTTGGACCCCTGCTCAAGGCCAAGAGGGTAGAGGAGCAGGAGGAGGGAGAGGACGAGGCCGTGGAGGCCGTGGCGGTCGCGGTGGCGGAGCTGCAAACATGAAGAGCGGAGACAACGACAAGGACCCGAGCGACGATCGATACCCGGGTCTATTCTACTTCGTGTCGACGCAAGTACCGGCTGGTCCAGAGAAGGATGAAGGCTTTGAGGAGCCAGCAGCTGTGGGGAAGGTGACCCTACACCCCCTGGACTATTGGGTGATTGATAGTGGCGCTACCTATAGCATGACACCTCGCCCGGACTTGCTCACCGAACTCGAGCCGTCACCGGTGAAGCATGTCACATCGGCTTTGGGGCAGCGAGCAGAGGTGAAAGGCATGGGCAAGGCCATGTTCAAGGGTGCCGATGGGAAGATGGTGGGCCTCAAGAACGTGCTTTGGGTGCCCAGCCTTGCTGCAAACCTGATTTCCGTGCGGCAGTTGGCAAAGGCCGGCATGGACACGAACTCGAAGGGAGCCAAGACCTACACCGCAAGGCTTGGCGATCGAATTCTTTGGGACCTTCATGAGGACAGGGATGTCTACAACGAGATGTGGCAGATCCCAGTGGTCCCTATGCCTAAGGAGAGGCAAGTGGCAGCAAGCATCAGCACCAAGGATGGAGCGGTCGGTAGCGACGATGGCGCGAACGGTCGCGCTAAGGAGAATGAGCTCAAGAAGAGCAAACCTGGAGGGACCAGCAAGTTCAGTGAACCTAAGGAGAGTGGTGCAGCAACCAAGGAGCAGCAAAAGGGTGAGGAGAACCCAGAGGCAGCAGCGGAGGAGGACTACGGAGAGAGTGTGTGGGGCGCTATTGCGAGCGCGGCATTCTCCAATCCAACTTCGGCTACGGGGGAGTGTGATTGGCTCACCTTGCATCGGCGCATGGGGCATGTGGCCCTGCCCATCTTGCAGCAGCTAGTGAAGAATGAGATGGTTGCTGGCATACGTGTGAAGGGGGAGCCCGATGAGGTGCTTGGCTGCCCGACGTGCATTCAAGCCAAGTTCACCCGGTTTCCGTTCCCTAGTTCGGAGGCAACGGCAAAGGCACCGCTTGATGAGGTGGTGATGGACGTGGTGGGCCCCCTGAAGCTTGGAGCTGCTGGAGCTGAGTATTTTCTCACCATTGTCGACGTCTACACCCGCATGACTTGGGTGTACGTGCTGGCCAAGAAGAGCGACGTGGCTGAAACGTTGAAGACGGATTGGTTCCCGATGGTGGAGCGGCAACAAGACCGTCTAGTCAAGTCAATCCGCACCGATCGAGGGGGAGAGTTCCTGAGCAAGGAGTTTGGGTTGTGGCTGAAGAAGAATGGTATTCGGCACTCCCTCACCATGCCATACTCCCCTGCAATGAACGGCATCGCCGAGCGAGCGAACCGCACAATCACGGAGGCGGCACGCGGGTTGCTCATTGAAGCCGGGCTACCCGACTATTTCTGGCCTGATGCGGTGCGGAGCGCGTGTGTGGCCAAGAACAGAGCCTTGACTCATGTGGGAGCAGACAAATGGGTGCCCTATGTGGAGTGGCTAGGAAGGAAGCCAAAGGTGGATATGCTTCGGGTGTTCGGGTGCATGTGCATGGCGCTCGTGCCTAAGCATCTTCGGCACAACAAGCTTGGTGCCAAGGCGGTGTGGGCCGTGCACTTGGGCATGGCTCAAAACAGCAAGGGATGGCTTCTTTGGGACCCATTCACCAAGAAGTTCTTGGTGAGCAGGGACTGCAAGTTCATGGAGAACTTCATGTACAAGGATTGGAAGGCGGAGAATGAGGCGAAGATAGGCGTGCGGTTTGGGGAGGTGAAGAGTTCCGGTTTGGAGCATGTGGAGCTGCCTTTGGAGCTGAGCAGCGGCAGCACAACCACAAGGAAATCCTCCCTTGTGAATGGGGGAGAGGAGGCCAATGATGCAGAGGAAGAAGAGGAGGAGGTGCAGCAAGTGAGCGAGCGTGCACCGTCACTCCCTTCCCGTACTACGAGTGCTCCACGGATTCGAGCCACACCGCAGCAACGCCAAGGCCTTCAAGTCCCTGCAGCTGAGGAGGAAGGAAGGGGGAAGAGGAGAGTTCAACCCCCTAATAGGCTGACCTATGATGCGCCGGGAAAGCAGGGCAAGACAGCCCTGGCCGGAGCGGCAATGATGGTCGGAGACGACGAGGAGAGTGACTACGAGGAGTGTGCCTTCGCGTTCTTCTCTCCGGTGGAGATGCCGGGAGAACCAGCAACTCTCAAGGAGGCTTTGGAGAGTAGTGATGCTGAGGAGTGGAAGAAGGCCATGGAGAGTGAGCTGAAGAGCATCGAGGAGAATGACACGTTTGAATTGGTGGAGCTACCGGAGGGGCGTACGGCGATAACGTCCAAGTGGCTCTTCAAAATCAAGTCGGATGCCGACGGCAAGATCGAGCGCTACAAGTCTAGGCTTGTAGCCAAGGGGTACCAGCAGAAGGAGAAGGTGGACTTCAAGGAGCTGTTTGCCCCTGTGGTGAAGCCGACGACGCTGCGAACCCTATTCGCGGGAGCCGCCATCAAAGGATGGGTAGTAAAGCAAATGGACATCGTAACGGCATTCCTTAACGGCATCCTTGAGGAGGAGATTTTTATGGCGCAGCCAGAGGGGTTTGATGATGGTAGTGGCAGAGTGTGGAAGCTGAAGAAGGCCCTCTATGGGCTGAAGCAGGCCCCTAGGCAATGGTACATGAAGCTGCGCGAAGTGTTGGAGGGGATCGGCTTCACTCCCTCAACGGCCGATCACTCCTTGTTCATGCTTGGCGAGGGGGAGCAGAGGAGTTTCATGGTGGTTTATGTGGATGACATCCTCATTTTCTCACCCTCTTCTGACCTTGTGAAGGAGGTGATGCTGAAGCTTCAAGACAAGTTCAAGTGCAAGGCCCTTGGTGACGTGAGCTTCTACCTTGGGCTCCACATCGAACGAGATGTGGAGAAGCGGTGCATGCGGGTGCATCAACGAAAGTACCTGGAGGCATTGGCTGCCAACTTTGGGCAGAGTGAAGGCCATGTGGCTACACCCTTTCCCTCTGGGTTCAAGTGTGTGAAGGGACCAGAGGAGGAGAGCGTTGGTGAAGAGGAGAGGCGCCGATTTCACTCGTTGGTGGGCAGCCTCATGTATGCGGCGGTAAACACCCGACCGGACGTCGCGTTTGCTACCGGGCAGCTGGCTAGGGTTGTGCAATGCCCTAATGAGGAGCAGGTAGCAGCTGGAATGAGGGTGGCCAAGTATCTTGGCCAAACACCGACCGTTGGGCTGCAATACTCGGCGGCGGCACAAAGGCGCCAAAAGGGCGCGGATGGTGTTGAACCCGGGCGTTTGTTCCTCACCGCCTACTCGGATGCTTCATATGCATCAGAACCGGAGGACATGACAAGTGTGGGAGGCTTCATATGCTGTGTTGGTGGAGGCCCAACTGCTTGGGAGAGCAAGAAGCAGTTTGACCAAGCTTTGAGCTCGGTGGAGTCCGAGTACATGGCACTCTTCCGTGCCGTACGGGAGATTGTGTGGCAGCGGCGTTTGTTGGCTGAATTGGGGGAGGAGCAGCAAGGACCTACCCCACTGTACTGTGACAGCCAGGGTGCCATTGCTCTTGCTAAGAACCCTGTGTTGCATGGACTCACGAAGCACATGAGGGTGAAGTGGCATTGGACGAGGAGCATGGTAACCGCGGGTGAAGTTGAGTTGCGCTACGTGAAGACCACGGGGCAGCCGGCTGACATGATGACCAAGAGGCTGGTGGAGCAGCAGCATTGGAAGTGTTGCAAGCTGGCTGGGATGGCTCTGAACTGAGAGAGCAACATATCCTAAGGCCAACAATCCGAGGGGGAGTTTGTTGGTGCAACCCTACGGTTTGCACTCGGCTTGTTGTCCGTGTGCGTGAATGTGTGTGTGTATGGAATGGTATGAGGGCATGGGATAATATATATTTCATGCTTATAATTGTGTGTGAATGTTGAGTCATGATGTCGAGTGTGTGTGTCGAGTCAATAGCGAGTTATCGCTAGACGCGTGTTACGCGGTCGTTTGTGTCTCGCGCGCGGTTTCTATTTTGTCGTGCGCGGTTTCTATTTTGTCCTGTGCCGAACGTTCGGCGTGTCGCAGGTGTGTGCAGCAGACCCATCAAGAACTCAAGGATGAGTTTGTGATGAAGAGCCCGAGCCTTGGTGTCAAGCCTCAAGTGATTTCGAAGCTTGCCAAAAGGGTACACCTCAAGATATTGAAGATAGTTACATTACTTTGTGTAGTGTAACATTTCACTTGGTGTAGGCCCTAGTGAAGGGTAGTTTCGAGACCCTTCGTGGTTGGGGACAGTGTGGCACTGTTCCACATCACTGTAACTCGGCTCTTGGGGTTTGTAGGAGCTGGGAGTCATTCCCAACTCGTAACTCTTCCTATCTTGTGTTCTAAGACTATAGTGGCTGCCATAGTACCGTTCGTTCAAACCGACGCTGTGTCGTCAATTCTTTATCAAATCGTGCAATCTAAATTGCTAATTGTAGACGACGTGAAGACGCTCCAGATCCAATTTGAATCAAGTCATTTGCAGCTGTGAGCAGAACGCTATCAACGTTTGAAGCCGCTGTGCAGAAATCCGTCTGTGCTCTCTATCTTTCGTTTTAGGCACATTCAAACCTATTGTGACTATAACACTACCGTCATGCTCAACCCACATATACTGCATAAAATAATCTTCAATAGTGTTGTGTGGTCACCATCACCAAGTTGGTCATCGCCCTTTCACACATAATCAGCGTCAATTGCGTGTGACACGGTGCGACAAGCCACTGAACTATCCCGTGAACCCCGCGAGTCAAACCCACTCATGTTCACTCGGTCAGCAGGAACCTGTTGAGCAGCATGACACGCTTGTCCACATAAGACATGCAAATGTGCACCACCCTCTGGATGCACTCTACGTCCACCACAGCATACCTTGTCCTCACACGGCCGGGTGTCAACTGCAAGCAAGTTGTCATCGGGCACGTGCCCTCCGCCTCGTAGTACTTCACGTACACATGCCTCCCCATCTCTCCATCCACCCCCTTTGCCCTGAAGATGCATAGGCACCTTGCGTACCACTCTCCCTTGTCTGGGTCAAGCACGGCCACGTCTGAAAACCACTTCTCTGATGGGCTTGCCTTCACAAACGTATCCTTCGGCATAAGCTCCCCGCCTCGTGTTCGGGGTATCGCCACAGGGGTGTGCACCTGCGCATGACGGTCAACATGAGGGCAATTCTGGTGACTGGACCCACAAGTACCAGGACTCTAGCACGAGGGTGACCCTCATGTGCATAGACGAGCGGCCCACGATAGTGGTCCACATGCCACACGAAAATGCATAAAAGCCGGCCTCACCGCGATGGATGGCGACGGGAGGCCTGCCGCCCTCATGCACCCTGCGAGTGCGTCCATGTCAGACCCATGTGCCTCACGATACACCCACATAACTGCGTCCAGGTCCTCGTCCACATTGGCCGGACGTGATTTCTTCGTCAGGACGGGTTTGCGCGTCCGTACAGCCTGTGTGCACACGGATTGTGATACAGTCGCTGAATGATTCCATGAGGTTACCGCACTCCGACACAATACGTCATGCTACATGGTGTCGCAGACTGCATGCCGTGTACTGCAACTACCTCGCGTAGCGCCGTCACATACTGCCTGTTGCCGCCTGCGTCCGCGGACACCTCCCGCGCTATCTCGCGCTGCACCTCCTCCTCGATAATGCGGCGTGGAATGTCCTGCCAGTTGCTTCCTCGCACCGGCACCTTCACTGTGCCCTTGTGTGTGTGCTCCCATAGGTTCGTGGATGTCTCGTGCGTCAACCCACGCATAGGGATGCCGGCAATCAGGTGCACAATCTGGTGCACCTTCGGGATGTTCTAGCCTGAGATATGGTCGGGAAACGCAGCGACGATTGCCACCATCATTCTGCATAGCGACACGTGAGGCGGATATAAGTCCGGATGTAATGGCACATCACATCTTCAGCACACGTCGTTGCACACCACTCCCCATACTACACCTACACATTCCTACAATCTGAAAGTTTAGTGCACACCAGGGTGTGCACGAATCACGGAACTTACGTCACTGCCATTGCTCTGACGTCGTCCAGGGTGTCGTCCGTGTGCTTTGTCACGCCGACAAGCGCCTTGTAGAAGCTGGCGTATGCCACAAACGCCACCACTTCCCGTTGCCGTTTCTCCTTCTCCGCTGGTTTGCTCTTCGCCATACTGTCGGCAGTCAGCAAGGGCATCACCTGCATCATCCCCCTGTGCTCGAAGGCTGCGTAGTTCGCCCCACTGCTAAACCATGTGGCCCCTCCTGGTATGCGCACCACACTTGCGCGTGTGTCCTTCTTTTGCTCCTTGCGGCGCCTGCCAACCCACCCATCTACGGTCAGCCACGTGCATTGCATGTTCATCACGCGGCAGCTAGAAATATCCGGATGAGAGCGTACACACCTCTCAAATTCCCTTTGCTCTGGCTTGCTCTTCCCCACCATGAAGCACTTGCCCATGCGTGGGAGCATGCCTGCGTCCAGGACGTGAAGAAGGTCCGCGGCGCATGCGAGGAACACGTTGCCCCATGTTGTCTCTGCGAAGTTCCACCCCTCCAAGTAACACTGCCACTCATGTACATTTACACACTAAGATGGGCATTGACACACGCTGAAGTCCAGGGTTTCTTAGTGTGGTACTCGGTTCTCACCTGCACCGGGTGCGTCGACCATCGCTTTTTGATTTTCTCGGCCGCCTTAGAGTCCGGGGCCGAGTGGATTGCGGCCACTACTCGTCTATGGAGCTCTACAGTCCGCACCACTGACTCCTGCGTAATGTCGGACGGATGTGTTTCCTTGGTGTAGCACGACGAACACGGCCGGTGCGATCCTTGCTGCATCGTTGCTGTGGATCTTGACGACTCTAGGTAGTCACCAAGCTGTCCAAAAAGACATGGAAACGCCTTGACCACCTTTCCCGTAGCATCGGTGACGTAGAACCATCGAAGCTCTGCACTGCACGTGTCGCCACACCGAATGTCATTTACGTGTCTCATCCATCATACTATGCTTGTAACATACACCGCTCCCCTTACCCTCGGTGTGCCCTGAGTAATGGCTCAAAAATCACTTCCATGCACGCCTGGAATACTCGTGTCTTCTCTAATGACGGCGCCCACTCTGGCGGGAATGGCAGCACTCCCGCCATGAGGTGTCCCGGCTCCAGCCAGTGTAGTGCTTCCGGGATGTTGTATAGATTGATGAGTACCGGCCACGCAGCAAGCCTGCCGTTCCTGGATGTGTGCGTGCTGTCGCTGTACACGATCACCCCCAGCACAATGCAGTCTTCGTCTGGCATGCTGGCCTGTGCACGTTGAGAGACCGGTATTAGGACTAGCATAAATTGATCCGGGCGTTATCTTCTACAATGGCCATACACCTCACCTGCGCTTCGTGGCACCACTTCCCAGTGTCCGGCGTGCTGTAATGACGTACGTCCTTGGTGTCCTCCTCGTCCGTGCGCGGTTTGGTGACAAACCCCGCGATGTGCTGAAATGCCCGTAACAACTTCTTCACCAGCTGCCAAACACACCCCCGCTAAGTGTTAAGGGATGAGTATAACAAGCAGTTAATCTATACATCGTCATTCCATGTATGCGGAGTGACTCTGGTTTTTTCTCACCAGCTCCGTGTCCCGGTAGTGCAACAGCAGCGTGCACATCCTCCCTCTTGGTCCGTAGCACTTGACGCCATTCGTCTTCCATGGCACCTGGTCAACTGGTGCCCTTTCGCGCCCAAACCGTTTAACATCCACGAAATTGAGCCACCTCCGCACGTCCCTCAAAGAGAACTTAGGGTTCTGGAAAATGCTGAGCAGTCTATTCACCTCTCGTCGTGACAGATCGGCTTCGCGGAAGAAGATGTACAGCTCTATGAGAGTATTGAAGCCGTCGTCTATATGTGATATAACACTCTCCTCCCCATCGCTCTCCTCAGCGGGAACTATGGGATCGTCTGGTTCATCGACAACTGCAGCAGGGTCCACTTCTCCGCCCGACGCCGAAGCGCCTCCATTGTTGTTTGTATAGCGCACGGGTGTTTGGGGCCTGGCTCCGCGTCTGGCGTGGAGCGCGTCCCGATACGCCTCCACCTGCCGCTGGGCACGGGAGTGTTGAATCTTGCGCCTGCATTTAATATTGTTCGACACATGTGACTGGAGTGTGTTGTCGTCAACATGCTCCAGTCCGCACGCCTCGCAGACGTTGCCCAGCATTGCTAGAGCTTGTGCTAACCCTAACTTCTGCCTACCGATAAGGCTGATCGTCCATCCGAAGGCACAATATGTGCCTGAATGTTTGCAACTGTTGCAGGTCTCTCCCGGCTCGGTTCCAGCGTATTCATCGCCGGTAGAAACGAGGTTGGTCCATATGACATTTGGCACGTCAGTTGACCTGGTTGATTGAAACTAAAGCACAGTGTGTAGCGGTCAATTTAACGCCGGGCCCGGTATCAGTTTGCCAGATGGGCCGTACATGTACTGTACTTCCCACTCAGTTGCTAAGTTCTACTTATGATCTTGTGTTTAGCCCACAATTCGTTCTGTCCAACTGTGGCCTTCTATGTTCGCTATGGAACAAACCCGCTAAAAGTATCACTCACTCCATTCCGGTTACAGTACTATCCGCGGAATGTAAGTCCCTGGTCGGGGGGGGCCAATGTACACTGGTCTCATCCGGGCCACTCATCCCAGCTGTTCCCCCTCCATGCGGTCGATAGTGGCGCCCTCTGTCCGAATGATAATACTCCATGTGTCCATGTCACGTACGCAAGTTCACAACGTTGGTTAGGGTATTGATTACGTGGCGGATAACGTCCGCGTGGGTAATGGCACTGTCCGTCATTAGAGCCCGTTAATCCGTCTCGCTTCCTTCTGTTATAACTCGCGCACCACATGTGCAAAGCGCAGAATTCCCGCCACCATGGCTGAAATGGCCCTTTTGCTCGAGGAGTTACAGGCTCACCCTCAGGACGTGTTCTGCTTTGTGGAAGAAGCCATCCTGCCCACCAAGCTGCCCTTCCGCATTTCTGGTGATGGCCGAGTCGACCCGCGTCCCGACTGGCACCTCAACATTGGCTTTGTTTTCAATGCAGCCGGCACCGTCATGTGTCCGCCGCTGGTAATGTTTCGCCTTGAAGACGAGCTTGCGCAGGGCATAGAAAACCCGGCCGATCATCCCGTCTTCGTGCGCCACACCATCGACGGAATAGTCACCCCCGATGTGCGTACTATCATGCATTATCTCGAGAACCAATGGCTACACCTGTTTACGACCGCTGTGACACCCTTACTGACTATACTTTTCACTCGTTGTCTTGCTCCTCACGCAGATATTCAGCGAGTACCTCGAAGCGTTGAACGGCGTCTCGTACTCCACGGACGACCACGTCATTGTCCTTGTAACGAAGGACTCCCACGCTACGATAGACATTTCCGCAATGGAAACGACGGAACATGGTTTCCGCGTCCAAAACTTGAGCAACCTCCGTATCGTTCACATGCACGGCACTGCGCCACGGTGCATCCATCCCGGCCTGTGTGGGATCGTGGAGTTGTGGAGGACGCTTTATCGTCGATGTTACCTGCGACATTTGATGCGGACTCCCGAGTGGCGCGACGGCTCTGAGTTCCGGCTCCCGCCCCTGTTACACATGATTCGATGGATGGGGGCCTCGTGGTCAGAAGCCACGCCTGCGTCGGTCCATCTTAGCTGGTGGCGCGCTGGATGTGTGCCAGCATCATGGCGACTCGCCATCCGCGCGTACAAGAACCCAGTACTTAGCGTCCTGTCAGAACCACTGGTGTTGGAGCTGGGTCAGCTGCAGTGGCTAATAGACGAGTTCAGGCCTCGGGGCGAAGGCCTCATGCATGCTACAGATTTTGCCCATTGCGAGCAGCTCCTTATACCCCCACGCGTTGAGCGTGTCGGTAACGAGACGCCCGCCTCTGTGGAAGACCCCGTCATAACACTGAACACTCATCCTGGCCCGCTATTCAGTGACAGTCGTTGTCGCAGGCGCGTAGCACGTGTGGTCTCCGAACTACTTGTTCGTCAAGCCATCTCTCTCGGCATACAAGTGCGAAACGCGCCTGAACGGTTTGGTGCGTCGAACGCCGAAGTGGTTAGTCGTCTTCGCCGTACTCCTATTAAGCGTCCCCGAAAGTCAGCTGCGACGGTCATCTAAGAACGTCGATGTCGCTGGGTGCTTGACATGATGCGGTTAATGTCGCTACGATAGCTAGTTAATGTGCTTTCACTAGTGTGCCATGAATCATGTAATAGAGTGTGTTTGACTCGTTTTCAGCATGCGGCAGTACGATTGTGAAGGACCTCTCCAAAATATTGTTCGGAAACATCTCGTTCTGCTCCGCTATGTCTCATATTTAAACATTATACCGGGACTGTGTAAGACGTAAACTCGTGGATAGGGTTTGGTGGCCACACAGGCACCCGGGACCATTCTTCCGCTTTCAAACACAAGATCTTCAGATGATGGCATGCAGCCGCAGGTTTGCCAACGCGGCTGTATTTCGTGTTTATCATCTGGCGTGCAGTACCGCGTACGTCACATCACATGCTAATGAACAAATGGCGAGTGCAGTTTTAGCATGTCTCGTGCGACGCCCGGACGGAGCTGCTTTTCCGCGCCAAAACGTCGAATCTGGATTTGGCGCACAGTGTGACACAGTGGTTGCCATGTACATCTTTTGAGTTCCTCTCAACACATAGACGCAACCGTCTGCGCGCACTCCCGTGTCTAGTATATTCTTCCGTTTGTCCGTGCAGAACTCATTTGATGTTTGAAAATGCGGAACTATCCGCCTCTTAGCGTCATGAGTCCTGTTAGCGTGCTCGGTTTCTCCTTCTCCAAGCAGCTTAGTCAGCGTCATAGCTTGCAAGGGCACACGATGAACATACAGCATATGCTCACGCAGAGAGGCAACTCTTCCGGTGCCGCAAGTACACTGACAACTGTGAAGACGTCTGGAGTGCGCCGTCAGCGGAAAGTGAAGAACGAGCCCCGTGCTGAGCGAAGGGTACAAGCGGCGGCCATCGGCGTAACTGTTTCTGGATCAGCAACACCACCGCCACCGGATGACGTTGTTTTTCACCTGCGGAACCCCACCTATCAGCGCGATTTTCAGACGTTGGCGCTGTATGGTCCCCATGGAGTGGGATGTCAGCTGACTGCCCAAGACGCTCTCACCCTCGCGGACGGCGAGTGTCTCGCGGACACCGTTGTAGACTTCCACAACATGCGAGTGTTCCAAGAACTGCACGACAGCATGGTTACTTACTGGATTTTGCCGTCACTGATTTCGCGACTCACACTGGTGTTTTTTATTTCAGCCTTCTTAACATTCGTCATCCGAGGCTCGAGGGTGGAAAGACATGGTTCCCTCTTGATACGAAGGCCTTTGTTTACGCGACATCACTGAAGAAGGCGTGGACTCTTGGGCATGCACCGTGTATCTTCGCGCAGGATTACCTTGCCATCCCCGTCTATTACGAGTAAGTATTGGTTGGAGTACCGTTGTATAAATCTTACGGTTGTGATGATGCTTAAAAAAAGTCCTGAAGCACGACTCTAATTACGTCCGTTTTTAATATGTTTCAGGGGCCACTACTCCCTCGTGATCGCCATGAACCTTGCCGGCATGGTGAGCGGCAAGATTTCTGAGACAGTAGAGGACAACGTTCAGCTGGTGCATTACGATAGCGCGTCGTTGCACACCAAGAAACCGGAAGTGATGGAAGGCGTCAAGAAGTGAGACATGCTCACGTTGTCCGTTGTCGTTGTGGTTGTTATAGTATTAACTGTTCTAACATCCTAACCGTCAACGATCTATGCAGGATGGTGCTTATGCTTCACACAGCTCAGATTCCCACTGCTGACCGGAAGCAGGCCGCGAACAGCCTGGACCGTGCCGAAATCACGATAATGGATGAGAGTACAGCGTACATGCTGATGGAGCTATGTGCCTTCTGGTGTGCGTACGTGTGCTCACGTTCCGTCTTGCGCTCGGTGTATGTGCCGTTTGGCAGCCTGAAGAAATCCCGACCCAGTCGAACTCTGTGGACTGTGGGATATACGTGTGCATGTATCTTCACGCACTGGTGTCGTCCAGCTTCACTATCATCAAGCGGTGGATGACGTTCTACGGAAAGAAGTCGCATACCTACAGGCGGCAGTTACGGGAGGAAGTGTCGCTGCACACGACGGGTGACCTTGTGGTCAGGCTTTTTGGTGAGGGCGTAGAGGTTCCACTGCAGCCACTTCCCCAGTTGGGTGAGTTTGGGGCCCTAGTGTTTCCCAAGGAAGACGAAGTGCGTACCGACCTGGCAAGGCAGTCCGGCATGGTAACCCGGATGGAGCTTGGGGGTTACGTGGTATGCGCGGCGGTAACAAGCCTGGCACGCGCGTGTGGGATATCGGAGGAGCAGCTGCTAAGCGGTGCAGCCCATGAGCTCCATACCTACGGGACTCCTCTATTGTCGTTGTCGACGTCACATAACCAGGTGGATCACGCGGCATCGATGAAGACGCTCGCCAGCTCCATCCATGCTACACCATGCCCGCTGCCGGTGCCATCGTCATTTCGGCCTAAAGTCGATGTTGCCTCTCCTGGTCAAAGGCCCGAGTCACCACCTCAAGCCGTGCCCACGAAGGAGGAATCCGAGAATCCTACGACTCCAGTAACACCGGAAGCACTAGGCATGCATTGTCGGACTCGAAGGGCTAGCAGTCGTCTGGGAGGAATGGAGGAATCACGCACAGTGCGTAATATCAGTATGCAATCCGCGAACGGCAATCGTCCAGCTTCAAGCCGGTGGACTGGGGTGAGCTGGTGTCCCCGTGGCCGTAAGTGGGGGGTGAAGATGGTGTGCGGACCCGGTACGGGACAACAGATCAGACTTGGTGCGTACAACGTGGAGGACGATGCGGCATATGCCTATGCCGCGGCTGCGTACGTGATCCGGCGCAAGGATCACATCCCGCACATGAAGGTGCTGACTGATACAGAGATGGCAGCGCTGGATGGGTGTGTCAGATCGGACGTCAGGCACCTTGTGAAGGCTCGTCTGTGGTGGAGGTGGCGTCAGTGGAGGACAGCAATGGCAGAAGTGGGCATTGCACCCGGGACTCCATTCCCTCTCGAAAATGGAGGTTCCCGCTCGCCTCCTATCAGCATTGGTGATGACGAAGGGGAGTACCCGCTGACACTGAAGGATGATGCGGCTGACGAGGAGATGCAAGAGCCAGAGCTGGGGTAGGAGCGTCACTTATTCCACTCGCTCTGTGCTGGGATAGGATCCTTGGCGTCTAGCTTGTTTGTTGTGAGTGAAAAACGTTTGAGCCATGCTAGTGGTTGTATTAGCAGGACGTGAAAGGAAATGGCAAGGATTGTAGAAATGTTTACATAAGAGCAATACATTTATTGCTTTGTACGTGTTTACCTGTAGTTATCCCACAACTCACGTCGCATGTCTTGTGCAATATGTCTGCTGATAAGTGTACTGATGTTGGCATATTAGAGAGGCACGGACGCGACGCCGTATCGAGGGCTGTGGATAATGTTGGGTACATCTAGTGCCAAGTGTGCAAATCCGGCGAATGACGAAACTAGTCTGGCAGCCAAGGGCGAGCCACGTGGAAGGAGACACGGCATAGCAGAGGTGAGGATGGGTCACTCACTGCGTAAGTATAGGCAGTCTGTGCCAAAATGGACTAATTCCTGCCCACACAACTAGCGTCAATTGACAATTTTACCGCCGGACCCGTCTTGTCCCGTGAGGGCAGGAGTCAGCGCGTGTCCCAGCCTCCAGCTCACCTACTAAACTCTTACCTTCTGCATGGCACAGTTAGGCGTCAAGTGACGACCAAACCTCGTCGGTCTCTTCCGAAAAACGCCAATGCGCAGCAAGCACGGGCTCCTCCTTCGCCCCCGCGTAAGTCGGCGTGTTTTATGGATTTGTTTTGGCATACCTGGATTTAATTATGTGCGCCGCAATGCTTGGGGCCAATATAACGGTACTAATCTGGTGTCGTCACATTTACATGCTGCAGCTGTGACTCCCTCCCATGGGGGCGGAGACTCGCGAATGTCGCATGGCAGCACGTCCGACAGTAGCTCGTCAACCGCACGGTCCAGCCGGCAGGACGAGGAGGATGCTGCGGAAGGGGAGTCGTCGCGCCGCCGACGCAAACGCAACGTTAACGAAGTCCTCCAGGGGTCCGCGCGCCAAGAATGCGAACCCGAAGCACCGCGAGCTGCATCATCGGATGACAATCCCAATGAGGCCCTCCCGAGGCTCAACCCCATGCAGACCGATGACGAAGATGCTGCGGAAGCCGAGGACGAAGAAGAAGCAGGCGCGGATGAGGAGGACGCTGGCGCGGAAAGTTGGCCGGATGAAACTCCGGTGACGCGGGAGGAGATGACTAGCTTGCGCGAGCTGCAGGAAGCTACAGCACGTGCAATTGCCAGGCTGGAATCTGTGTTTCTTGCAAAGCCTGCAGGTGACGGCGAACAGAAGAGGAAGACGCGTCGGAAGCGCGCATCCGGCAATGGAAAGCGACGTATGGCGCGTCGTACATGGACCACATCGGATACGACGTCCGAGGATGAGGAAGAGGCCGAGGAAGGACTGGAGGGTCACATTCGATCGTCGTCATCAGCGATTCTGCAAGAGGCACTCAGTCTCCTGCCTGCCGACAAGGGATGGAAGGTACGCTTCACGTGATGCTCGGCAAGCGGGTGTATTTTGCGCTTCTGCGTTTTTGCGGATCAAGTGGGCCAGTTGATGATGAGCAGCATCTGTCGCCCCTGCAGCAAATATGTGAGCAGGCTCGCGACCATCTTTTCATCCGGCGGCCCAACAAGCATTTGACGTTCTACCCGAGCAGCGCCGCCAAGACCTGGGGCATATGCGCAGTCGTTGATAACCTCCCTGTCAACTACGCAAGCCTTGCACTCGCGGCTGACAAGGCACGTCGGGTCGACTTCAACAGGTCTCTCAGCGACTGGAAGACGGGTGCTGCTGGGAGGGTCCGCGACATCTCGCTCCCTAAGCTGGGGTTGTTTTGCGACGACCGTGACGCAAAAAGCCCCTGGGCGGCACCCTCTATGCGTACACTGGCGAGGGTCCGGGATAGGGTTGGCCTTGGAGACGTCGACGCGGGTACGATCAGTGTTAGTGGTTTTAACGCTTTCACGCTGAAAATGGAGAAAGCCTCGTGTCTAGTGCGTGCACATATCCTGTGTGGTGAATGTTGTGTGAGAATGATAGACGAAAGAATGAATGAACTAGAAATGAGATGGGTACATATAGGAAACACATAAGTGTTGTACCCACTAAGAGCTACCCCACTACAGCCTAAATAGACCATAGCAGATATAAGTTTGACACACCCCCATAGGCAAAGTGGGGGAGAACAAGAGGTCACAAGACCAGTCAAGAAAAGCAAAGCAAGCTCAGGGTGGATCACAAAGTCACCACACAGTCTGAGCACAAGCAAAGGGCCATAAGGCCAGTTCACATGCAAAGTTATATAAAAGAAAGTAAACAGTACAGTGAACACAACCTAGCAAGTGTAAGCATGCAGGTATAAGTATATAGAGTACAGTACAAGCAGAGTCAAGAAGTCAACAAGTGAGGCACAGTAGGTACAAGGCCTAACACAGTACAGAAACGCTGATGATCACAAGGATGAAGTGCCTTGGTGAAGACATCAGCAGTGTTGGCCTGAGAGGCCACGTAAGCAAGACGAAGCTGGCCACGCTGCTGCAACTCTCGAGCAAGGAAGTAGCGCAGAGCAATGTGCTTCGTTCTGTGCTCCAGTCTGTGCTCCTGACACAAGGCCAGCATGGCCTTGTTGTCGACGTACAGATCTGGAGGAGAACGAGGCGCCTCTCCCAAGTCGGTCAGCAGGTAGGTGAGCCAGCGAAGCTCCTGTGCAGCCATGGCCCCAGCGTAGATCTCAGCCTCACAACTGGAGCTGAGAACAGAAGAAGAGCGGGTAGACCGCCAGGAGACAGAACCGGAGCCAAGGCTGAAGGTGTAACCCTGTGACGACCGCTGCGTAGCCAAGTCGTCAACCCAGGAGGCGTCAGCGTGACCAGTGAGGACAACTCGAGCCCGTCCTCCAAGCACGAGCCCCATGCACGATGTACTGCACAAGTATCGCAACACCCTCTTCGCAGCATCCCAGTGCACCTTTCGGTGCCTGCCGGGAGCCATGTAGCGAGCCAGAAGGCTGAGAGGGTATGCGAGGTCAGGTCGTGTGCAAGTCATCAGGTACATGAGGCAGCCCACAAGCTCTGGATACGGGCCACTCGGCTCTACGGACTCGTCCGAAGGTGGAGCTGAGAGCGAGTGACCGGTAGGCAGAGGAGTGGACTGTGGCGAGGAGTAGGTGAAGCCGAAGCGCTGAAGGACCTGCTGCACCATGTGTGACTGAGTCAAGGTAATGGTGCGCTGTGCTCTGTCCCGGGTGATCCGCAAGCCAAGATAGCTTGTCAGCTCACCCAGGTCTGTGCACGTGTGTCTCTTCTGCAGCTCGGACTTCACGTGGGCGAGTGCCTCCGTGTCAGCAGTAGCAAAGACAAGGTCGTCTACGTACACAAGAACGTAGAACGGCGGCAGAGTAGCGTCAGTGCGTAGAAACAGAGAAGGGTCAGCAGTGGAAGGAGCAAAACCAAGAGCAGCAAGAGTCATCCTGAGAGTGTCGTGCCACTCACGGGGCGCCTGGCGGAGACCGTAGACTGGCCGCCGGAGGCTCCACTGGGTACCAGCAGGAAACGACCCAGTGAAGCCAGGTGGGCGGCGCAGCCAGATCTCCTCGTGCAGGCTGCCCTGTAGGAAGGCTGTGCTGAAGTCAAGCGAGTGGAGCTCGTAGTCACGCTGAGCAGCAACGTGCAGCAGTACCCGAAGAGTGGTCATCTTCGGGGCAGGGGAGAAGGTCTGAAAGAAGTCAACTCCCTGTCGCTGACTGAAGTCACGTGCAACGTAACGCGCCTTGAAGGCAGGCGGAGAACCCGGCGGCCGCTTCACCCTGAAGATCCACATGCCACTGACGATGTTCGCCCCAGGTGGGGGAACCTCGTCTACGTAGGTGCCTGTGGACTTCCAGGAAGCCATCTCTGCGTCCATGGCTGCCTGCCACTGGGAGGAGTAGGGACCCTCTATCGCCTCTGCGTAAGAGCGCGGGGTCGGGATGTCTAGTGCATCCGGGTCTCCCTCAGGGGCAAGCAGCATGGACACGAGATGAGGTGAAGCAGCAGCAAAGCACTCAAGGTCCTCCTGCCTGTCCTCAAGGACGTCCGTGCCAAGAGCACACTCACCCCCGACGGACGGAGGACAGACAGACACAGACGCAGACTCAGCAACAAGACTAGCGGCGTAGTCTAGGCGACAGGCTGCACCAAAGTCAACAAGCTCAGCAACAAGAGCAGACGCAGCTGAGAACTCAAACAGGGGGTCAGTGACAGCAGTGGCCAGAAAGCGCGTGACAGTAGGACTAGCAGCACGAAGGGAGTCAGACTCCGGGTCCGGACCGTCAGGAAGAGAGGACGCAGGAGGAGAGGGCAGAGGGACACGCTGTGGAGCAGTGGAAGGACGCAGAGTCATAGAGTGAGTGCCAGGGACAGGAGGAAGACGCGGACGCGAAACACGACCAGCGCGAACAGAACGGACAGGCGATGTAGAACAAGACGCAGGCGACACAGGACGCGACTCAGGCTCACGACGCTCCGTAAGACCTCTAGTCGGACCAGAGTAAGGAGAAGGACCAGGCAGCGGAGAGGCCGGCTGTAACTGCGACTGAGACGGGACAGGCGGTGGACTCAGGGAAGGAGGAGGAGGACCAGGAGAAGGTGGGGAGCCAAGAACCTGCTGAAGAAGCGGAACGTAGTACGGCCGCGGCCGCGCAGCGCCTCGAGAAACAGCAGAGACAGAACCGGTACCCTCAGCCTCAGGGTCTCCAGTCCTAGCAGCACCTCCAGCAGCTCCAGCACCAGCAGCACCTCCTGTAGCTCCAGCACCAGCACCACCTCCAGCAGCACCAGCACCTCCAGCAGCTCCAGCAGCACCTCCAGCACCAGCAGCACCTCCAGCAGCTCCAGCACCAGCAGCACCTCCAGCAGCTCTAGCACCAGCACCACCTCCAGCAGCGCCAGCACCTCCAGCAGCACCCGCACCAGCAGCACCTCCAGCAGCAACCCGACAGCGCCGAGAGTACCACTCACGAAGCCGCTGTGGAGAGAGGGGCTCCTGCCACGACGGGACACCCAGAGCACCTCCAGACTCAACACGCGCAGGCTCAGCACCCCCAGACTCAGCACCCCCAGTCTCAGCACCCCCAGTCCCCGCACCCCCAGTCCCCGCACCCGCAGGGTCAGCACCCCTAGCAGCACCTGAGTCGACAGCTACCTCGACCGGCTCGGCAAGGTCTACCTGGGACACACCTGAGGGGGCAGGACCCTGGGGGGGGAGGTGGTCTACCAGGGGAGTACCTGGTGCCAGGAAGAGTGGCGGGGGGGGGGAGAGGCAGTGCGGTAGGGAAAGAGACGGTAGTACGACACCGACTCGTCAAACGTGACGTCCTGAGAGGACAGAACACGACACGAGGTGGGGTGGTAGAACTGCCACCCGGGTGCGTCAGGAGGGAAGCCAAGGAAGACACAGGGAACGGCACGGGAGGACAGCTTGTCCGCTGTAGTATCGCGGACAAAAGCTCGAGATCCCCAGACACGGAACGCGGACGCATCGCCAACCTTCCCCGTCCACCGCAGAGTAGGTGTGGTCTCCGGCAAGGAGACACGAGGCTGAAGGTTGATCTGATGCGCAGCGTACTGAACCGCGAACGGCCACAGAAAATGGGGAGCAGCCGCATGGATCATGGACGTACGAGCGACGTCCATGACCATGCCAATGCGGCGCTCAGCAATCCCATTTTGCTGCGGGGAGGCCGGAAGCGTGAACGTCTGGCGGATGCCCTCCGATCGACAGAAGGCCCTCAGGAGGTCGGAGGAAAACTCCCCGCCTCTGTCCGAGTGCAGACGCAGAACAGGAAGGTCTGAGCCGAAACTCTCACTGAGCTGGCGACGAGTACCGCGGATCCAGTCGATCAACACCTGAGGAACCTCACCCTTGCTGCGCAAGGGGAAGACTGTGGTGTAACGCGAGTAGTCATCAACGACCAGGAGGAAGTAGCGCTCGTGACCCTGTCCACGGACGCGGGCTGGGCCCCACACGTCCATGTGAAGAGTCTGCAGAGGAGCCTCAGTCGGAGGAAACGAGGAGGAGTGAGGGGCGGCGCGCTGCCGGCCCTCGACACAAGGAACACAGGTGGGGGCAGGCCCCGGAGGAAGGGGAGGGAGGGACCTGGGTAGACCCGAGACAAGGGCACGGGAGGCCATACCTCGAAGACGAGGCAGGGAGGGGTGACCAAGGCGGTGGTGCCAAAGGAGAGTCTCGTGTGCCAGAGGACGACACAAGCAGGGGGCAGACGCAGGACTAGACCTGGACGCGGCAGCAAACACCTGACTGGACGCAGCTACCTGACCAGACGCAGAGACCGGAGGAGGCGCAGTACTCAGTGTGTACAGACTCAACCCTGGCCGACGGGTGAACGTGGCCAGGTGGCGACCCGTCCGAGAGCAAGTGCAGTGGGTCACACGCTGACCTCCAGGGGTGAACTGGTCAACCCACGCGTCCAGGAGGTCAGCTCCACTCACCAGGTTCGTAGAGAACGAGGGGAGGTGGAGTCCCGACAGCAAGCCCGACGGGGCCGCAGGACACGGTAGGACAGTGGAGGAGTGTGCAAGGACTGGGCCCCCTGAGGGGTCAGCCAGGGAGACCGCAACAGGCCGACGGAGCGGCGTGAGCGTGGTGCTGTCTCTAAAGAAAGAGCGCGAAGCACCAGAGTCAAGTGTGAAAGTGTGCAAGACCGCGGCAGGCGCAGCGCCAGAGAGAGCAGACTCACCAGTACCTGGGGTAGTAGACTCACCAGCGCCTAGAGCAGCAGCCTCACCAGCACGTGGAGCAGGAGACGTACAAGCACCTAGAGCAGCAGCCTCACCAGCACCTAGAGCAGCAGCCTCACCAGCACCTAGAGCAGCAGACTGGATACCGGGGTCAGGAGGCAGACATACGTGACAGGCACCCTCAGCACTAGTAGACAATGCATACATGGCAGTGAGGATAGCATCATAGTCAAGAGAAAATATATCTACCCTCTGCCTAAGCAGCTCCACCCAGTCGGGGAGCTCAGCGTCGTCGCCAAACTCTGTACTCTAGGCGTCGCTCACACGGGCGAAGCAGCGGGACCCTGTGTGACCAACCGTCTCGCAAGGCTGACCAGTCCGGACACCCGTGCGAATGACGTACGGGCAGCGAGCAGGACTCAGCGACCCTCGTCTCTGCGCGTACCACTCACGAAGCTGCTGGGGCGAAAGAGCCTCGCGCGGACGACGCTGCAGCTGCACCTGGCCACTACCAGAAGCTCCCGAACTACCCACTCCAGGGCGAATCCCACTACGGCCACCCCGACAACCCCAACTAGCATACCACTCACGAAGCTGCTGGGGCGTGAGGGACTCACGAGGACGGCTTTGGAGCTGCATCAGGGGAGAGGCTGGGGCAGGGCCGGGGTAGGGCCGGGGCAGTCCAGGAGCAGGGCCGGGGCAGGGCCGGGGCAGTTCAGGAGCAGGGCCGGGGCAGGGCCGGGGCAGTTCAGGAGCAGGGCCGGGGTAGGGCCGGGGCAGTTCAGGAGCAGGGCCGGGGCAGGGCCGGGGCAGTTCAGGAGCAGGGCCGGGGCAGGGCCGGGGCAGTTCAGGAGCAGGGCCGGGGCAGGGCCAGGGCAGAGCCGGGCCAGGGCCGGGGCAGTTCAGGGGCAGGGCCGGGGCAGGGCCGGGGCAGGGCCGGGGCAGAGCCGGGGCAGTTCAGGAGCAGGGCCGGGGCAGTGCAGAAGCAGGGCCGGGGTAGTTCAGGGGCAGGGCCGGGGCAGAGCCGGGGCAGGGCCGGGGCAGGGCCTGGGCAGAGCCGGGCCAGGGCCGGGGCAGTTCAGGGGCAGGTCAGGAGCAGGGCCGGGGCAGTGCAGAAGCAGGGCCGGGGCAGTTCAGGAGCAGGGCCGGGGCAGCGTCGGGGAAGAGCTGCGACAGGGCCTCAGCAGGGCCGGCTAGGCCTGAAGGGGCCTCTAACGGGGCCTGACTGGGCCGAACGGGGCCAATAACGGGGCCTAACGAGGCCTATAACGGGGCCGAACGGGGCCTATAACGGGGCCTGACGGGGCCTATAACGGGGCCGTACGGGGCCTATAACGGGGCCGTGCGGGGCCTATAACGGGGCCTGACGGGGCCTATAACGGGGCCGTACGGGGCCGTACGGGGCCTATAACGGGGCCTGACGGGCCTTACGGGGCCTGAAACGGGGCCAAATGGGGCCTGACGGGGCCGAACGGGGCCTATAACGGGGCCTGACGGGCCTTACGGGGCCTCTAACGGGGCCTTACGGGGCCTCTAACTGGGCCTGAAGGAGCCTGACGGGGCCTCTAACGGGGCCTGACGGGCCTTACGGGGCCTTAAACGGGGCCAAATGGGGCCTGACGGGGCCGTACGGGGCCTCTAACGGGGCCTGTCGGGGCCTAACGGGGCCTTAAACGGGGCCGAACGGGGCCTGACGGGGCCTTACGGGGCCTTACGGGGCATAACGGGGCCTTACGGGGCCTTAAACCGCGCCCTAAACGGGGCCTAAAGGGGCCTTACGGGGCCTAACGAGGCCTTAAGGGGCCTTACGGGGCGGGCGCAGGCTCTAAGGGCGGGCGCAGGGGCCGTGACGGGCCTCGAAGGGAAGGCGCGAAGCGCGCGGCAAGTAGGCAGGGGAGAAATTTCAGTGGTGGGCCCTTTTTAAAAAATCTCGAAACTAGCTCTATACCATGTGAGAATGATAGACGAAAGAATGAATGAACTAGAAATGAGATGGGTACATATAGGAAACACATAAGTGTTGTACCCACTAAGAGCTACCCCACTACAGCCTAAATAGACCATAGCAGATATAAGTTTGACATGTTGTAGAGAGGCTTGCACTCTCTCGCTGGAGTTACGATCGTAACGGGATTCCCTTCGCATCTGGCGCATTTACCGCATGCGCAAGAGCGGCGTTCAGGCCAAGGATGGTGAACGGGACAATGACGCTGAAGCTGTACCACATGGCCTGGCTGGAGCACGTGGTATGAAGACTCACCTGCGTATAAAAATGGTCTGGTTTCCCAGCCTTTGGAATGATGAATGCGTGCTTTTGTGCGGTGCTGTGCGCAGGTGACAGATGCAATCCGGAACTGGGAGGCGCGCAAGGGCCGCCTATCAAACTCCGCAAGATGTAACGCGCACATCGTGGACGGCCTCCACGTCCTTGTGAAGAGTGCTGTTACCCGGGCCATCGCTGAGTTCAGGCCAGAGTACGATGCGGCGTCTCAGACGTGGGCCTGGGGCCGCCATGGTCTCCGCATCTCTGCGGACGGCATAGCTGGCGGGAGGACCTCGAGCGCCAAAGAAAGCGCCAGCCTTGGGACTCCGCAGGCATAACTGAAATGGGGGCTCGCCGAGCCGTTAGTCTGCGCCATGACGCTCACTGACACGAACTCTTCCTTGAAGAGTTAATTCGCCTTACGTGGGGAGGGTTAGTGTCTGGGCAAGGAGGTTGCTTATGGAGTGAGTAGAGAGAATATGTAATTGAAGCTGGATATAAGAAGCACTATCGAGAATGGTCAGATACCGTCGCTCAAACTCATCGCGTACACAAACACAAGTGCATGTAGAGAAGATTATTCATAGCCCATAGGCACCATACTGCGGCATTGCTACCGCTAGGGATGCGTAACGGCCAAAATGATTCCTCCGATGTTATTAGGCGGCTCGACTTAGCGCCGTTGGATGCCGTGAGATGATGGCATCTGTCTGGGCGTGACGAACGTTTACAGCCGTAGATGAAGGAACCGCGGTGCGACGAGTGTCTTCGATGTGTGGAATTGTGGACGGTAGGATGCATGCCAGGTGGAGGACAAATCCGTGCGTCACATGATTTAGGCCGTACAGGTCGGTGACTGTCAACGGCATCCCGGGTGAACACGTTGCATAATTCAACGTGTGATGGGGGCGTGGGTGGTGCAGTATCGTCGATGCACCCAGGCGTGGACGGTGGGATATCGATATGCATGGGTAGAACAAGGGTCAAATGTAAAATTAAAGCTGTACACGTGGTCATATTTCAACGTCATCTGGCGCGTACACGTAAGGGGTCAGCCAGAAGCAGACTGGAATTTCAACGAATAAGGCGCAAGCGTGTGTCACACATGGTGCATCGGCATTGGGTACGAACTCTAAAAATGAAGGGCGCGGATACAATGTTGTGTTGATCCTCGTCATTCACGTGCAGGCAGGTGATTGGGGGGTGCGATGATCCGGAGCGCACAGTACAGTAGACTGTTGAAACTTGATGGTCGACACGCTGACCTAATGCTAGCCAGATGTCGGGTCGACGTTAAAAGCAGACAAATTGTGACATTTGTCGGATTGCACATTGGCATCCAGCGGGGTTACGAACGCGTGACGTGCACGTGACATAGCCGTAACATTTCCGTCACGTTGAAAGTGACGTCAGTGTGATGTCAACGTGACATTTTCATGACCTTTTGGTCACTTTGTATGTGACGGAAAACCTGGTACTTCCAACCATCACATTTTTATCCCAGAATTCCGTATACGTAATAGTGGCGGGAAAGTCACAATTACGTCACTTTCGGCACTTGTCTTTTCCGCGATGTTCTTCCGAACTCGAATTTCTGCCAGAAAACTTCGGGGCCCTGAAGACATTGGTGTTGGATTCGCTGCCACTCTCATATCTCCCTAACTCCTTTAGCCAACTCGCATCCCTCTGTTTGGTCAATTGCAAATACATTCACCAGCTGCCTGCAGGTTTTTCATCCCTCCCCTCACTCAAACTGCTATGCCTTCAATCGGTGACAAATGTCTCAGTCCCGGAGGATGTTGGGCAGCTCACCAGCCTACAGTACCTTTTCCTGATTTGTTATAAAGCACAGCAGCTGCTGCCATCTTCATTCACCCAGCTGTCATCGTTAACACGGCTTGAGGTCGATCAGTGCGCACTAACTGAGATTCCTGAAGGCATCAGTCGGCTGCGAACGCTTCAAGAGTTCTACATCCACGCGTGCGACGCCGTGCAGGAGCTTCCCGAGTCAGTTACCGGTACAAGTCTGAGGCGCCTGGAGATGTTGAGGGTTGTGAAGTGTACTACCCGGCTTACTCGGATGCCCATGAATCTGGAGGGTCTTGTCAGGCTCAAGAGGCTGAAGATTAAAGGGTGTTCGCGGCTGCAGGGAATTCCAACAAATTTGCCGCATTTGCTCGAGTGTTTGTCCCTTCCGAATCCCGATCAACCAGCAGCACGCCAGCCCATTCTCGCCATTCTCTATGCTGTCAGAGCTGAGGGGGCTGCCTTGCGGAACTGGTGATGTCACTCGTGAGCTGGTTTTGAGCCGAAGTTTTTCCTGCCTGACGCGATTGGAGCTGAATTTGGCAGATACTTTGCAGGAAATTCCGTTCCCCTTGGCAATGGTCTCTCACCTCTGTGCCTTGACGATCTGGGAAGCAGCAGGGCTGAAAATCCTCCCAGAGCACCTTGGCTCAACATTGCAGCAGCTACGGCAGCTGCACGTTCTCAAGGCTGCGGTGTTGGAAGATCTGCCTGGAAGCATTACTGTGCTTCAGCGCCTCACATATCTTGAGATCCATGCGCCAAAACTCGCCTCCCTCCCTGATGGTATCGGCTCTCTGTCCAGGTTACGCACGCTGGATCTGTCTGAGTGCACAGCCCTGGTGCATCTTCCTGCTTCCCTCACACAGCTCGCCTGCCTCAACAGCCTGCACCTTACTGGCTGCTGCATCCGCTTCCTCCCTCCTGACTTCGAAAAGTTGACCCAGCTCAGGATTTTGGACTTGGATAATTGCGAGCAGCTGGAGGCTCTACCGGAGGGGATGACACAGCTCAAGGCACTGCGGTGGTTGTCCGTTGAAGGCAGCAGAAGGTAGCAGAAGGTTGTCCGATGACGAGACCATCAAGGGGCTTAAGGAGATGCATGGCTTGAGGCTTCGTTAGTTCTCCTGGGGAGCAGCGGACAGATTGGAAGTGGTGACAATGTGTGGATTGTACCAGTACCGGTACGGTAGTATGGTAGTAATACCAAGGTAGATTGTCAATGTCTTGCTTGATGGACTGTATGAAGAGCATGCAATAAAGAGCATGCATTTGAATCAAATTTTGCACATGGGGCTGTATGGTACAAGTGGTATATTAAGCGGTCATATAAAAAAGACACTTCAGAACTACAAAATCGGTCAAGGCCCAACATCCTGAAGAGGACCTTGCCACGAAGCTGTGTATTGAGTGCGTCAATACCACCAACCAATGCATCAGGCGAATGACCATGCCTCAGCAGCATCTTCTGCGTCGCCCTACTGTCCCACGCAACAGCACCAATCAGCAGCAGCCACAGTACCACACACATCTGTACACCCATTCTCACTCTTCTCCATCTTCCCTTACCCTGCTCGCCTCCCCTCCCTTCCTCAGTCTCAGAAAGATCATTGGCACTGGAAGTCCTCTTCCTGTGGAAACAGCAACGGGATGGCATGAGAGCAGAGGCGAAAGGGAGGAGAGAATGAGAGTCTGGCTGCATTCGGTTGAGTCCTCCTTGGAATCAAATGCAGGTTGGATGATGGTCGAATGAGGGTCACTCATAAGCATTGGATTCAAGCAGTGCGGACAAGAAGGGTGGGGGCTAAAATGAAAAGAGAATTGAAGGAACCCTTTTCCAAACCTATCAAAGAACGTAACACATGACAAAAGGAAACGTTGGAACACTGGAAGACAACTTGCAACGAAACATGAACCGCCACAACAATCCGACTGCTGAATTTGTTGTCTAGGACTGTACTTCCTTTCAAGTGCTTGTCCCCCGTCCCCCCTCCCCCCTTTTTTAAATTGAACTCTGCAACAATCTCTCTGCCTGGCAAGTTTGGGCGTCCATGCGTTTACAGTCTGTCCATTCGCACACGAGGCTACCATGCCTTGACAACCACGACACACATTCACAGCCATGACGCACCGTTACAGCCATGACGCACCGTTACAGCCATGACGTACCTTGGCAGACACATCTGGACAACAGCCGTCACAAACCCTAAGTTTCCATGAGGCCTTTTATCTTCGCTTCAGTCTCCCCTCAAACCCCTGCTGCTACGCCCCGCATGACGTACCGGCTTTCACAAGGCTTCAGCTTTGCTTCTTTAACACCTTAGCCAACACTCAGGCGCTGACCTCCCAATTCAAATTCTTTTCCACCTTGCTGCTGTTCCCCATGAGTGAGGACCCCTGGGACCTCACGTTCTTGTAGCCAACACCCAGGTGTTGACCTCACAAACCAACACGCCTTACACTTTCACGACGCTCTGCGCACACGACTCCGCACCATCACAGCCACTCAACTCCCCTCCGCCACGTCTCACCTTGAATGTTTCATGAGGCTCTGTCGTTGCCTTCTCGACATTTCCTTGATCGTCTTGGGGTTCGTTACTCGTTGCAGCACCGCGCCCTTGAGCGCATGTCGTGCCTTCGTGAGAGTCTAAGGTATGGCAAGGCTCAATGGTCGTAGCCACGGTCCACTTTAGACTTTCACGAGTCTCTGCCTTTCACACGGCCGCGCCATCACAGCCAGACAACTAACCGCAAGCTCACCTTAGACTTTCACGAGGCTCTGTCGTTGCTTCTTCGACATTTTCTTGATCGTCTTCGGGTTCGTGATTCGTTGCAGCACCGCGCCCTTGAGCGCATTCTCCTCCTTCCGCCGCTGCTTCTCCTGCGCCGCGGCTCGCTTCGCCTGCTTGTTGCTCCTAATCTCCTCCTTCAACTCTTCCTTCCGCTCCCTATACGCCTTCTTAAGCTCCCTCTGCCTGCTCTTCTCTTCTAACGAAACCTCCTTCCTGCCGGTGACTCTTAACGCGGATGACCTCGTCGTTCGCACGGTTTTCCACTTGCGACCCGAAGCCTTCCCCGCGATCACGCCGTCGTACGACGGCCGGCCGAACGACGGCCGATTCTCGTCGTCGGCCATGGGAACGGCTTGCCGTTTAGCTGACGGCTGGCCGTCAGCGCCGTCGGCGTCAATTGCCATGTCGCCCGGTTGATCCGCGGCGGCGGCTTCCGCCTCCGCGGCTTCGGCGGCGGCTTTCGCCTCGCGCTCCTCTTTTTGTCGTTTGCGCTTCTTATCCCCGCCGGTACCCTCGTCCAGGAACCTAAAGTCCATGACGGGCTTTAAGAGCGCGGGAGCTAAAGCCATGGCGCTCGAGTCTGAATCGACGGGGTTTCGTTGTTCGTGAGTAATGGGCGCCTGCTTAAGTCTCTCTGTCACGCCTTCACTGTGCAAGTGATTCGTGCTTGGCAGGGAGGGAGGCACGACGAAAGGAAGGAGCAATTGAAGGGGAAGGAGGTTTTGGAGAGGGAAGGGGGATGGGGGAGGGGCAAGGAGGGTTTGGTGGAAGCGAAGGGAACCGCGCTATTGAAACCCTAACCTGACTCGTTATTGTGAAGGGATGAGGTGAGTTAGAACATGTGTTGCGCCTCCATCTAAGGTACTTAGACCGGCCCCAAGCAATACAATATGCACAAAAGAGAAAAAGTAGAACAAAGCAGGAACGGGCTAGATTTCATTCATGGCCGTTTCATAATCTACATTGTAGCGTTCAATGCACACTCCATGTTTTGAAATTTAAACAAGCGGCCGATCACCTCAGCATCAGCAGCCGCCACTTCATGAACACAACAATGCCCCCAGTTAGTCAGTCAGTCAGTACATTTGGAACTTGGACTTGGTGTTTTCAAACACCTCCTCTGCAGCAGCAGCCATGTGTCCCTCTGCCTTGTGGATCTGCAGACTCGCCTTCTGGTAGTAGGCCGTGCCTCGGATGGCATCAGCAATAAAATCGTCGAAACCGATCGCGAGCGCTGCTTCTGCTTGCGCTCCGTACACAAGCCGCTGGCGGGTTTGAGAATGGAAGTGGTGGAGTGGGGATGGAGGGAAGTGGGTATGATGGGGAGGAGAAGATGAGAAGGTGAGAGGGTGTGAACATCTGGTAGTAGGATGTGGCACAAATGGCGTCAGCAATAAAGTAGTCAAATCCGATGGCCAGCGCTGCTTCTGCCTGCGCCCCGTACACCAGCCGCTGGTGGGTGGGTGCAAAATCAGACGAGGGGGAGTGGTGATGGTGGGGAGGAAACGATCGAGAGGGTGTGAACATCTGGTGGTAGGCTGTGCTGCAAATGGCATCAGCAATGAAATCGTCAAACCCGATCGCCAGCGCTGCTTCTGCCTGCGCTCCGTACACCAGTCGCTGGTGGGAGAAAAATCGGAAGACGGGGAGTTGAGATGGTGGGGAGGAGAAGATTGAGAGGGTGTGAACGTATGGTAGTAGGCTGTGCCGTGAATGGCATCAGCAATGAAATCGTCAAACCCGATGAATCAACAATCAATGTGAGAGCTTCCAATGGCCAGGGCTGCTTCTGCCTGTGCCCCGTACACCAGCCGCTGGTGGGTTGGGAAAGGGGTGGGAGTGGTGGGGAGGCGAGAGAAGGCAGGAGGGTGTGAGCGGGGGTTAGTAAGAAGCAACCCATTTTTCATCAGCATTAGTATTGCCAAAGCCAATGGCCATTGATGCTTCTGCCGGCGTCCCGTACACCAGCCACTGGTGGGTGGTTGTGCGGTTGAGAGGGGGAATGGGGAGGGGGGGATGGGAGGAGGTGGGGAGAGGTTATGTCGACTTGCTAGTGGTAGGTAGGGAGATAGTGCAATGCATGGGTTCCACTGTGGAGTTGGTGCTGGAGTCGGTAGCAGCATGGTGTTTTTGAGAATTCTCAAAAACACCCTGGAGCTGTGGAGTTGGTGCTGGAGTCGGTAGCAGCATTTGGGCAAGCTAAAGCGTGGTGGTCGCACGAGAGAGGCTAAAGAAGTTGGTGGTTACATAAGGAGTATGGAGAAAACATGCGCACGCATGAAGGTGAGCGTGCTCTTCAAATCACCCCTCCCTCTGTGCTGTGATTTCACTCTCCCTCTCCATGCTATCCAATCACTCTCCCCCTCCGTGCTGTCTAATTCCTTCCCCCCCCTCCGTGTTACCCCACCAGGCGGGCCTGAACGATAGGTCAGCAAAGCTGGCGGCGGTGATGGCGATGGTGGGGCGGTGAGGGCAGAGGCGGACGCAGTGGTGCAGCGCATGGGGGACAAGAGGGCTGTGTGGGAGGCTGCCTTGGTGTCAACGCTGTCATGTATAGACGCGTATGTACAGGAAGGTTGACACCAAGGCAGCCTCCCACACAGCCCTCTTGTCCCCCATGCACTGCACCACCACGTCCGCCTCTGCCCTCACTGCCCCCACTGTCGCCATCACCACCGCCAGCTTTGCTGACCTGTCGTCCAGGCCTGCCTGGTACATTTAGGACTGTACTCTTGTAACCAATCAAGGAACCCAAAAACCCTAGAACTGTTGAATTCTTGAATGCCACTTGAACACATCTTAACAACAATGTACCGCGCTCTTAAAACGTGGTTATCCATGGGGCATCAAAGTCAAAAGTTCCTGGTGGGCTTGAAGGCGAGAGAAGACTTTTGAAGTTTCTCAGAAAAGCGTGGATGCACCTCAGAAATGGTGAATGCACAGGCTAGTAGGCTTGAGAGCCAAAGATTTGTCTATTTAGGTGTCGGCCAAGAGGAGGAGCAGGAGGATGGGGGCGCGGAAGGGCACACCTTGATCTTGGAGAGGTGGATGGCACCGAAAGACATGGGGCACGGCTCACACGACGCATACATGAGGTGGATGGCGCACCTTGATCTTGGAGAGGTGGATGGCACCGAAACACATGGGGCACGGCTCACACGACGCATACATGAGGTGGATGGCGCACCTTGATCTTGGAGAGGTGGATGGCACCGAAACACATGGGGCACGGCTCACACGACGCATACATGAGGTGGATGGCGCACCTTGATCTTGGAGAGGTGGATGGCACCGAAAGACATGGGGCACGGCTCACACGACGCATACATGAGGTGGATGGCGCACCTTGATCTTGGAGAGGTGGATGGCACCGAAACACATGGGGCACGGCTCACACGACGCATACATGAGGTGGATGGCGCACCTTGATCTTGGAGAGGTGGATGGCACCGAAACACATGGGGCACGGCTCACACGACGCATACATGAGGTGGATGGCGCACCTTGATCTTGGAGAGGTGGATGGCACCGAAACACATGGGGCACGGCTCACACGACGCATATAGCTCGCAGTCCGACAGGTCGTAGCGGCCTAGTTTCCTGCATGCCTGGGGTTGGGGAGAAGCGTGAGGAAGCACATGAAGAGATGGAACAGAGGGCATTGTGTTAGAATGTGCCTCACAGTCTGACAGGTCATGGCTCATCACCAGGAGTTACAGCTCGCAGTCTGACAGGTCATGGCTCATCACCAGGAGATACAGCTCGCAGTCTGATCTGACAGGTCATGGCTCATCACCAGGAGATACAGCTCGCAGTCTGACAGGTCATGGCTCATCACCAGGAGATACAGCTCGCAGTCTGACAGGTCATGGCTCATCACCAGGAGATACAGCTCGCAGTCTGACAGGTCATGGCTCATCACCAGGAGATACAGCTCGCAGTCTGACAGGTCATGGCTCATCACCAGGAGATACAGCTCGCAGTCTGACAGGTCATGGCTCATCACCAGGAGATACAGCTCGCAGTCTGACAGGTCGTAGCGGCCTAGTTTCCTGCACGCCTGGAGAGAGGAGAGGCAGGGAGAGGAAGGGCAATGAGTGCAGCGAAAGATAGACCCCTACCATGGTATGCCATACCTCTCTGGGGTCCGTGGTCCGCAGCACCATGTTGTGACTTGCTGCCACCACCTCTCCCTCTCAAGCCACCAGCATGCTGTGCACACATGCACAAAGACACACAGAGAGAGCCCTACCATGGTATGCCATACCTCTCTCACTGCCGTGACTTCAGCATGGGCAGTGGGGTCTGTGTTTTTTAGCACCATGTTGTGACACGCCGCCACCACCTCCCCCTCGCGCACCACCACGGCCCCAAACGGCCCCCCGTCGCCCACCTTCACACCCTCGTACGCCTGTGCCACCGCCTGGTTCAAGTATGCGTGATCCTGCTGCTGGATGGCTGGGCAGTGGGGGGAGGGACGATGGGGGGATGCGGGAATAGCAAGATAGGGGAGAGTTGGCGCACCTTCACACCCTCATACGCTTGTGCCACTTCCTGGTTCAAATATGTATGCTCCTGCTATGGCTGGGAGCAGGGAGGGATGGGGGGATGGGAATGCGGGAGCAGCAAGGCAGGGGAGGTTCGGTGCACCTTCACGCACGCCCCCATACGCCTGCTCCACGGCCTGGTTCAACTTTGAAGCATGTGGAATCCTGCTGCTGGATGGCTGGGGGGCCATGGGCGGGCATGGCATGGGGAATTGAGGCGATAGGGGGACAGTCAGTGCACCTTCATGCCTGCGTACGGTCGTTCCCCTTTGCCACTGCCTGGTGCAGGTATGCGTGGTCCTGCTGCTGGATGGCTGGGGCATGGGCGGATGGGGGCATGGGGAAATGGAGAAATGTGGAATGGGATGGCAAAGCTTGTATCTCAGAATCTATCCTTGAGAATTCTCAAACACGATACATGATACGAGATACGGAGCATAGACACCGTGCCGCATCGCTGCACCGTGCCGTGCAGGGGTAGCTGGCATCCTAGGCATGCATGGCGAGCAGGTCAATGCGAACGCAGCGATGCGGCAGCAATGGCTTTAAGAGACACACTCACAATACCTTGACTTGCGCACTGTGACCGCCATCTTATGTTTTTTTTAGAATTCTCAAAAAACATACGCGGCACCAATGGCTTTAAGAGACACACTCACAATACCTTCACTTGCACACTGTGACCGCCATCTCACCTTCTTCGTGTGCCGCGAACTCAGCAAGAATCGCTGCCAGTGTGGGGACAGAAAAATGGTGTGGGGGGAGAAGGGGAGGGATGGAGATGGCGAGAGATCGATTGGAGATCAGGCAGTGACGGCAAGGGGGAGAGTACGAGGGAGAGAAAGGCCAATTAGGAAAAGGGGAGGAGAAGGGAAAGAATAAGAGAGAGATTCATCAAAAAACAAGTAAAAATATAACATTAACGACCATTTTCCGTGTCCGTCCGTACCACGGCTGCTTGTTTGTATCCCGTTCATACATACCGTTCATACATACCTGTAGGGCAGTCACACCTACGGCTAGGAGTACAGCCCATATCATGTTCAAAACGTGTAATTCCTGTACCACGCTGTACCAGGCTGTACTACGCTGTACCAGGCTGTACCCATTCGCGAACCTGTTGGGGCTCTTGTGGGGTCCGACATGCTCAGACAGAGAGCGGCGGAGAGCGGATTGCGAAAACTCGAACGAAAGCTGCGAGAAGTAGCGAAATGGTCGAGGTCTAATCACAACCAATTTCCTGGTAAGAAGAAGCTCCGAATGTTCCCTAGTCTACTACAGTCCACCAGAGAACACAGACGGCCAAATTTCTGACATGCGGAGTAGAAGCTAGTTTGTCAGATTCTGCGAGTTGGAACAATCTGGTTGCACTGGGACAACCCTGACGACTCTGAGGAGACACACCCTTGACTGACGGAGGAACGACCAAATATATTACGAAATACGTCGCTTGTACGAGAGCACAAACCAGACAAGGGACGACCTCTACGAGCTTCAGAACCGACCGTAATGGCCGGAGTAGTTGTTGCTCTTAGTAGTAGGGTGATGTGTGTGCAACAGCTAACAGGCTCCAGTCAAGCAAGCTGGTCACAGCAATGGCGGCCTTGACGAAGCAGGTGATTGGATTTGGATTGGTGGATGTACAGAATTCTGCAGCCCGCTCACCCTAGGAAAATTCTCTGAACCGTTCTCAACCGTAATCACAGAACCATACATTCTTCAATATATTGCACTGCGTGCGTCAGCACGCAGTGCAATATATTTGCCAGTGGTTCGCTGATGCCACTTTGATCCGTTTGATTGGTGGATAATGACATGCTGGTGACGAAGTGGCTGATGGATTCGTTATAGACAAACACCAACAAGAGCAGGCGAAACACGTACTCATATGGGCTCCTCACACAAATCCTGTAATTTCAATCATTTGGACAAAAAATGCACTTACCGTAGAAGCTTCGTTGCAGGTATTTGAAAAGCAGTAATACAACACACAGGACATTAGCAAAACCCATGTCTAATCATCATCTTCATCATCTCCCTTCTCCACATGCCTCTTCACAATGTTTTTTACATAATCCTTTTGTACCCGCTCCATCACTGCTTCCTCATCCTCGTCCTCGCTTGCTAAAACAGGCCCAACCTTGCACAACGCAAACGCCACATCTGCAACCAGCACAAAAAAACACAATTAGCATAAAACAGCACAAAAAAGGGATCAAATCGTAAACTAGCGAGCTACCTCACATAACCACAAAAGAACATTGAAATAAGTCTCACTCACCTTGTGTGGTGCAGTTCTTTCCTCCAAACTGGTGCATGCCAGCCAGGGTGGCCTTGAGGGCCCCCTTGTGGTACACGAGCAGCGTGGGCAGGTGCGCATCGGGGTAGTTGGGGATGCACTCGGTGCTCACTATGCGAACAAACTTGGTCTGCGGGTGCGAGCGAGCAAGGTCTGAGAGGCAGTTGCTGATGATGCTGCAGGCTGCCACACTGGGGAGAGGATGGGATGGTAGAGAGGGTGCAGGGATAAAGAGTGGCACTGGGGATAAGTTGTGTGCTCACTAGCACACTCGAATGGTGTGCAAGTGGCACTGAAAAAAGAGTGCTTTTGAGACGTCTCAGAAACACTCTTATTTTGGGTGCAGGAATAACGAGTGGCACTGGGGATAAGTTGTGTGCCCAATAGCACACTAGATTGGTGTGTGAGTGGCACTGGGCGAGCTCTGAGAGGCAGTTGCTGGTGATGCTGCAGGCTGCCACACTGGGGAGGGGATTGGATGGGATGGGATGGGGGGCGGGCGGACGGGGAGGGAGAGTAGTTGAGGATACACTCTGTGCTCACAATAAACACAAACTATGCCTGGAGGGATGTGGTTTGATGAGCTAGGAAAACGGCAGTTACCATGGCAGTCTTTGCTCTGGTGCAGTTCAAGTTGTGAGCCCCCTCAAAAGTCTTTGCTCTGGTGCAGTTCCATTCAAGAGACATGCCGCAAGCAGCAAGAGAGCTAAGTTTCGAGGAAGGTGCACTGCACTGTCACCAACCAACACACTGGACCCAATCCCTTTTGATAAACCCCTGAGAGCATATCTCACTCAGCCAGCCCACACTGTCTTGAAAGTGCTGCTCACCTGCCTTGCATGGCAAAAGAAAACCTTCTGTGAGACGTCTCAAACCAACAACTCACACCTGGTTCACCAACAGCCCACGTGGCTCAAAACAATTTCAGGAACGTGTGAAAGAAACAGCCACGTGGCTCACACGCCTTTATGAAGCAACAGCCCACCTGTCTCACAAGAGGTGCACCACCACCCACATGCTCTAACTCGCCTCCGTCACCTCCCTCACCAAGTCCAAGTGCGTGCTTCTAAGCAACTATGCATGACATGACTCGTGCAGCAGCAACCCAGCTCTTCATGCACGGGGAACCCACCCACCTGTCTCGCAAGGGGCACCCACCCACCTGTCACGGAAGAGGTGCACCACCACCCACACGCTCTGACTCGCCTCCGTCACCTCCCTCACGAAGTCCGGCCCCGTAATCCTCTCCACCCCTCCGTACCGCGGCCGTGCTGCTGCTGCCCTCAGCTCCGCCACCCGCTGCCTCCTGAGAAGGGATAAACCGTAGGGAGAATGGACGGAAGATGGGGGAACGAGGGTGGAAGGGGGGAAGGGGAAAGGGGTTAGCAGTAATTCCAGTGCTTCCACTCCACCTCTCTGTACCGCAGCCGTCCTGCTGCTTCCCTCAGCTCTGCCACCCGCCGCCTCTTGGGGCAACAGCCGGAAAAGACAGACGGAGGAGGAGGGGGAGGATGGGGGGGTGCTGCTTGGGGGTGATTGGGGGTTCTCCTCCACTGATCTGCTCTTGAGGTTTATCCGCCAATTCCATACCGTGGCTGTGGTGTGGTGTCTCTGCCCTCAGCACTAGAATGCACGGCCTCATGAGGGGGGACTGAGAGAGCAGGGCACGGGAAGGGGGAGCAGAAAGGGGGAAAGAAGGGGGATATGGCAGGAGTGGTAGCGGAGCTGAAGGAGGTTGGGGTTCAGCTGACTGGCTGGCTGGCTGGCTGACTGGCTGACTGGCTGGCTGACTGGCTGAATGGCTGGCTGACTGGCTGACTAGCTGGCTGGCTGGCTGACTGGCTGGCTGGCTGGCTGACTGGCTGACTGGCTGGCTGTCTGGCTGACTGGCTGACTGGCTGGCTGGCTGGCTGACTGGCTGACTAGCTGGCTGGCTGGCTGACTGGCTGACTGGCTGGCTGGCTGGCTGACTGGCTGGCTGGCTGGCTGGCTGGCTGGCTGGCTGGCTGGCTGGCTGGCTGGCTGGCTGGCTGGCTGCCTTCCACATCCCCATCCTATTTCTATCACCATGCCATCCCCATCAAGGTTAAAAAATACGACCTTATTTTTGAAATTTTACCGTAAATTACGGTATCGTAATTTACGGTCGTAAATTACGGTAAAAAACGGTTCGACCTTGCAAAATTGGTTTGGTTCAAAAATACGGTCGTAAATTACGACCGAAATTTTGAAACCGAGTTTATGTCTAGCGAATTTCGACATTTCCCAACCGTCACCCTGCTTGTGAGAAATTTCGCGCACCCAAATCCACGCGAGTGTGTTTTTTTCCCGCGTAGGGTGTTTTTTTCCCGCGTAGTGTAGGAGCAGATTTAGCCTAAAGGTAGGTACTACTAGGTAGGCTTAGCAATGGTAGTGGTGCAGTGGTCCATTATAGGCTTGTTTCTCTGTAGTGTAGTTTGTTGTCGTCTTCCTAGTCATCGTTGCAAGCATTCTTGAAGTTTCTGGAAAAAAAAACTGCCGCAAAAAAAGTCCATTAAAAAAACGACCGTATTTTTGCCAAAACCACCGTAAATTACGACCGTAATTTACGAGCCGTAATTTACATTTACCGTATTTTTGAACCTTGATCCCCATCCCCATCCTATTTCTATCCCCATGCCATCCCCATCCCCATTCCCATTCTTAACCGCATCCCCATCCCCATGCGCGTCCCGCATCCCCATCCCCATACACATCCCCATCCCCATCCCCATGCGCATCCCGCATCCTCAAATCCCCTCACATTCGTCTCACCTCCATACCCCAACCTCTTCCCACGTTTCCCAGTCACGTGTCCATCCCACGTTTCCATCCCACATATCCATCCCACGTATCCATTCCATGTATCCATCCCACGTGTTCATCCTACCTGCACTCCCTCAACCATGGCACGTGTCTATCCCACCTGCTCTAGCCCCATGCCACGTGTCCATCCCACCTGTACTCCTCCATGAACCGGTCATCATCCACGTCATCCTCCAGGTCGTCCAGCTCATCAGCTGTGCGCGTATCCAGCTCATCTGTGCGCTTTCTCTCCTCCGCAGGCTCCCATGCCGCTGCCTTGGGCTTCTCACGCGGTGCAAGGTTGCCGTATTTCACCTGCCAGGGGAGGGAGGACAAGCACCAAGGGTTTGGAGAACGGGTGGTGGTGAGCGAATGAGCTGGCCGCCTCCCACGCCGCTGTCTTGGCCTTCTCATGCGGAGAAGATTTGCCGAAATTCACCTGCCAGGAAAATTAAATAATGTGGTGAGAAGCCGTGTTTGGGGCGCATCAGAAGACAGCAGCAGAAGTGGAGACGAGATTGCAGCAAGGGAGACGGAGGACGGCAGTTGCTTGATCTTATGAGTGATTCCAGAAGGAAATCTGGTCCTTTGTGTTGCCGTACAGATCCCCCTAAGGTCCCTGGGCAAACAGGAGACAGCTCTGAGTGCAAACCACAGAGCAAGGCCAAGCAACGGTAGGCTGCGTTAAGATCCAGAAGCGGCAACTTTAAAAGTATCCGGAGCTTCCAAATCCCTTAACTGCTGCAATCTCCCTTCCTTTCAAACTCTGCTTGTTCCTGAACCGGACCAAACAAACATGCTCTCCCGTGAGCCACCGGAATCACACTGCGTGGACTTATTTTACCATGCCTTGATTATATCAAATTACATTGTCTCTGAGCACCATCACTTATTTTTTTAAACCTCAGAAAGAACACAAACTCCCTCCTATTGTGTTCATCAACAGCAGTAGCGCGCGACATTACAACCTGAAGGTCCTCCCACTCCGACGGAGTGTACTTAACATCAATTCCAGGCACATCTGCGCGAGCTGGCACGCGACGTCTTTATAGGAACCGGAGCGGACACCAAAAATGATTACAGGAGGGCGAAAGGCGTAACTACCTGAAGATCCTCCCACTCCGTCGTCGTGCCCTCTGGCTCCTTGTACGCTGTATGGTAATCGACTTTCGAGACGTCTCAAAAGCCCTCTGGCTCCTTGTACACCGTGTGGTATTTTTGAGTCGACTCAAAAATAGTACAGCGTGTGGTAGTCCGCCATGGTCGCACGCTGGCCAAACAGGCAGGGGATTTTTCTACGAGAACGGGATCAAACACACCGATGGTTCACAAGAGGGCAAACGGCGCTCCTACCTGAAGGTCTTCCCATTCCGTCGTTGTGCCATCTGGCTCCTTATACACCGTGTGGTAATCCGCCATAGTCGCACGCTGGTACGTATAATGTGGTAGATAAAAGGGAAAGGAGAGAGAAACCCGCGATCGAGGACTAATCTAAAATTCCCTGCGCGTTGCGTTGCAATCGCAGACTGTTGGGAAGGGCGTGTTACAGCTATCGCTGGGGCAGCATGCTGTGACTAGTTTCTGCTGCAGCGCGCAGCAAAACTGTGGTGGAGCACAGCGATGGAACAAAGCGAGACTCGTAGAAACGGTGCATGTTCTGCTTGATATTTCTTCCATCCGGGATTGGTCTGATGGAGTGTTCCGCACGGCCTTGGGATTGCCGCCACCCCCCTTACCGTCACATCACCGAAGTGTCCTCTTCGAACGCCCACTCGTTACACGCGAAAGTGAAACCCTGGAAACTCCTTATGGTGGTACCGTAGTAAGCTGCTAAAACAGGAAAGCTAGATTTGCCTTTGTTTTAGGTATGTTGGGTCTTCACATGTGACAGCTACGCACTTAAGGCTTGGACACTGTGGCTGAAGACTTGACAGTTATGCCCCGCTCAACTAGCATTAAGAATTAGGACCAGGCCCTCAGAAGTCAGGAATTTTACCCTGATTTCCTCAGGACTTCACTAGGGTCAGTGCCTCAGTGTCAGCCGTGGCAAAGACGAGGTCGTCGACGTACAATAGGACGTAGAAGGGCGGCAGCGAGGTGTCGGTGCGTAGAAACAGCGACGGGTATGATGTAGAAGGAACAAACCCAAGAGCCGCAAGTGTAGTCCTGAGTGTGTCGTGCCACTCGCGAGGCGCCTGGCGGAGACCGTAGACTGGCCGGCGGAGGCTCCACTGGGTACCTGTAGGAAACGACCCAGTGAAACCAGGTGGTCGGCGCAGCCAGATCTCCTCGTGCAGGCTGCCCTGCAGGAAGGCTGTACTGAAGTCCAGGGAGTGTAACTCGTAGTCACGCTGAGCAGCTACGTGCAGCAACACCCGAAGAGTAGTCATCTTCGGGGTGGGGGAGAAGGTCTGGAAGTAGTCAACTCCCTGTCGCTGACTGAAACCTCGAGCAACGTAGCGCGCCTTGAAGGCAGGCGGAGAACCCGGCGGCCGCTTCACCCTGAAGATCCACATGCCATCGACTATGTTCACCCCAGGTGGGGGAACCTTGTCGACGTAAGTGCCTGTGGACTTCCAGGATGCCATCTCGGCATCCATAGCTGCCTGCCACTGAGAGGAGTAAAGACCCGTAATCGCCTCTACGTAAGAGCGCGGGGTCGGGATGTCTGGAGCATCCGGGTCTCCCTCAGGGGCAAGCAGCAAGGAAGCGAAACGAGGTACAGCAGCTGCAAGACACTCAAAGTCCTCCTGCCTGTCCTCAAGGACGTCCATGCCAAGAGCACACTCACCCCCAACAGACAGAGGACTGGCAGACACAGACTCAGCAACTAGAGCAAAGGCGTAGTCGAGACGGCAGGCAGCAGCAAAGTCAAGCAGCTCAGCAACGAGAGCAGAAGCAGCAGCAGACTCAAAGGAAGGGTCAGTGACAGCAGTGGCAAGGAGACGAGAGACAGTGGGACTGGCAGCACGCGCTCGGTCAGACTCAGGGCCAGGGGCCTCAGGAAGAGAGGACTCAGGAGGAGCAAGCAGAGGAACACGCAGTGGAACAGAGGAAGGACGGAGTGCCATAGTGTGCGTGCCTAGGACAGGAGGAGGACGCGAACGAGGAGCGCGACGAGCAGTGCGAACAGGCGAGACAGGACGAGACGCAGGCTCACGACGCTCTGTAACGGCGGCTGCGACTGGTCAGGCGGTGGACACAGGAAGGGAGGAGGAAGACCAGTAGAAGACGGGACACCAAGAACTTGCTGAAGCAGGGGAACGAAGTACGGGCGCGCCGCACAGTGCCTCCAGCACCTCCAGCTCCAGGGTCAACAGCTCCAGCTCCTGCAGCTCCAGCGCCTCCTGCGCTATGGCCTCCAACTCCAGCTACACCAGCTCCAGCGCCTCCGGCGCCAGCTGCTCCAGGCTCCGTAGGGTCTCCAGCTCCAGTAGTAACAGCAGCACCTCCAGCTCCAGCGTCTCCAGGCTCGCCAGCCCCAGGAGCTCCACTCCGACGGTGTGGGCGGAGAACAAGCCACTCACGCAGCTGCTGCGAGGACAGTCGCGGTGAAGCACCAGCAGGACCTCCAGACGAAGCAGCACCCCGAGGCTCAGCACCCCCAGACTCCGCACCCTCCGACTCAGCACCCCTAGGCTCCGCACCCTCCGACTCAGCACCCCTTGGCTCAACACCCTCAGGCTCAGCACCCCCAGATCCAGCACCCTCAGACCCCGCACCCCCTGGCTCCACACCCCCGGACGCAGCACCCCCAGACGCAGCACCTGGAGCAGCACCTAAGACGACAGCTACCTGAACAGGCGCAGTACCATGGAGAGGGTCTACCTGAGACACTCCCGAGGGAGCAGGACCCTGGGGCGGAAGGGGGTCTACCGGAGGTGGACCGGGAGCAAGGAAGAGCGGCGGGGGCGAGGAAGGGGCAGAGCGGTAGGGGAAGAGACGGTAGAAGGGAACCGACTCGTCGAACGTGACGTCCTGAGAAGGGAGGACACGGCGCGAGGTGGGGTGGTAAAACTGCCAGCCAGGCGCGTCAGGGACAAAGCCAAGGAAGACGCAGGGAATGGCGCGTGCGGAGAGCTTGTCCGCGGACGTATCGCGAACAAAGGAACGAGAACCCCAGACCCGGAACACCGACGCATCGCCAACCTTCCCCGTCCAACGCAATGTGGGCGAGGTCTCCGGCAAGGAGACACGGGGCCAAAGGTTGAGCTGATGCGCAGCGTACCGGACCGCAAACGGCCAAAGAAAATGGGGAGCGACCGCATGGATCATGGAGGTACGAGCGACCTCCATGACTAAGCCAATGCGGCGCTCAGCAATCCCATTTTGCTGAGGGGAGTCCGGAAGCGTGAACGACTGGAGAATGCCCTCCCCACGACAAAAGTCCCGCAAGAGGTCGGAGGAGAACTCACCACCTCTGACAGAGTGCAGACGCAGGACAGGAATGTCCTGGCCGAAATGCTCGCGAAGCTGGAGACGGACTGTGCGAATCCAAGGGATCAAGACAGCAGAGACTTCACCCTTGCTGCGCAAGGGAAAGACTGTGGTGTACCGCGTGTAGTCGTCAACTACCAGCAGAAAGTAGCGCTCGCGGCCCTGTCCACTGACGCGGGCTGGGCCCCACACGTCCATGTGGAGGGTCTGCAGGGGAGCAGTCGTCAGGGGAAACGAGGAGGAGTGAGGAGCGGCGCGCTGCCACCCCTCGACGCAAGGAAGACAGGGCGGGGCAGGTGAGGGCAGCAGGGGAGGCAGAGACCTGGGGAGACCAGAGACAAGGAGACGGGAGTGCATGCCACGAAGGCATGACAAGGAGGGGTGACCAAGGCGGTGGTGCCAAAGAAGAGTCTGGTGCGACAGGAGGCGACACGAGCAAGAGGCGGCTACCTGACCTGACGCGGACACCTGAGCAGACGCAGCGACCTGAGGAGGCTCAGTAGCCAGTGTGTACAGACTCGACCCTGGCCGACGAGTGAACGTAGCCAGGTGACGCCCCGTCCGTGTGCACGTGCAGATCGACACACGCTGACCCCCAGGAGTGGTGGTAGTGACCATCGCATCCTGAAGGGCAGCGGTACTCACCAAGTTCGTAGAGAACGAGGGGAGGTGAAGACCTGACAGTGAGCCGGACGGAACCGCCGGACACGGGAGGACAGTGGAGGAACTGGCAACGACTAGGCCCCAAGAGGGGTCAGCCAGTCTGACCGGAACAGGTGCAGGGAGAGGAGTGAGAGTGGTGCTGTCACGAAAGAAACAGCGCGAGGCGCCGGAGTCCAACGTGAAGGAGTGCAAGGCCTCAGCAGGCGCAGTACCAGGGGGAGTACCAGACGCACTAGCATCTAGAGCAGCAGCCGCCACACCTGGGTCAGGTGGCACACACCGGGAACAGTCACCCTCTGCACTAAAAGACAAAGCATACATAGCAGTGAGAATAGCATCATAGTCTAGAGCAAAGATATCCACACGCTGCCTAGCCAGCTCGAGCCAGCGGGGAAGCTCAGTCGTGTCGCCAAACTCTGCACGCCAGGTGTCGCTGAGACAGGAGAAGCAGCGAGACTGTGTGTGACCAAATGTCCCGCAAGTCTGACCAGCCTGGTCACCTGTGCGAATGACGTACGGGCAGCGAGTACTACTCGGAGACGCCCCACGCTGAACGTACCACTCACGAAGCTGCTGAGGCGTAAGGGTCTCGCGCGGACGCCGCTGCAGGTGCGTCAGGCCACCGCCAGGAACTCCCAAGTGAACAGCTGCAGAGTGACCGCCACTACTGCCACCGCCACCACCCCTACTAGTGCACCACTCACGTAGCTGCTGGGGTGTAAGGGACTCGCGCTGACGCTGCTGGCCACCGCCAGAAGCTCCCCACCGAATAGCTCCACAGCGACTGCTTGGACGGCCGCCACCACCCCCACTGCCTCCACCACCGCCGTCACCACTTCCACCGCGACGACGAAGAGAAGTCATAGTGGGCAATCTAGGCTGCGTGCGGGGCGGCAGTAGGAGCAGCAGGAACAGCAGTAGTAGTAGCGAAGGGGCGGAGCCGAGAGGCCTAGGGGCCGAGGGGCCACACAAGAGGGCCTAGGGGCCGAGGGGCCGAGGGGCCTAGGGGGCCGAGAGGCCTAGGGGCCGCGGGGCCAAACAAGGGGCCGGAGGGCCGGGCGCCGGGCTCTGAGGTGGGGCCGAGGGGCCTAGGGGCCGCGGGGCCAAACAAGGGGCCGGGGGGGCCTAGGGGGGCTGAGGGGCCTAGGGGGCCGAGGGGCCAAACAAGGGGCCGGGGGGCCGGGCGCTGGGCTATGAGGTGGGGCCAAGGGGCCTAGGGGCCGCGGGGCCAAACAAGGGGCCGGGGGGCCTAGGGGGCCGAGGGGCCAAACAAGGGGCCTGGGGGCCGCAGGGCCAAACAGGGGGCCGGGCGCAGGTCAGGTACGGGGCCAGGCGCTGGGCAGGTACGGGGCCGAGCGCTGGGCAGGTACAGGGCCGGGCGCTGGGCAGGTACGGGGCCAGGCGCTGGGCAGGTACGGGGCCGGGCGCTGGGCAGGTACGGGGCCAGGTGCTGGGCGCGGAATGGGGCCGGGCGCGGGGCTAGGTACGGGGCCGGGCGCCTGCCGAGGGGCCTAGGGGGCCGAGGGGCCAAACAAGGGGCCGGGGGGTGCCTAGGGGGCCGAGGGGCCAAACAAGGGGCCGGGGGGCCGGGCGCGGGGCTATGAGGTGGGGCCGAGGGGCCTAGGGGCCGCGGGGCCAAACAAGGGGCCGGGGGGGGCCTAGGGAGGCCGAGGGGCCTAGGGGGCCGAGGGGCCTAGGGGGCCGAGGGGCCAAACAAGGGGCCGGGGGGGGGGGGGGGCGGCGGGCGCCGGTCTCTGAGGTGGGGCCGAGGGGCCTAGGGGCCGCGGGGCCAAACAAGGGGCCGGGGGGCCTAGGGGGGCCGAGGGGTCTAGGGGGCCGAGGGGCCAAACAAGGGGCCGGGGGGGCCGGGCGCCGGGCTATGAGGTGGGGCCGAGGGGCCTAGGGGCCGCGGGGCCAAACAAGGGGCCGGGGGGGGGGGGGGCCAGGGGGGCCGAGGGGCCTAGGGGGCCGAGGGGCCAAACAAGGGGCCGGGGGGCCGGGCGCCGGTCTCTGAGGTGGGGCCGAGGGGCCTAGGGGCCGCGGGGCCAAAGAAGGGGCCGGGGGGCCTAGGGGGGCCGAGGGGCCTAGGCGGGCCGAGGGGCCAAACAAGGGGCCGGGCACAGGTCAGGTACGGGGCTGGGCGCTGGGCAGGTACGGGGCCGGGCGCTGGGCAGGTACAGGGCCGGGCGCTGGGCAGGTACAGGGCCGGGCGCTGGGTAGGTACGGGGCTGGGCGTTGGGCAGGTACGGGGCCGGGCGCTGGGCAGGTACGGGGCCGGGCGCTGGGCAGGTACGGGGCCAGGCGCTGGGCAGGTACGGGGCCGGGCGCTGGGCAGGTACGGGGCCAGGTGCTGGGCGCGGAATGGGGCCGGGCGCGGGGCTAGGTACGGGGCCGGGCGCCTGCCGAGGGGCCTAGGGGGCCGAGGGGCCAAACAAGGGGCCGGGGGGTGCCTAGGGGGCCGAGGGGCCAAACAAGGGGCCGGGGGGCCGGGCGCGGGGCTATGAGGTGGGGCCGAGGGGCCTAGGGGCCGCGGGGCCAAACAAGGGGCCGGGGGGGGCCTAGGGAGGCCGAGGGGCCTAGGGGGCCGAGGGGCCTAGGGGGCCGAGGGGCCAAACAAGGGGCCGGGGGGGGGGGGGGCGGCGGGCGCCGGTCTCTGAGGTGGGGCCGAGGGGCCTAGGGGCCGCGGGGCCAAACAAGGGGCCGGGGGGCCTAGGGGGGCCGAGGGGTCTAGGGGGCCGAGGGGCCAAACAAGGGGCCGGGGGGCCGGGCGCCGGGCTATGAGGTGGGGCCGAGGGGCCTAGGGGCCGCGGGGCCAAACAAGGGGCCGGGGGGGGGGGGGGCCAGGGGGGCCGAGGGGCCTAGGGGGCCGAGGGGCCAAACAAGGGGCCGGGGGGCCGGGCGCCGGTCTCTGAGGTGGGGCCGAGGGGCCTAGGGGCCGCGGGGCCAAAGAAGGGGCCGGGGGGCCTAGGGGGGCCGAGGGGCCTAGGCGGGCCGAGGGGCCAAACAAGGGGCCGGGCACAGGTCAGGTACGGGGCTGGGCGCTGGGCAGGTACGGGGCCGGGCGCTGGGCAGGTACAGGGCCGGGCGCTGGGCAGGTACAGGGCCGGGCGCTGGGTAGGTACGGGGCTGGGCGTTGGGCAGGTACGGGGCCGGGCGCTGGGCAGGTACGGGGCCGGGCGCTGGGCAGGTACGGGGCCAGGCGCTGGGCAGGTACGGGGCCGGGCGCTGGGCAGGTACGGGGCCGGGCGCTGAGCAGGTACGGGGCCGGGCGCTGGGCGCGGAATGGGGCCGGGCGCGGGGCTAGGTACGGGGCCGAGCGCTGGCAAGAGACGGGGTCGGGCGCTGGGCGAAGGACGGGGGGCCGGGCGCGAGGCTAGGTACGGAGCCAGGCGCTGGCGACAGACGGGGCCGGCGCGGGCTAGGTACGGGGCCGGGCGCTGGCTAGGGTCGGGGCCGTGCGCTGGGCTAGGTACGGGCCGGGCGCGGGGCTAGGTACGAGGCGAGCGCGGACGAGAGACGGGGCCGTGCGCGGGCAGGGTACGGGCCGGTCGCGAGGCTAGGTATGGGCCGGGCACGGGGCTAGGAACGGGGCCGAGCGCGGGAAGGGTATGGGCCGATCGCGGGGCGGGTACGGGCCGATCGCGGGGCTCGGAACGGGGCCGTGCGCGAGGCTAGGTACGGGCCGATCGCGGGGCTAGGAACGGGCCGGGCGCGGGCGACGGAATCGACGGGGCGACGGGGCCGAGGGGCCGAGCTAGGGGCGACGGGCCAAGGGGCCGAGCCTAGGGGCGACGGGCCAAGGGGCCGAGCCTAGGGGCGACGGGCCAAGGGGCCGAGCCTAGGGGCTATGGGCGACGCCACGGGGCCTAGGCTAGCAGTTACTTAGGTGGTGGGCCCATTAAAGTTAGGATCCTAGGAAGGTAATGCTCTTAATACCATGTGAGAATAGTAGGCGAGAATGTGTGACTAGGAAAGGGGGAGGGGTACAAGTAGAATGTCGAGAGAAATTGTGTACCCCCTAAGGCTAAACCCACTATAGCCTAGACAACTGTAAACACATAAACTAAGCCTGGATACAACTAAGCATATATGTTTGACATCTCTCTCTCTCTCTCCCTCTCTCTCTCTCTCTCTCTCTCTCTCTCTCTCTCTCTCTCTCTCTCTCTCTCTCTCTCTCTAGCTACTACTCTGCAATTCTCGGTGTTCGCGTGAACGAGCCATGGCAATCACCGGTGAGAACAGCACCGGTGATGATGACGACGATGCCCTTTATGCCGCGACGGAGATGCGTGAGGCAAAAACATGACTAGATTTTCTAGTCTCCGCGCTCTCCCATGAAAAAGAGAAGCAAGCTCCCCTCACTTCAGGTGCATACATTGCCGAAGTGTCTGACATCTGCCGTGGCGACGATCGCCCCCCGCCCGCGCGTAATGCTAAGCCGGTCGTGGCGTCAACAGCTGGCCCGAGCGTCCGCTTGCCATCTCGTGCCTCGTCGTCGAAGCCTCCCGCTCGTTACAAGCAGGCCGTGCTACGCTGGGCCAATCCAACAGCCCCTGACCGTCCTCTTGCCGATGCTGGCGAGTAGGTAAACCACGTTACCGACACTCCTTCGAAGTCGCGAAAGGAGTCACTTACCGCTCTGATTTACGAGGAAGCGTTGGACTCGTTCAAGTCCACTTGGTCGAAAGACTTCCCGTGGCTTGTACTTATCAAAAACACTTCTGGCCTGCCTGCGTTCAAGTCCAGTTTGTGCATGGAGTTTTCAGGTGACGGTGGCAAGTGTGGCAAGGGTGGGCACGGTGCAACCGATCTTTAGACCCAAGCTTTCAAGCGGCATGCTGCGACGAACAAGCACCGGTTGGCAACCGAGCACCAGGAGACGCTGCTAGCTCAGGCTGGGAAGCAATTGAAGATTGACGACTCGCCAGGGATGACAAGAAGACCCGCATCATCGCCCTCCTTAACTCCCTGCACTTCACGGTCCAGAACAACCTGCCGATGGAGACGTGGGTGCACTTTGTTCGGTACCTGGCTAAGATTGAAGTGCGGGGCTTCCCCAAAAAGGGATATGGCACTTACTACACCACGTAAGTACTTTGTTTTCTATCCGCGCATGCAGTGCTGAGTCCTACTTGTTAACAACCTTATAACAGTGGACAATGTTTCCTGTTTGTCTGCAGGTACGGCTTCGGGGAACTCACACAGGCAACGGTTGTGTGGCTGCAGACCACACAACTGGAACACGTTCTAACAAGCCATTACATTGGCCTCAGCTGTGACGAGTCTACGGATAGATGCCGTGGGAAGCATCTCATCATCTACGCCACCTTCATCCGCGACTGTGCAGTAGTCACTGATTTTTTCGCCCTGCTAACCGTGGAAAAGGCCGATGCAGCCTCGCTGGTGGGGTTGCTTTTATCCCATGTGCAGGCCGTCGGCATTGACCTGCGCCGAATCACGGGCATCAGCACCGACGGAGCGAGCGTGGTGGTTGGATCCAAGAACGGGCTGGTGGCGAGGCTCAGGACACGCATCCCGCACCTGGTTTCCTGCCACTGCATCGCTCACAGGTATGCGGGTTGATGCACTTTCCATAAAATTTGAGTTCCGTGCGAATGTTTTTCTACGCCACCGTGCTACTTACACAAATGTTTCTCTTGCTTGTCTGAATGGCAGGGAAGCTCTCGCGGCCAAGGACGTGGCAGAGTCCCTTCCTGAGTTTGGCATGGTCGAGAGCTTCATCCGCTGGCTCTCCAACTACCTCAGCTCATCTGGACCCTGGCACCAACGGTTCTTGGACCTGCAGGAAGTCTTCACTCAGACTAACCTGGAGCTCCTAGGAATACATGACGTGCGTTGGCTCTCACGCGGAGATGCAGTCGGGTGACTTCTTGCAGTCCTGCGAGGTGTCGTTGTGATGGTGCACGAGCTGGGAAACAAAAACATGTACCAGATGGTAACCAGCTACCGATTCCAGTTCCTGCTGCGCTTCCTCGCTGACGTGCTGGAACAACTGAACGTGCTCAGCAAGACGTTCCAGCATCGGCAGGTAAGATTTTGCAATTGCTGTGATTCCAAAGACACCGCACATTCATGCGTGCAAGCACTGGCCAAGGACACATTGACGCATGCGCCTTCAGTCGTGGTTGCTCCGCTATTTGATTGTAACTTTCCTTCCTTTTCTTCTACTTTTTTGTGTGGCATATTGACCTGGCGGCAGTTCAAGGCCAGATTCGTCGCATGACAACCCACATCAACACGCGTTATGTGGATTGTGGCGACGACTTCGGAGGCGGCTTGAGCGAGAAGCTGTCGCCCTTCATTGCACGACATGGACCGAGCGGGGTGCGGAGAGTGGAGGTCGAGTGGGTTGACTCCGACGGACGCCCCACTTCTCACTGTTATATCCTGCATGATTCCCCCCTTGAAGGCTACCCCACTGTAGGGACCCATGACCGATGCGTGGACCTGTGCACGGCGATGGCGGATTCCCTCGTGCATCACTTGGATGAGCGGCTAGGCTCTCTCGACAAGCTGAGCGGTGTGAAGCTGTTCATGCCCGACGAGTGGCCCCATGGACGGCAGGAGCGAACCATGGTCTGCACGGAGCACCTCGAGTTACTGACAACGATCTTCAGGGCCCATGAGAGCGACAAGATCGTTCCAGGTTCGTGCTGCCTTACGCGCTGTGCATCGCTGACTGTGCTGTTTGCTTGTTGTGTAGCAAGAGAACCCTGGCACCACTTGTGTGCAAAGCCTCGCTTACCTTGATGATTCTCTTGTGCATGCGAACTCCCTACACTGCAGGTGTCAACAAGCAGAAGGCGTTCAAGGAGCTCCGCTTGTTCTGCCAGGTTCTCGCTGGAGCTCCGAAGTCGGAGAGGAAGTTCTACCCTGGTCTCTCGGCCATGCTGAAGTCTCCCGACTGGGAGGACGCGTACCCCAACCTGGTGAAGCTGTGGGTGGCCGTCGCTGTGCTGCTGTTGAGCACAGTCGAGTGCGAGCGGGGGTTCTCGCGTCAGAACGTGATCAAGAGCTGGCTGAGGGGTGCCATCAAGGATGCGCGGCTGTCGGACCTCATGTGCATGGCATTGCTGTCGTACGAGCTCGACTGGGAGGAGGTGGTGAAGATCTGGAGGGCGTACAAGAAGCGCAAGCCCTTCACAACAGTGGCAGCAGCAAAGAAGCAACCAAGTGCTAAGGGGAAAGAGAAGGTGGAGGAGGATGGTGCTGGCTTTGTGTGGGGGACAGAGACCCCCACCCAGATGTCTATGAGCGATGCTGCTAGTGACGATGATGACATGTGATGTGATGTGTGTGACGTGTGTAAAATGGTCTATGCAGGCAGTACATATAAGTTCACTTGAACAGTATTACAATTTTTTAAAAGTTATTCTATTTGTGAGAACAGATCAGTGTTTTTTGAAAACGAACCCTGTTTGATCAGTGTTTTTTTTTTACCAACCATGAGAAATCAGTGTTTATCCACAGGCAACCCTGATGATCAGTGTTCACCTCCAAGGGACCCTGAGTGCTCAGGGTCCCCCAAAACGATTCTGAGGCCCTGACTAGGACCCTGCGATGTGTGTTTCGTGCTATTGCAAGCCAATGAGAGATCCGAGTGTTATTGGTCCTTGTCGTAAGACTTCAATGAAATGTTGCTGCTTTCCCTGTAACGGGCAAGAGCAAGAATGGGACGTGTTAGTATGCAGTCCGTGCGAAGGATATAATGGATGGTGAAGCATGCATATAAAACGAAAGGACAACAACAGGCGAGCAAACAGGCGAACTGGTAGAACGGAGCAAAAGTCAAATGCAACCCAAGACCACAGTCAGAAACCAAATGTCTATGAAACCCCAATCCACAGCTACTCCAATCATAACCACCACCCCTTTTGAGACGTCTCTTGAGACGTCTCAAAAGTCAAATGCAACCCTGTCCACTCCAATCATAACCACCACCCCTTTTGAGACGTCTCTTGAAACGTCTCTTGTTCCCTCAAATGACTTTTGAGACGTCTCAAAAAACAAGACTACAGTCAGAAACCAAATGACTTTTGAGACGTCTCAAAAAACAAGACTACAGTCAGAAACCAAATGACTTTTGAGACGTCTCAAAAAACAAGACTACAGTCAGAAACCAAATGACTTTTGAGACGTCTCAAAAAACAAGACTACAGTCAGAAACCAAATGACTTTTGAGACGTCTCAAAAAACAAGACTACAGTCAGAAACCAAATGACTTTTGAGACGTCTCAAAAAACAAGACTACAGTCAGAAACCAAATGTCTATGAAACCCCAATCCTCTTTCCAACGCTCCTCTCCCATCTCCCTCGTCGTCTCTCCAACTCCAACGGTACTCCAATCATAACCACCACCCCCAGGCATACTCAATCCCTCCAATCAGAATAAGCCACCCGACCGTCGCGATGGTAGGAGGCGGGTGAACTCGTCTGCTAGTGACTCCTCCTCATCCTCCCCCTTCCCCTTGCCCTCCTTCTCCCCTTCCCCGTCGCGGGGCGCCGGTGCGAGTGCGGAGGAGAGGGCGGAGGTGGTGGAGAGGGGGAGAGGAGGGGTGTGCGGGAACAGTACGTAGTGCTGCACTGCAAAGACGATGTCAAAGGCTATTGTCTCCTGAGGAGGGGAACAGTGGGGGGAAAGAGTTGGAGGGACGACGAGGGAGATGGGAGAGGAGCGTTGGAAGGAGGACGTAGTGCTGCACTGCAAAGACGATGTCAAAGGCTATTGTTTCCTGGAAAGGGGGAGCAGTGGGAGGGGAGAGTCATGGGGAAGAAGGGGGGGAAGAGTTGGAAGTGAGGGAATGGTGCTAGACAGGACGTAGTGCTGCAGTGCAAAGATGATGTCAAAAGCTATTGTTTCCTGGAAGCGGTGGGGAAGCTGGGGGTTGGGGGGTGGGGGGGAGGGAAGGGGGAGGAGAGAGCAGGAGCGTGGGGGAACAGCAGCACGCAGTGCTGCAGTGCAAAGATGATGTCAAACGCTATTGTTTCCTAAAAAGGGGGGAAGGGAGGACAGGGGGGAGGAGGAAGGGAGGGTGGGACGAGATGTAGGGGTGTGCGGTGAACGTGAACTCAAAAGCTCTCTCAAAAAGAGAGGTGGGCAGTGAAGAGGATGGGGCATGGGGCGTGTAACACAGCAAATGGGATAGCACAAGATAGCTGAACACTATGGCTGACCGACTGTAGACTGTAGTTGTAAAAATAGCATCAGTTAAACTTTACACTGTAGATGTCACGAAAAAAACAAAAAACAATCAAACAAACATCAGTTGAGAAGGACTACCAGCACATTGGTTTCGACAAGGCCAACATCAAGCTATACTACACCACACCACACCACACCACACCACACCACACCACACCACACCACACCACACTGAACCCAATGCATACCCCTGAGAGGGCGAGCTTGCCGGCATTGCCCGTGAAGTTGACGAATGAGCCTGTGATAGCGAGCGGAGGGAGTGAGGGGTGGGGGGAGAAGGGGGGCAGTGGAGAGAAAGTTGGTAAGAGGTTGAGAGAGGCGTTGGCTTAAGCTGTGCTCGAACACTCATCAGAGGTTTAAGCCACAATGTGGCTGCCCTGCCACATGACATGAGGGACGAACGAGGAAGCTTTCCTCGTGCCTCATGGTGGCAAATGCACTCCACCAATTTCTCTGAGAAGAGAAGCGACGACGTGCGTGCCAAAATCGCAATGCCAAACATACGCATGGCTGCTTTGCGTTGCACATAAGGGACTGGACTCGAATCCTACTGCCGCTAAGAGAAGGACTCACATGAGATGAGAAGCGATGCCGTGCCGCCTGTCAGGTGCATGAGCACGTTGGTTGGCCTGAGCAGATTTTTGAGTCGACTAGAAAATCGACTCATCACATGCCGCCTGTCAGGTGCATGAGCACGTTGGTTGGCTTGAGCAGCAGGTGGGGCTTCACACACTACTTTCAGAGCCATCCGTCACATGACATGCTGGAAGTTACGGTTATGGGTCACATAATACGACCGAAGGGTTGACTCACTCTGGTCGATTGACTGCACGAACATCATGAGCAGTGATGCCGTGCCGCCTGTCAGGTCCATGAGCACGTTGCTGATGCTCCACCCCACCGTGCTGCGCCGCTGCCAGTTGAACCACGCCTGGTGGGTAGAGGAGGGGGGAGAGAGGCACAGAGGGAAGAGGGAAGGGCGTGGGAGAGAGAGGAAGAACTGCTGATGAGCATGTTGCTGATGCTCCACCCCACCATGCTGCGGCGCTGCCAGTTGAACCACGCCTGAAGGTTATGAGTGGGAGGGGAGAGAGAGGCGGCGGGAAGGGGGCAGGGGCGTGGGGAAGAAAGATAGAAGTGGGAAGCACTGCTGATGATGCCCACGTTGCTGATGCTCCACCCCACCATGCTCCACCGTGCTGCACCGCTGCCAGTTGAAGCACGCCTGGCCATGATAGTGGGAAGGCGGAGAGACTCATTTGGGTGTGCATGCACAAAAATGTTCAAATGTCTACATGTGCTCATGTGCTCATGTGCATCTGTACTTTTGCGTACAAACGGGGCACGTGTCGGCCACAAGAGGAAATGCCCGCAATATGATAAAAGGGAGTTTTTGAGACGTATCGAGAGTTCTCAAAAGTGATTTCCAGATGGCCAGAAGAGGAAATGCCCGCAATTAAAAAGCATACCGAGGGACACGAACCAGAGGGTAATGTACTTGATTGCTACCTGTATGCAGCAGTAAGTATCTGTCAGCGCCACAGACCATATGTATTGGTGAACAATTGCATACAACGAGATAACTGCAAACAAGGATTAAGTTGCAATGCATGTAAAGAAATAATAGCATAACCACGCACCTGGGGAATGTACTTGATGGTGGTCATCACCACCTGAATGTAGCTGCATGCATCATGGTAGGCGCAGGGCGGGGCAAGGGTAAACATGCAGGCACAAAGTAAACCGTGGAGAATGAGCGATGAAACGGGCAAGGTGACTTTTGTGTCAACTCGAGTTGACTTTTGAGTCGACTCAAAAGGGTAAACATGCAGGCACAAAGTAAACAGTGGAGAATGAGTGATGAAACGGGCAAGGTGGAGACAGACACTTGTCTTGGCACTTTGAGTGCGAAAGGACAAGGGGATGGATGAATGGGGTGGAAATGGAGGGATGATGCAGGCGGTGGAAAGCAACGTTGTGTTCTGTATTGTGTGATGCGGTGTGGTGTGGTGTGTTGTGGTGTGGTGTGGTGTGGTGTGATGTGGTGTGGTGTGGTGCAGCTGGGTGTGACGCACTTGAAGGTGGTGACGAGGCCGAGCCAGTCATGGTGGAAGGAGGAGTGCAGAGAGGTGAGTAGAGCGAAGAGCCACACCCCCAGGGAGATGGCCTTGCACGTCCATGACACCCGCTGCCCTCCCCTCTGAGTGCATTTAAAGGGAGAGAAGGCGAGCATGTGAGAAGGCGAGCATGTGAGAAGGCGAGCATGTGAGAAGGCGAGCATGTGAGAAGGCGAGCATGTGAGAAGGCGAGCATGTGAGAAGGCGAGCATGTGAGGAGGCGAGCATGTGAGAAGGCGAGCATGTGAGAAGGCGAGCATGTGAGAAGGCGAGCATGTGAGAAGGCGAGCATGTGAGGAGGCGAGCATGTGAGGAGGCGAGCATGTGAGGAGGCGAGCATGTGAGGAGGCGAGCATGTGAGGAGGCGAGCATGTGAGGAGGCGAGCATGTGAGGAGGCGAGCATGTGAGGAGGCGAGCATGTGAGGAGGCGAGCATGTGAGGAGGCGAGCATGTGAGAAGGCGATGAGGAGGCATGTGAGGAGGCGAGCATGTGAGGAGGCGAGCATGTGAGGAGGCGAGCATGTGAGGAGGCGAGCATGTGAGGAGGCGAGCATGTGAGGAGGCGAGCATGTGAGGAGGCGAGCATGTGAGGAGGCGAGCATGTGAGGAGGCGAGCATGTGAGGAGGCGAGCATGTGAGGAGGCGAGCATGTGAGGAGGCGAGCATGTGAGGAGGCCGAGCATGTGAGGAGGCGAGCATGTGAGGAGGCGAGCATGTGAGGAGGCGAGCATGTGAGGAGGCGAGCATGTGAGGAGGCGAGCATGTGAGGGAGGCGAGCATGTGAGGAGGCGAGCATGTGAGGAGGCGAGCATGTGAGGAGGCGAGCATGTGAGGAGGCGAGCATGTGAGGAGGCGAGCATGTGAGGAGGCGAGCATGTGAGGAGGCGAGCATGTGAGGAGGCGAGCATGTGAGGAGGCGAGCATGTGAGGAGGCGAGCATGTGAGGAGGCGAGCATGTGAGGAGGCGAGCATGTGAGGAGGCGAGCATGTGAGGAGGCGAGCATGTGAGGAGGCGAGCATGTGAGGAGGCGAGCATGTGAGGAGGCGAGCATGTGAGGAGGCGAGCATGTGAGGAGGCGAGCATGTGAGGAGGCGAGCATGTGAGGAGGCGAGCATGTGAGGAGGCGAGCATGTGAGGAGGCGAGCATGTGAGGAGGCGAGCATGTGAGGAGGCGAGCATGTGAGGAGGCGAGCATGTGAGGAGGCGAGCATGTGAGGAGGCGAGCATGTGAGGAGGCGAGCATGTGAGGAGGCGAGCATGTGAGGAGGCGAGCATGTGAGGAGGCGAGCATGTGAGGAGGCGAGCATGTGAGGAGGCGAGCATGTGAGGAGGCGAGCATGTGAGGAGGCGAGCATGTGAGGAGGCGAGCATGTGAGGAGGCGAGCATGTGAGGAGGCGAGCATGTGAGGAGGCGAGCATGTGAGGAGGCGAGCATGTGAGGAGGCGAGCATGTGAGGAGGCGAGCATGTGAGGAGGCGAGCATGTGAGGAGGCGAGCATGTGAGGAGGCGAGCATGTGAGGAGGCGAGCATGTGAGGAGGCGAGCATGTGAGGAGGCGAGCATGTGAGGAGGCGAGCATGTGAGGAGGCGAGCATGTGAGGAGGCGAGCATGTGAGGAGGCGAGCATGTGAGGAGGCGAGCATGTGAGGAGGCGAGCATGTGAGGAGGCGAGCATGTGAGGAGGCGAGCATGTGAGGAGGCGAGCATGTGAGGAGGCGAGCATGTGAGGAGGCGAGCATGTGAGGAGGCGAGCATGTGAGGAGGCGAGCATGTGAGGAGGCGAGCATGTGAGGAGGCGAGCCATGTGAGGAGGCGAGCATGTGAGGAGGCGAGCATGTGAGGAGGCGAGCATGTGAGGAGGCGAGCATGTGAGGAGGCGAGCATGTGAGGAGGCGAGCATGTGAGGAGGCGAGCATGTGAGGAGGCGAGCATGTGAGGAGGCGAGCATGTGAGGAGGCGAGCATGTGAGGAGGCGAGCATGTGAGGAGGCGAGCATGTGAGGAGGCGAGCATGTGAGGAGGCGAGCATGTGAGGAGGCGAGCATGTGAGGAGGCGAGCATGTGAGGAGGCGAGCATGTGAGGAGGCGAGCATGTGAGGAGGCGAGCATGTGAGGAGGCGAGCATGTGAGGAGGCGAGCATGTGAGGAGGCGAGCATGTGAGGAGGCGAGCATGTGAGGAGGCGAGCATGTGAGGAGGCGAGCATGTGAGGAGGCGAGCATGTGAGGAGGCGAGCATGTGAGGAGGCGAGCATGTGAGGAGGCGAGCATGTGAGGAGGCGAGCATGTGAGGAGGCGAGCATGTGAGGAGGCGAGCATGTGAGGAGGCGAGCATGTGAGGAGGCGAGCATGTGAGGAGGCGAGCATGTGAGGAGGCGAGCATGTGAGGAGGCGAGCATGTGAGGAGGCGAGCATGTGAGGAGGCGAGCATGTGAGGAGGCGAGCATGTGAGGAGGCGAGCATGTGAGGAGGCGAGCATGTGAGGAGGCGAGCATGTGAGGAGGCGAGCATGTGAGGAGGCGAGCATGTGAGGAGGCGAGCATGTGAGGAGGCGAGCATGTGAGGAGGCGAGCATGTGAGGAGGCGAGCATGTGAGGAGGCGAGCATGTGAGGAGGCGAGCATGTGAGGAGGCGAGCATGTGAGGAGGCGAGCATGTGAGGAGGCGAGCATGTGAGGAGGCGAGCATGTGAGGAGGCGAGCATGTGAGGAGGCGAGCATGTGAGGAGGCGAGCATGTGAGGAGGCGAGCATGTGAGGAGGCGAGCATGTGAGGAGGCGAGCATGTGAGGAGGCGAGCATGTGAGGAGGCGAGCATGTGAGGAGG